>CM044011.1:44076156-44651156 GCA_024085815.1 Flaveria linearis
GAAAAATTTATTAAGGGTGTGCCGCCTCAGATTCAGGATGCCGTTGTGGGTACCGGCCCGCAACCTTGAAAGAAGCTATCACCATCACTGCCCAATTGACGGAGAACCACATCCGAGCGGGCACCATGTCTGCAAAGGGTGCCAAGAAGACTGAGAAGACGACCCCCGAGGAGGTCAAGGAGGTCAAGCCTGATAACAAGAAACGGAAGTTTGTACCGGCACGGAACTACGCCGTGGCTGCTCCTAAACCGCCCCCAAAGACAGTGTACTACCGGGGCTACAACCGGCAGCACAAGTGCCCGTGGCAAGGGCTTATGCGGGCCTCTACCTATGTGTAACACGTGTAGTATCACCACCCGGCAATCTTCTCCGTGTCGCATCTGCACACTATGTGGCAAGTACGGGCACCTTGTGCAACGTGTCGCCGAGCATTGGGAACGCAGTGACGGAACCAAATCGGGTCTGCTACAACTGTGGAGAACCAGGCCACTACCGACCCCCAGTGCCCTCGCTTGTGGCAATGTTCCACAAGCTCGTGGACGTGCTTCAACATCAACGCGAACCAAGCTCAGGCGAACAACGAGGTGGTGAACGGTACGTAAAAAAATTGCAACCCTATTCCATAGAATTTCTCTTAAAATTCCTTACTTATGTCCTTAAGTGCCTTTAAAACCTATACAGGTATGTTCTTATTAATGACATCTATGCATACGTATATTTGATTCGGGCGCCGATAGAAGTTTCGTTTCCCTAGAGTTCGAGCCGACACTTTCTAAATCCTCGCTCAAATCTAGAGAGACCTCTCACCGTCGAAGTTGCTGATGGAGAACCCATCACCGTCGACGTGGTTATCCGCGATTGTCTATTGCGCCTCGACAACCATAAATTTCTTATCGACCTTATTCCAGAAGCTTGGAAGTTTCGACTTATTATTGGCATGGATTGGTTATCCAGAACCATGCCGAGATCATCTGCTTCGAGAAGTGTATTCGCATGCCCTTACCCTCCTGTGACACAATGAAGGTGTTCGGTGAACGTCCTCCAAAGGACTCAAGCTTATGTCATGTACTAAGGCTCAGAGATGCCTAAAAGAGTTATCCGGCATTCTTGGCATATGTAGTCACACCAAAGCCAAGGAGAAGGAACTCAAAGATGTTCCAGTTGTACGAGAATTCCCTGAGGTCTTTCCCGATGATCTTAGCGGGTTACCTCCCGTACCGAAGTAGAATTTAAAATCGACTTGATTCCGGAGCAAGCCCCGCGGCTAAATCACCTTACCGACTCGCACCATCGGAAATGCAAGAACTCTCTAGCCACTCCAGGAATTATCCTGAGGGGTTTATCCGCCCTAGTTCTTCTCCTTGGGGTGCACCTGTCTTATTTGTGAAGAAGAAAGATGGGTCTTTCCGCATGTGTATCGATTACCGGGAGCTCAACAAGTTGACTATCAAGAACCGGTATCCTCTTCCTCGTATCGACGATCTTTTCGACCAACTTCAGGAGCTGCAATCTTTTCAAAATCGACTTGCGTTCGGGTTATCATCAACTGCGAGTCCACGACGACGATACCCAAAGACTGCATTCCGCACCCGGTATGGGCATTACGAGTTCATGGTTATGCCTTTCGGCTTAACCAATGCTCCAGCGGTCTTCATGGATCTTATGAATCGGGTGTCCAAGCCATACCTAGACAAGTTCGTCATCGTTTTCATTGACGACATTCTTATTTATTCCAAGTCTCGCTCCGATCATGAACTTCATCTCCGTCAAATCCTCGAACTGTTGAAGAAGGAACAACTGTACGCGAAATTCTCGAAATGTGAGTTTTGGCTTGAAGAAGTACAGTTCTTAGGGCACGTTGTGAATAGTCAAGGAATTCACGTCGACCCTGCGAAGGTCGAAGCCGTAAAGAGTTGGAGTGCTCCCACAACTCCGACGGAAGTACGATCGTTTCTTGGCCTAGCCGGGTATTACCGGCGATTTATTGCCAACTTCTCAAAAATCGCAAAGCCACTCACGTCCTTGACTCAGAAGAACAAGCCTTTCGAGTGGAAAGCCGAGCAAGCGAGGCGTTTGAGACATTGAAGCACAAGTTGTGCAATGCCCCTATTCTGACGCTACCGGATGGGAAATGACGACTTCACGGTATACTGCGATGCGTCGAAACAAGGCCTTGGTTGTGTTTCTCATGCACGGGGAAAGGTCATCGCATATGCCTCGAGCATTGAAGGTTCACGAGGTAAATTATACGACGCACGATCTCGAGCTCGGAGCGGTGGTCTTTGCTTTGAAAATCTGGAGACACTATCTATACGGCACGCATGTATAGTCTACACGGACCACAAGAGCCTCCAACACGTTTTCAATCAGAAGGACCTCAATATGAGCAACGTCGTTGGGTGGACTAATTAGCGACTACGATTGTGATATCCGCTACCATCCCGGCAAGGCAAATGTCGTAGCCGATGCATTGAGTCGAAGACGCATCAAAAGATGGTTTCCGTTCAAGAGATTCGCGACCGACGCCAATGGTTCGATACATGGGAGAGTTTGATACTGAAGTCCGACTCGATGTCAATGCTACGGTGTTATGCAGAACTTAAGGATCGATTGTGACATCGAGCGAGTATTCGAGAAGCACAGCAAGCGTGCAAACCGAAGGGAGTATGAAGGAAGAGCTCGAGCCAAATCTCTTAGCCCAATTAGAAAAGAGCCAATGGGCTAATGTACTTCGCAAACCGAATCTGGATCCCCAAACGCAATAACCTTCGGGCTTCTATCATGAACGAAGCACATCGGACTCGTTATTCAATTCACCCGGGCTCCGATAAGATTACATGGACTTACGAAGTCAATATTGGTGGCCCGGAATGAACGAGACTAGCAACCTATGTTGCTAAGTGCCTTACATGCACGAAGGTTAAAGCGGAGCATCAACGTCCAAGTGGATTACTTGAAC
Source organism: Flaveria linearis (assembly GCA_024085815.1). Classification (NCBI taxonomy): domain Eukaryota; kingdom Viridiplantae; phylum Streptophyta; class Magnoliopsida; order Asterales; family Asteraceae; genus Flaveria; species Flaveria linearis. Next base: position 44,079,116 of record CM044011.1, read on the forward strand.
AACCCGAAATTCCCATGTGGAAGTGGGAACATATATCCATGGACTTCATAACCAAGTTACCTCGGACATCTCGCGGGCACGATAGCATATGGGTAATCGTCGACCGATTGACTAAGTCGGCACATTTCATACCCATACGTGACACATATAGACATCAAGGTTACCCGGATTTACATCGACGAGATCGTAAGCCGTCATGGTGTGGCTCTTCACATTATATCTGACCGAGACGCTCGATTCACTTCTCACTTTTGGTCTACTATGCAGAACTTCTGGGTACACAATTGGATTTAAGCACGGCTTACCATCCCCAAACCGTTGCCAACCGAAGCGGACGATCCAAACCCTGAAGACCTGTTACGTCTCTGTGTCCTTGATTTTGGGGGCGACTTGGATACGCACCTACCGCTCGCAGAATTCTCCTACAACAACAGTTACCACTCAAGCATCCAAATGGCACCGTTCGAAGCACTTTACGGTCGTAAGTGTCGTTCACCATCTCTGTACCGACGTTGGCGAGAATCTTTTACCGGTCCCGAGCTCATACAAGAGACGACCGATAAAGTCGCCATCATCCGCAAGAACCTGGAAGTGGCAAGGAGTCGACAGAAAAGCTACGCTGATAAACGTCGAAAGCCACTGGAATTCCATTGGGGAGATGGTCCTTCTCAAGGTCTCACCGTGGAAGGGTGTTCGCTCGTTGGAAGAAAGGCAAGTTAGCTCCTAGGTTTGTAGGGCCTTTCAAGGTTTGAAAAGATCGGGAAGGTGGCCTACAAACTAGAACTACCCTCCGACCTTAGTGGAATTCACCCTGTCTTCCACGTCTCGAATCTGAGAAGTGTCTGGCCGACGATAACTTGCATGTGCCATTGGAAGACATTCAGATCGACGAGTCACTACACTTCGTTGAAAAACCCGTCGAAATCATGGATCGCATTAGAAGAAGACTAGGACCCCTACGACCCCAATCGTAAGGTTCGATGGGAGAATAAACGAAGACGGAATTCACTTGGAGCGTGAAGAACATATTAGAAGACTTACCCTTACTTATTCTTGTAACCTTTTTGATTCTTAATTTCGGGACGAAATTCTTTTAAGTTGGGGAGACTGTAACATCCTGTATTTTTGTTCATTTTATTTATGCCATTTAACATCCTTAGTAAATTTTATTTTATACTAACAAATATAATATAAATAATAAAGAATAATAATAATAATAATAATAATAATAATTAATAATAATAATAATAATAATGAAAGTAAATATAATAATAATATAATATAATAATAATAATAATTATAATAATATAATAATAATATAATAATAATAATAATAATATAAACAATAATACAATAAAAGTCGGGGCATTTTTGTCAATTTCAAACTTTAAAAGAAGTTTTCCACATAAAAATAATAATAATCTAAAGTCGAGGGACCATTTGGTAAATTTCAAAAAAAAAAAAAAACCAAACTGCTTCCTCTCTCCCCGCTTCCCGCGCCGTCTCCGGCGACTCGCCGGCGAGCTCCGCGAGCTTCAAAACCTCATTTTAAACCAATTAAACCCACCAAATCGCTCGACCCACTGTTTCGAACTCGAGACTCAATCTAATTTGAAATTCCCGCTCTTTTCCACTTGCCAAATCAAAACCGAATCAAACCGTGATGAACTCCAACTCGAATCCCGTCCAGATACACGAATTAAGTCAAATTAAATCATTCTAACTTATACGCGTCGAAACAATCAATCAATCAATTTTAATTACACGATTACAGCTCGAATCACTCAAATTTGGTAAACGAGAACGCGGTTTCAAAATCAAACGTGTTAAGCTCGAATTTATGAATCAAGCTATATATTAAGGGGTTTCGGTTCATTGTGAAGTTCCTGAACCTCCAAAACCTTCAATTCTACAAGAAAAAACACTCGAACAGGAAACCCCAAACCCAAGACACCCGAAACAAACCGAACTCGACATCACTCGAAGCTGTTATTGACTCGATTTGGTCCAGGGATCAAAGCCCCATGATGATTCGGGTGTTTAACATCGAATCGGAGGTCAATTTCGACTCTGTTGAACCTAGGGTTCATTAGAGAAAGGAGAAACATGGAGATTGGGTTTTAAAAGTAAATCAAACAAGTGAGACCAAGGCCTTGGCCCTGGTTCACTGGTTCCTCCCGCCCCCATCTCACAGGGGAGACCCGGGTTCGACCCGGGCAGCCCCCTGTCCCCTTTTCTCTTCTTTTTGATTTCTTTTTTTCTTTTTATTTCTTTTAATTATTCAACTTTCTTTTAAACTCTGAAAATCTCTAAAATTAAAATTTATAAAATGTAGATTATATTTTTTTCTTTGTTTAATTAATTTTGACTAAATTAATTTTGTTTTTTTTTAATAAAATACTTTTGTATTTATAAATACATTATTTTAGTTTTTAAAAATACAAAAGAAATAAACATAATACTTGTACTGTATATATATGTTTTTAATAATTAAATTGTTTAGTTACTTATACTATATATATATATATATATTTTATATATTTCTTTTAATAACAATCCTAATAAAATGATATTATAATTGTTTAGTATGTATATGTATATATACATTCAAACAATTAAATTGTTTAGTTATTTATACCTATATATATATTTATATATATTGTTCTTTTAGTATTAAATCACTTATTATGATTATACAATATTATAATTGTTTTATATATTATATATATTCAAACAATATATTATACATAGTTTCTTTTAATAGCTAAATCACTTGTTATGATTATATTATAATTGTTTAGATATATATTTATATATATATTTAAACAATTAAAGTGTTTGATTACTTATACCTATAATATATATATATTTGTATATAGTCCCTTATAATCGCTAAACACTTATTATATTATTATATACAATCCTTAAAAACGGTTTCAACGTACAATTTAATCAAGTTTTATTTATTATTTCTCTTACGCGCTAACAATTGATTATACAAGTATAATCCATTCGTTCCATTTAACCGATCACGTTATTAACATGTAATAAATACGGATAATTATTAGACCTACAATTAATCATCGAACAAATTATAACGCGCTACTTTATTTCGTTTAGGTGCGTTGTGACGTTTGTGTTGGAAATCTTATTCGTGGTTACTCTTATTACATCTACAAGTCTCCTTTATTAAACACGTGAGTTCTTATGCCCTTTAACGATTATTTCACATCTTCGGGGTGAAACATGTTGCTTATACAAACTTACACATACACGTTTTGATACTTATTTCACACGTGCAATTCTTACATAGTCGTGGTTGTTTGGATATGTTTAGTATTATACGAGATGTGACATACGTGTGCAATCATTTAACTATTGCTACCTAGCGAAGTCTTAGATCTTTGGGCCTGACAAGCCTATTTGGTGCTAAAGTCGATGTATTGCCGACTCCTAGGAGCCGTATGCTTGTGCACTAGGGAACCAAATACACTTAGCTAATCATGCTTATTCATATTATTCAGTCGAGGCTTGATTGTAACTATGCATGTTCTATATACTTGCTATCTTGTGACCATTGACTAGAATTGCCACATTTTGTATACTTTTGTATTTAAAACCATGAGAATTCACAACTAGTTAGTTGACTTTATTTTCAACATGTTTCAGGTAATGTGCAAGCTTAGCAATGATTGAAGGAATGCATAAACCTAGATCATGGACCTAGGCTTAATAAAGACGATTGAATTCTTGTTTTTGTTTGATTTATTTTGAGACATTGATGTATGTGGTGATTGAAAACAATTGATTAATGGCATTTCATACTTTAACATAGCGTTATGTGCTGAGAACAATCTTAACCCTCGCACCTCGACGTTTCCGCCGTCATGGTTGGGTGTGTGACAATAATATAATAATGGCCATAATGACAATCAAGCATAATCATGTGCATTAAACAAACCCTGGTCAACATCTGTCCAAAACCCCAAATGCACAGACTCCCACGAAAGTTCTGAAATAAATTCTAAGTGTTGGGCGCATCAACACTATTTGGGCACATGAGCCCTGTCTGGGCGCATTTTAACTATGCAGGCGCCTCATCCCAATACTTTAAAATTTTAACACTTAGGCGCATGGGAAGTCTAGGCGAATAGGCACTGTTGGGGCACATCACCCTAATACTTGGGCGTTTTTAGCAGAAACATAGGCGCATGAACTACTGTTTAGGCACATCAACATGTACTTAGTTTTTCTAAGGAATTTTCTAGGCGTAAGAGAGTACTGTTCAGGCACATTATCCCATACTTAGTTTTTCTAAGTCAAAATTTCAGGCGCATGGGAACTATTTGGGGGGCATGGCCCCACTATAGTCTTTTCTAAGGCATAAATCTAGGCACATGGGCCCTGTTTGGGCGCATCAACACCAACCTGAAATTTTCTAACATATTTTCAGTCCAAACTACATTCTAAACATGTTCTAAGCCTAGTTCTCACATTATACACATCAGAAACACATTATAAACATCACCATAACCTTATAATCACCCAAAACATACCACCCTCATACACATACACATACACATGCACATACGGGTAACATACCCACTTTTATAAAAACATACATACATGTATTTCCAGCCCTAAAATTAGTTAAAACATGTAAAAAGGGGGTTCAAGAACTCATCTTGGTTGTTTTCGAGTCTAAACCCTTCCCTTGAACTTCTCGGATGTTCTTAACACCTAAAACACACACACATATACAACGAACACAATCATATTATAAGCATTCTACCAAGTCTAGAATCGTCTAAAACATTATAACTTGAAAATTCTTACCCAAAAACCTCGAACTTTTGGTCTCTTCTAAAATCCCGAGGATTTCTGCTCTTCTCGTTCTCTCTCTAAACATCCGAATGAAAAGTGTTTTGGCAGGCCAAAATGGGTGGCCATACCACCTTATTCACCAACTTTTATTCTTTTGTTCTTTTGGCACTTTTAACCCCTCCACTTGGGTTAAATTACCTTTCTTTCTTTTTATTTACGTTTATTCTTTCTTTCTTGTCTATAAAAATATCCGGGTGTTACAAGTCCGCCCCCCTTATATAGGTTTCGTCCCCGAAACCTGTTATTCTTCAAACAGATGAGGGTAATGCTGCCTCATCTCTTCTTCATCTCCACGTAGACTCGGATCCCTTCGGTGCTTCCACTGTACACGCACCAGAGGAACCACTTTGTTCCTTAATCTCTTTTCTTACGATTGATGATTGCCACTGGCTGCTCTACGTAATTGAGCTTTTCATCCACTTCAATGTCCCCCCAGCGTACAATCATATCCTCGTCTGCTAAACACTTTCGTAGATAAGATCACATGAATGTCAGGTGAATTCCACTTAACTCATCCGTAACTCCAGTCTATAGGCCACTTCTCCTACTCGAGAAATGATTCAAAAGGCCTATGTACCACGGGCTCAACTTGCCCCGCTCCTGAACCGAATGATACCCTTCCACGGTGAGACCTTCAACATACCCGGTCACCCACCTGGAACTCAATCGGTCTACGCCGCTTATCGGCATACGACTTTTGCCTATCCTTGGTTGCCTTCATGAAGGCTTTAATCTTTTCGAGCTTCTCCGTCGAGCCTCGATCACTTCAATGCTCCCCCAACTCCTTCTGACCAATATCCCCCAGCAAATGGGTGTTCTACATCTCCTACCATATAGCATCTCATAGGGTCGCATGCTAATGCTGGCATGATAGTTTTGTACGAGAATTTTGCTAATAGCAGTGGTCATCCCAACTTCCTCGAAATCGATCACAGCACGCTCGAAGCATATCCTCGAGTGTCTGAATTGTCCTCTCAGACTGACCGTCAGTCTGAGGGTGATAAGCCATGCTGATATGTAGCCTTGTCCCATCGCATCATGGAATTTCTTCTAAAACTTTGATGTAAACCGGGTGTCGCGATCAGACACAATGGACACCGGCACACCATGGCGAGCGACGATCTCCTTGATGAATAGATCCGCGAGTCTCTCAGAAGAATACGTCTCTCGGATCGGTAGGAAGTGAGCACTCTTCGTTAAGCGATCAACTATAACCATATAGCGTCATACCCTTTCGGAGTACGTGGTAACTTCGTAATAAATCCATGGTGATATGCTCCACTTCCACTCGGGTATATCCAACGGCTGGATCTTCCCGTACGGCTTCTGGTGTTCCGCCTTCACCTGCAAACAGGTAAGACATTTACTCACATACTCCGCCACATCGCGCTTCATACCCAGCCACCAATAATCTTTCTTCATATCATGATACATCTGGTGGCACCGGGGTGAATGGAGTATCGAGTCTTATGAGCCTCATCCATGATTTTTCCACGTAGATCTCCTAAACAGGAATCCACATTCACCCATACCGGTTCTAACACATAGAGTGTTTTCACCCATTCCGCGACCAGGCCTCACATCCTTTCAGAGTTGAGACGATCTTCTTTCAAAGCCTCATCCTGAAACTCTTTGACCTGCGTCATCACGTCAGAGTCATGACTAGCTGATAAGCCTTCACCCGAATCGGCTCGGGTCTCTCCTTCCAGCTAAGGGCATCTGCCACCACGTTGGCCTTGCTCGATGGTAAATGGATTTCGCAATCATAATCCTTTATGAGCTCTAACCATCGCCTCTGCCTCATGTTCAGGTCCTTTTGCTCGAAGAAGTACTTCAAGCTTTTGTGGTCTGTGAAGATGGTGCATTTCGTCCCGTATATATAGTGCCGCCAAATCTTCAACGCAAAAACCACCGTGGCTAGTTCTAGATCGTGCGTGGGATAGTTGACTTCGTGGGTTTTCAGCTGTCGGGATGCGTAGGCTATCACCCTTCCACGTTGCATCAATGCACATCCTAGCCCAGAGTAGGATGCATCCGAATACCACTAAGTCTTCACTTCCCTCGGGTAATGTCAGGATAGAAGCTTGTGTTAGCCTCATCTTTAATTCCTCAAAGGCACCCTCCTGCTCTCGACCCCACACGAATCCCTCCTTGCGAGTCAACTTAGTCAAGGGTGACGCTATCTTGGAGAAGTCTTGAATAAATCTTCTGTAGTAGCCCGCCAATCCTAAGAAGCTACGAATCTTGGATGGCGTCTTTGGGAACTTCCATTGCATCACAGCCTCAACCTTCGCTGGGTCCACCATGATTCCCTCCGCATTTACCACGTGACCCAGAAATTGAACTCGCGTAGCCAGAAAGCACACTTGGAGAACTTAGCCTACAGTTTCTCCTTTCTCAAAGTCTCCAACACTTCCCAATGTGACCGACATGCTCTTCTTCGCCCCTTGAATAAATCAAGATATCATCGATAAACACATCACTGATTTATCCAACATCGACCGCACACTCGATTCATCAAATCCATAAAGCAGCTGGCGCGTTGGTAAACCAAAGGACATAACGAGAAACTCATAATGTCCATAACGTGTATGAAAAGCTGTTTTAGGAATGTCCTGCACCTTCACTTTTAATTGATGGTAGCCAGATCGAAGAACTATCCTCGAGAACCAACTGGCACCCTGGAGCTGTCGAACAAGTCGTCAATCCTTGGTAACAGATACCGACTCTTTATCATCAATTTGTTCAACTCACGGTAGTCGATACACATTCTCATGCTACCGTCCTTCTTTTTCACGAATAAGACCAGAGCACCCCAAGGAGAGATACTCGGCCTGATAAACCCTTATCGAGCAACTCTTGCAGTTGCTCCATTAACTCCTTCATCTCAATCGGAGCCATCCGATACGGTGCCTTAGCAACAGGTTGGGCACCAGGTATCAAGTCAATTTGAAATTGATTTCGCGATCCGTGGCACACCTAATAGGTCCTCTGGAAATACATTGGGAAAGTCACACACCACCGGTACATCGGACAATTGGGGCGTTGACGTGTCCACATCTTTCATGTAGGCCAAATAAGAGCGACATCCACGCCTATGCACTTTCCCGCCACCGCCATCGAAATCACTTCGGAATCGTCGTAACCCGATCGCCGTATATTGTCACCGACTTCCGTCAGGCGCCGTCAGTCTAATCATCTTCTTACGACACATGATATTCGCTTCGTAGGCTGCTAACCATCCATCCCTAGTACCACATCAAATCCACCTAGGGGCATCACATGCAACCTAGCAGCAAACCTATGACCTTCTAATTCTATGGCACAGTCCTCTATCTCATCAGCAACTCTAGTGGACTTACCAATAGCAGTTTCTACGTCAATGGGCTCATCCATGCATTACTACTAACAGGAAGTTAGCACAGAAAGTAGCAGAAATAAAAACTCCTACTAGCACCAGAATCAAATAACACAGAAGCAAGAGTTTGATCTACTAGAAACATACCTGACACAACATCGGGGTCCGTCCTAGCCTCCTCCCTGGTCATGGTGACTCTGGCACTTGCCTTCTGCCCCTCAGTCCGGCCTTCTTCTTTGCTCTGGAACTCTCCGCCCTGTGCTTCGCAGTCCCTACTCATATGGCCCTCCTCGCCGCTGTTGTAACACCTCGATGGCCTACAGTCCCTGGAGATGTGGCCCGGCTTTCCACACTTGAAGCACACGTTGAGCCCCATCCTGCAACTCTCCTGTATGCTCCTCCCGCACTTACCACATCTCTTGGGTCCCGAGCTTGATGACCCCGCCCTACGTCATCCATTCTCATCCTCTTGTTGTGCGGTACGAAACCACCACGCCCGAACCGTTTTCCGTTCCAGTTCCGATCGCCACCACCAGCCTTCTTCACCTCCACAACCGTCACCTTCCCTCTCATCATAGAGCCTCCGGCCAATCCACTGCCGACCTAAAAGTGCTCGGTCGAGCAACAATCCAGTGCCTACGATGTCGGTTGGCAATCCCTGGATGTACCGATTGATCTTTCGGGACACCGGCGTCACTTGATCAGGTACCAGCCTCGCCATCTCATGAATTTGGTGGTGTACTGCTGTGGGTCATGGTTCCCGCCTCGAGTTGCAGGAACTCCCTCTCGATCTTGTCCAGTTCCCGATGAGGACAAAACTCCTCGATTACCAGCTTCCTCAACTCTTTCCATCGCATTTTCCCGATGGCCCTAGAACCCTCAGCTTGGACGATGTTGTCCCACCAAGATAGTGTTGAGTCAGTAAAGGAGTGGGTGGTAAACTTCACCTTCTGATCCTCCCGGCACTCGCTGATCTCGAGTACCGTTTCCATCTTCCTCACCCAACGGTGAGCGGCAGCAACATTCCGTTGCCATTGAAGGTCGGGGCCCTGCACCTCTGAAAATGCCAATAGTGTTCACCCTTTAGCCGTCACCCCTGCCGAATCGTCCTCCTCGTCATCAGACAATACTGTCTCCGGCTCCGGCCGTTCCTCCTCTCTCTTACTTTCCTTCCCAGTCGACCTTTTCTATCCTCCTTCTCCTTTCTTTTCTCATTCCTCACCCGGATGACTTCGGTCACTACAGACGTAAGACTGTCTACATGACCTGGTGCACCTCGTCAGTGATCGCCTCCGAGTTGAGGCATTCAGGCTAGCATTCTCGTTTCCTTCACTCCGGCCATGAACCTCAGGGTTCTCATGAGTCGTCTCAGGAGCCTTGGCACTGCTCCTAGTCCCACGCGGTCGACCTCTACCTCTAGAAGCCTTGGAAGATTTCTTCCCAGCCATTCCTAAGCACTATAAGATTCAAACACTAACACGGTCATTCAAGGAAACAGCTCAGTTTATGTCAAGTATAGAAAGTCCCTAACTACAGTGGCCAGTTGTGATTAACCACTTACTTTACTCTTCACACCCCAAGCATTTCCTATCCTGGCTACATCAGTATCTAAATCTACTAAGATCACATAAGTCAAATAGCACACACACATAATTCTGGTTGACTTTAAAAAAGAAATACCTGATGGCACGTAGCTACTTGGGCTGACATCCCTCTTTCTGTCCCATTTTCAGTTTAAGTTAAGGTTTATTTTAAATTTTACCTATTTCACTTAAACTATGCTCTGATACCAACTGTAAGGCCTCGTTCCCGAGACCTCACAGTTGGTCATTCACAGCAGAATTAATTTAACAAAAACCATTCATCCATTATAAACGCTATTGTTAAGCAATACATTGTAGTTCATGAGTCATAAAAAGATTAGTTGAATGAATTACAAAACAACAGTATTGTCAAAACATGAATGGAGGTCAGTCTTGCCCCGCCGAGTAGCCATTCCTCACGTGCCATCCTCAGCAACAAATTACCTGCCAACTGGAAAATACATAAAAATCAGCGTTGCTGAGTGAGTTCTAGTTTTTATAATAAAATACTTCACTTTCATTTCAAAACCGTTCATTACTTTCGTATGTGATCACACATCGTACGTACACTTAGGTAATATCATTATTATCTTCATCATCGTTCATTTCATACTTTTATCATTATCTTTCCGAGTCTATTGCGACAACAAGGTCACTCACCTCATTGGCAATCTCAAAGATCGCATGTCTTCCGGGTGTTGCGACACAGAGTCGCTCACCCCATTAGCAATCTCAAGGATTGCATGTCTTCTGGTCTGTTGCCGACACAGAGTCACTCACCCATTGTCAATCTCAAAGATTGACCCTGTGTGCATCCTTCGGGTAGCTAATCCGCATCACAGTTGAGCTAACGACAACAAGGCCGTGCACCTCTTTACATTTGCTTGCAAGACTTCTATCATTCGTTTACGTTCCACTTTTCTTTATCATTAATCTTTCACTTTGTTAATGATATAGTAATTTTTCTTTCTTGATCATGATCATACCACGTAGAGTCACACAATAATAGTATTAATAATTATGATAACAATAATAATAACCCTAATAATAATAATAATAATAATAATAATAATAATAATAATAATGGCCGTAATGACAATCAAGCATAATCATGTGCATTAAACAAACCCTGGTCAACATTTGTCCAAAACCCCAAATGCACAGACTCCCACGAAAGTTCCTGAAATAAATTCTAAGTGTTGGGCGCATCAACACTATTTGGGCGCATGAGCCCTGTCTGGGCGCATTTCAACTATGCAGGCGCCTCATCCCAATACTTTAAAATTTTAACACTTAGGCGCATGGGAAGTCTAGGCGAATAGGCACTGTTGGGGCACATCACCCCAATACTTGGGCGTTTTTAGCAGAAACATAGGCGCATGAACTATGTTTAGGCACATCAACATGTACTTAGTTTTTCTAAGGAATTTTCTAGGCGTAGGAGAGTACTGTTCAGGCACATATCCATACTTAGTTTTTCTAAGTCAAAATTTCAGGCGCATGGAAATTTGGGGGGCATGGCCCCACTATAGTCTTTTCTAAGGCATAATCTAGGCACATGGGCCTGTTTGGGCGCATCAACACCAACTTGAAATTTTCTAACATATTTTCAGTCCAAACTACATTCTAAACATGTTCTAAGCCTAGTTCTTACATTATACACATCAGAAACACATTAATAACATCACCATAACCTTATAATCACCCAAAACATACCACACCCTCATACACATACACATACACATGCACATACGGGTAACATACCCACTTTTATAAAAACATACATACATGTATTTCCAGCCCTAAAATTAGTTAAAACATGTAAAAAGGGGGTTCAAGAAACTCATCTTGGTTGTTTCGAGTCTAAACCTTCCCTTGAACTTCTCGGATGTTCTTAACACCTAAAACACACACACATATACAACGAACACACATCATATTTATAAGCATTCTACCAAGTCTAGAATCGTCTAAAACATTATAACTTGAAAATTCTTACCCAAAAACCTCGAACTTTTTGTCTCTTCTAAAATTCCGAGGATTTCTGCTCTTCTCGTTCTCTCTCTAAAACATCCGAATGAAAAGTGTTTTGGCAGGTCAAAATGGGCGACCATACCACCTTTATTCACCAACTTTTATTCTTTTGTCCTTTCGCACTTTTAACCCCTCCACTTTGGTTAAATTACACTTTCTCCTTTTTATTTACGTTTATTCTTTCTTTCTTGTCTATAAAAATATCCGGGTGTTACACCAGTCCCCTGGTGTTTGCTGTTTGCGGATGATATTGTCTTAAAAGCATAATCTAAGACGGTGCTTAACGAGAGACTAGAACAGTAGACGGCAGCACTAGAACGCAGGGGCCTAAGGATAAGGTCTAAGACAGAATACATGCATTGTAACTTTTAGTGGTGAGGTGGAAGAGGACACCCAAATCAGTTACAGGGCATGGCGGTCCTATGAAGGCTAGGTTCACATACCTTGGCTCGTACGTACGGGAAGACGGAGAGATACACTGTGATGTAGCACACCGTGTGCAATCAAGATGGTGTGCAAGTGGAGAGTAGCATCAGGGATTCTGTGTGATAAGAGGTTCCCAGCAAAACTAAAGGGAAAACTGTACAGAGTGGCAGTACGACCAGCTATGTTATACGGCACAAACTGTTGGGCCATAAAGAAATCGCACGAGAGACAATAGAGGTCGTAGAAATGCGAATGCTGAGGTGGATGTGTGGACACACAAGATTGGATCGGATAAGAAATGACGTCTTTCGCCAGAGGCTAGAGGTGGCTTGTATCACAAGTAAAATAAGAGAGGGAATATTAAGATGGTTTGGGCACGTGAAGAGGAGAACGATGGCAGCACCTGTTAAAGCAGTAGAGAACATCAGCTTAGAGGGTAGGAGGTATAGAGGTAGACCTAGGTTGACTTAGGACGAGATTATTAGGCGAGATATGATAGACCTGCATCTTTTTGAGCACATGATCGAGAATAGGAGTGAGTGGAGGCGTAGAATTAAAACTAAGGACTTTTAGTGGGTTTTGTGAGTGGGAAGGGTTTTCGGTGACATGCATCTCTCATTTGGGTGTTACATGCTGCTTTTTATGATGTGCGCGCTAGATAATTCTTCAGTGATATCTACCTATGTGTTGTATGCTATACTATGCTTTTGTATGCTATGTTTTATGATCACTATTGTTATTGCCTTTGTTAACGAGTCGGGGGTCTCTTCGGAAGCATCTCTCTATCTTTCAAGATAAAGGAAAGACTTGCCACCACATACCCCTCCCAGACCCTGCTTTTAGCGGGATACACTGGGTATGTTTGTTTGTTTGTTTTTTATGGGCCCGGGAATAAGTCCAAGTCCAAGAAACGGCCTAGAGTAGCCTTACCTTTGTCAAGCCCAACCTCATCCCCTAGCCTTGGCCCAGATCCATTTGGGCTGGATAAATTCATTTTATCGTCTGTTCCTGATCTAAACAATCCCGTATTCCATTCTCGACCTAGTTCCAACTTGAAAATTGTAGGAATAATGGCGAATCTAGTAACCCGAGCAAAGATCCTAGTATGGTTGTTGATGCAGATTCTTTAACAATGGAAGACTCTAGGATTCATGTTGTTCGTGAAGGTCCCTTAAATGATTGGAAACAAAATATAGGTGTCGTTGATGGGGGATTTCACTCTGCTATAGAAGTTTCTGGTTATGTATCCGAACCCCCTAATGAACCCTCGTATGAAAATTAAATTATCAAGGAAGGAGTGAACCAAGAAATTGAGTAACAATCCAGGTCAATGAAGTTACTAGAATCAACTTGACAAGGAAAGAATAGAATCTCAGAATGCTAATTCAAGGTAAAGGTGTAACTGATGGTTTGCAATGAATTTTATATCAGTTAATATAAAGGGAGCCAGTGACATGAAGAAAGCCACATGGATTAGAAGATTAAAATGTTCACATGGGTTAGCTTTATTGCCATTCAGGAAACACAAATGGAAGATTCCTTTGAAATTATGTACCATTCTTTGTAGGGTAGACCTAAATTCAAACATGAATGTGTGGACGCTATAGGTAGATCAGGGGTTTCATGTGTCTCTGGAATCCAAGATTTTTTGTGAAACAAAATGTTTCAAGGGTCGTTTTTTTTCTCGTGATTTCACATCTGATTAATAAACTTAATCTGAAAATAAATATTGTCAACGTTTATGCTCCTCAAAACCTAACCGCCAAAAAAACTCTTTTGGAAGAGCTTCTGCTATTTAGAAGATCCCAAGAGGTTATTGGATTTTAATAGGATACTTTAATGCTGTTAGATATCCAGATAATAGATTAAACTCTGAGTTTAATGCCTCATGTGCATCCCTATTTAATGAATTCATTTAAGTGATGATTTGTTTAAATACTCTATGCGAGGTCAACTTTTCATTTATATGTCAGGAAAAGGGGATAAACTGAGCAAGATTGATAGATTCTTGGTATGCAAGGAGTTAATGGATAAATGCCCGATGGCGGTTCTCACTGTTCTCCTAAGAGAATGACCAGACCATTGTTCAATCATTCGTAAATCTACCGCTGATGATTTCGGTCCTGTTCCATTCAGGTTTTTTAACACGTGGTTCGACATTCCCGGTCTTGATAATTTAATTAATGGGTTGTCCTCCTCCTATTCTTTCCTGTGGCCTCCTGATAAAAGGATTGTTGTTAAATTAAGATATTTCAAGGAAGGTATCAAGCAATGGATAAGGGGAATCAAGGCAAAAGATAATGCCCAAAAGAACAATCTTCTTTAGCAGATTCAAGGCCTTGAACTTTTGGCTAAATTGAGACCCCTATGTGATGATGAAATATCAAGGAGAATGGATACAAAAAACAACTCTTGGAGTTGGAGCAACGCAGGCTGATGGATATTGAACAAAAATCAAGGGTTCAATGGGTTTTAGATGTGATGAGAACTCAAGTTTCTTCTATGGCATCCTGAATAATAATTCTGCGAGTAATAGAATTAATGGGTTTTTAATAAATGGGGTTTAGGTTTCGGATCCTATTAAAATTTTGAAATTTTTATATCTCTATGTTAATTTGATTGCTTCCTTGTTTGTTTTTCCCATCCTTTCTTTTATTTTATTGGGTTTATAGCTACTTGCTATGAAATTTTTAGCCCCTTTGTATGAATTTTTAGCCGTAAAAAAAATTAGAATAGATAGATGTACTTTTATGACACATTTTAACACATATTAGAGGTTTCATCATAGCATAAAAGTTATCCGCGTATATTAATTATAATTTATAATATATAATATATAGTTAATTTGCCCATCCTTGGTGTTAGTGGAAAGACATCTTAGTAGATGATCGACAAATTATGTTAGAACCGTTTCCAGAGTAAGTAAAATCTTATATCTAACCAACCGTATTATCTATTATATGTGCATAATAAATTTCTATTATTAACACCAACTAATTAAGTGTATATATGTGCAGACACATTTTCAATGGCATCCTAGCCGGAATGAGGTGATCTACAAGAAGTGGATTGAGGCAAGTGCAAGTCCACTCAACAAGATGTAGGGGGATGCATAACAAGCAAAAGATATTGAAGGTCTGGAATATAACCTTTCGAAACTTGACTTTAACTTATATCATCTGTCCATACAATCCAAACTGTATTATTAAAATGAAATGATTGACAATGTACGTAGTAATTTAAATTTAATTTAATATTTACTCTCTATACTAGTTTGTTATTTTTTAATAAAACTAGAACATCTGAAGGTGGAATGAGAAGTTAAGGGCCACGAAAGAAAATCGTAAGATGAAGCATTGGGGTACGACCTCCTAAAAAACTATGGGGTTGATGTGTTTGTCACAACATCAAACGAACTAGGTAATTTTTTAACTTTCTCTCACTTTTTTTTATAACCAAAAACTTAATTCAACCTATCATGATATGTCAAGAAGGGTTGGAACCCCATTATTTGATATCGTTCCGGTTTATTAATAAACTAAAAATGTTATTTTGTTTCGTCAAACTACTAGAAAGTTACAGTTAGTTACTTGCCAAAGAATATGTTTTTTCTATCACGACACGCTAGTTGTTGATGATCTGCATTTATGGGAAAAAAATGTTAGCTGAATGAGAACAAGACTAGACTCGACGTCAAAACTACTCCCACGCCTGAGACCCCTATCTTTCATCAGCCCAAGATTCTCTTCTTCACCCAGCTGGTTTTTACTTTTGTGTATATATTAAACACTAGGTTAGAACCCATGTATTACATGGGTGGAATAAATTTAACTTTTTAAAATCATCTTCCTACTCTAATAAAAAGGTATCTTGGATGACACGTGTCAACACAATCATTCTCACCAAAAATTTCCCGTCTCTCTCTCCTACTAAATAATTACCTTAATTACTAATAATACTATTTAACACTTTTTTAGATTTAATAAATTAATAAAGAGATCTATTTATTAATATTATTTCTAAATAAACATTTTTTTATAAAATAATAAATTTATTTAAAGCATAAGACTTTTTTTAAAAATACAAACTATTTAAAATTTGTATTTTTAAAAATTTATTTTTAAAACCAAAATAATTAAATTTAAGGGTTATAATAAGAAAATTTTTAAAAATATCATTTTTATAACGGTTTTTTTTAGAACAAAACGTTTATTTTTTTTGAAAAAAATAAAGTTTTAAAAAGTTGATATCACTATTTTATAACTTACAGTCATTTCTAATACATAATTTTAATGATATTATATCTTAAAATATTATTTTATAATTAATAAATTTGTTATATTAATTTTTTATTTATTCAACCCGTGTAACACACGGGTTACTATAGCTAGTTATATTTATAATAGATGTTATCAACCATTAAAGTTAAGAAATAATAAATATTTAAAAATTATAAATGACATATAATTAAGATTAAGATTTAAAATTATATTTTAATATATGATAGAATTTAGATATTATAATTTAGTAAATGTTAATAAAATATTTGCATAAAAAACTTACATTCTAGATATATAATTGTTTAGCTTATTTACTTAAAATCCTTATCAATTAATATCTTAAAAATTACTTACGAGTAATTAAATCATTCAAACAAAATCATATAAATGATTTTAGAATTTATATTGGAAATTTTTAGGTTGTTTGACTATATTAAGAAATAAAAAATATTATTAATCTAATATGAAAGAAAGAAATACAGGAAAGAAAATAAAAATTCAAATAAGTAAAGGAGAATATGATTGTAATAATTATTGAAATTATTTAATTAAAATGTGTATATACGTTTAGTTAGAAAATTCAACACGAGAATGCATAATATTGTATCATGCGTCCTCAAAACCTTAGTTTATTAGAATAGATGATCTTAGGATCCATCTAGCACCTACATATCAAGTTCTGTAATTTTTATCTCCTTAATAAATAGCTCCAGTTCATTGAGCTTGGATTGTTAAGCTATGAACGGTTCCATATCAAGTATGATTAACGATGTAGGTGGTATAATTCCGTGAGTAGTTGTTGATCAGGTTAAAAGTTACTTAATGATCATATATAAAACTTAACTAATTAAATACTAATTAAAAGATAACATCCATGAACTGTACATTAATTTAGTCCCTAGATCACAAAAGTGTTACATAGTGTAGCAACTTCCTTCCAACACATCTGAAGGCCATGCAACATACAAAATAGAATGAAGTTTTGTTTTCTTTATAAATGCGAGTCCTGGCGTAAAGAGATTGCAAAAAAAAAAACCTATGCAACATTAAGAATTACAGAGTTATAACTCCAATATATTTCTAATCTATTATTAGAAAAACCTATGTAAAGAGATTGAGAGTTATAATTATTTAATATTTCATTTATAATGTGTAAATTGAGAGTTATAACTCCAATATATTTCTAATCTATTATTAGAAAAAAACAATTGATTTTTTCGTTAAATTTGATTTAGGGTTTTGGTTTAGAAAGATTTATTTTACTATGTTTTTAATATTCAATACTAACTAAGAATAACTCAAATCTTTCTTTTTTTAAAGGAATTTTAAGTTCTAAAATAAGTCCCTATTTACTCTCAGTTTTAAATCACGAAACCATATCCCATGAAATTGATTTACGAAATATTATTTGTTTAGCTTTTATATGAGTTTGAATGTTTTCTAAGCTATTAATTAGTTATGAAAAAGAAATTGTGTTGTTAGATTTCATATGAATTCATCAAGAAAATGTCAAATTTATATATCATTTAAATTTTTTTTATTATAACTCTTAAATTTAATTATTTTTGGTTTTAAAAAAATAACTTTTTAAAAATACCAATTTAAATATTTCTTATTTTAAAAAAAGTCTTATGCTTTAAATAATTTATTATTTTATAAAAAATTATTTATTTAGAAATAACATTAATAAATAAATCTCTTTATTAATTTATTAAATAAAAAATGTTAAATAGTGTTATTAGTAATTAAGGTAATCATTTAATAGGAGAGAGAGGCGGGAATAGCAAATGGATGTTGGCTGAGAGAACGACACGTGGCAGATGGGTGGTTTAAGAGAGTGACATGTGACATACAAAACTTTTATTTATTAGATAGGATAGATTCTTTTATATAATTTATTTTTATTAATTTCTTATTTATATAATATATACACGGTTATTAAAATTTAAAAAAAAATGTTTTTTAAAAAAACAAAATAAATTAAATATTAAAATAAGATATATATTAAACCACTAAAATTGAAATAAGTAAAAGAATAAATTGAAAATATTATTTGGGTCGGTCAGTAAATCCGTTGGTGTTAGATTGTTTTGTAGGCACATGGGTTCCAACTAAATCTCAAGATGAGTTTGAAAATACCATATTAACGTGTAACCTTAGCTTCAGCTTTCTACTCGGCTTTGTCACAATATGGCACTTTTACAAATACAATGGCATAGAATATACATGAAAGCTCCCCATTAGTAGTTATTTGTAATATATTATCTTTCAATTCCATCAAAAAGTGATTGTTAATCATTATGAAGCTAAAGACAATGCGGGTTAGAAGCATCTTGGTAATTATTATAACAAGCATATGCATTGACCTTGCTAGCTTACACTCAATCATCAATCACCACCCAAATGTCCTCCTCTTAATGCCTGCTGAATCATGCTTTAGCGCAACAAAGATTATAATATTCCAAAGAGTTGACATTTTCACATACACAACGTTGCCTATAAATATATAGCCCATATCATAACCATCCTTCATTGCCAGACAACTTCAATTCATCCTCATTGTCAAACTCAAACTACATTAATACTAACACCTTTAGTTTCCGTTTGAATTATGCCGATCCCCGTGATTGACTTCTCCATGCTCTATGGCGCCGATCGAGAGAAGATCATGGCTGAAATCGCAAAAGCATGTGAAGAATGGGGATTCTTTCAGGTACTCATCTAGCATAGTCACTCATAAGACTAAATTTAGTTCATTAATGTACATATAATTTGTTTTGTTGTATAATTAAGTTTATATTTTTTTTTATAAGAAGGACAACTCATTCACTTATCTACTTCTATTCTTATAGTGCACTAGTTTTTAAATGTAATATCCCATGTCAGAATTTGAACCCTGATTTTTCCGTAAAGAGTCTTTTGATTCTTACGTGTAAAAGTTTATATGACAATAGTTTTTACCTTTCAGTTGGTGAATCATGGGCTTCCAGTGGAGCTTCTTGAGAGGGTGAAAAAGGTGACCACTGAATGCTTTAAGTCCGAGAGGGAAGATGACTTTTTCAAGAACTCAACACCAGTAAAGCTGTTGAAGGAGTTGATTGACAAGAAAAGCGACGAAAAGCTTGAAACCGTTGATTGGGAAGACGTCTTTCTTCTCGCTGACGATAACGAATGGCCACCGAAGACCCCAGGATTCAAGTAAGCATCGATACTACTTTCATGTAGCATAATAATATGAAGTGTATATATACACTGTTCATTCTAAATTGTGAGTTTTGTAAACTGTAGGGAAACCATGACTGAATACCGAGCAGAACTGAAGAAACTAGCAGAGAAGCTGATGGAAATAATGGATGAAAACTTGGGATACAAAAGGACACATTAAAAAGATGTTCAATGGTGGTGATGGACAAAATGCATTCTTTGGGACAAAGGTTAGCCACTATCCACCATGTCCTCATCCCAAGAAGGTGAACGGATTGCGCGCTCACACTGATGCTGGTGGCGTTATCCTTCTTTTCCAAGACGACGTGGTTGGAGGACTTGAGGTTCTCAAAGATGGGAAATGGACCGATGTTCAACCAATTCCAAATGCCATATGTATCAACACTGGTGATCAAATAGAAGTGTTGAGTAATGGGAGATACAAAAGCGTGTTGCACCGCGTTCAGGCTATGCCCAATGGGACTAGGAGATCCATAGCGTCGTTCTATAACCCATCTCACAAAGCTACCATAGAGCCTGCACGTGAACTAGTCCAAAGGAAAACAAAGATGTTAACCAAACTGGTTACCCGAAGTTCGTGTTTGGTGACTACATGTCGGTGTATACCGAACAGAAGTTCCTCCCGAAAGAACCAAGGTTTCTGGCTGTCAAGCCTGTGAACTAAAGTATCAACGCGATAACATCTGTTATGTTTAGGGTTTATGGTTTACGTGTGATCATGGATTATAAGCTTTTCTCCGAGTGGTAAAAAATGCTCCACTGGGTTTGTCCTTCTGCTGCTAGTTATATATGCAGGATGTGCACACAGCTTAATTCCAATTGATGTTTTTATGTGTTTTTACTTTGTGTTATTGGTTGGTTTATTACAGTTTGTACTTTTTATTTCTTGGGATTATGTAACTAAAAGTACCTTGTAAAATATGCTTGTAATATATGTACCTTGTAAACAAAGGCATATCTGTGCTTTTCCTTCAAAAATGTATCTAACTAGATTTTTTGCCCCCGCGCGTTGCGCGGGGTCTTTCGCCATAATGCCAAATATCAAAACGCAAATGTCAAACACAATGTAACGGTTACCATTCTAACGTAAAATCCTAAACATGTAGAAAGGCAAAACAAACCCGCCGCTACGACTCTCACTCCGTCGATAACCTTAACGACTAATTAGTCGTAATTCGTAAAAGTGATAAAATAATTTTATCAAGCCCAAAAGAAATATAAGAAAAACAAAACAAAACACAAAATAAAAAAAAAAAGTTACATAACTAAACTCTAGCAAGCCCAATTCATGTTTACAAAACATGTGTTTGAGCCGAAAAAAATACAAAACCAAAGAAAAAAAAGAGAAAAAAAGTTGCTACCTAGACCTTAACCTAAACACATTAAATTGTAAATGATATCCTTACCACCAGAGCAATATTAGTTAATAATTTATTGAAACAATAATATTAATCTATTGTCTTTTTTACTTTTCCATTCCTCTATTTGTGTTTTAAAGTATAGTACCCTACGTTGCAGCGGGGATATAAAATCGTGAAAAAAAGTTAAAACTTTGCCATGAACTAAGAGATGTGTTGATAGCATATGTAATTTTGTATATAAAACATTGAAAAGATATGTCGTTAATAACATTCAAAACTTTATATAAAGAAACTAAAATCTCATAAACATGTGTGTTCGGGTGAGCCGTTAATAATACTCGAAAGTTATATTGAGATCACTAAAAAAATTCACGTCCAAACATCACAAAAATAAATGTCGTAATCTCAAACAACATAACTGTTAACAAATAGTTAACACGTGCTCAAGTTTGGAGTTTATAAAGTTATATTTTAAAGTTAACCTTAAATGAATTTCGAGGGTTTATATGTTAATGTTTCGATTACTTATACAGTTTAAAGCACGATGTCATTTAAATTTAACTTACAATGAAACGTATACTAAAGAAGCAAGTCTCAAAGGTATATTCAAATATTTTTAAAACATTAAGTCTTAAAACTTAGAAGAGAAAAAGTAGAAAAACTAAAATAACTAAAAATTATAAATGTTTCAAAAAAATAAATATTCATAAGTATAGGATACAAAATGTACACATGTCTAAACTTGAAGGGCTATAATAAAAAAAATACCAATTCATACTATATAGTAGAAGACAAAAGAGCCTAAAAGACAAAAGAGCCTAAAAGACAAAAAAATATTATGCATAAGAAGTTGTACCATATGCTTGAATGCTTTGCTCTATGGGTTTTAAAGTATATACAATGGCTACATTACTTTATTAGCAATTTACATTTTAAAAAAGGATTAATCTAGACGGATGACTTCACAGAAGTACACCACAACTTAAGCATAACAACTGCTTATCATATTTATATACCTGAAATTGAAGAATTGAAATGTATCATTATAAATATGGAGTTAACAGACAATATTATAATCTGATATATAATCCGACAGTAATCTATTTATCCTGTTAACAGGATGAATAGGATAACATATTAAAATAGGACATGTAGTTAATAAATTATGTTCAATTTTTAAAAGAAGTTGAACATGTTAGTCGTAACAACACAAGTTGGGCTTATAAAGCGTGTGTGTGTATATATATATATATATATATATATATATATATATATATATATATATATATATATATTAATTTTTTTAGTAAATTAATAAATTATATTTAAGGTCTAAACATGTCTGAGTTTGACGGTTTGGTTGTAAACAAATTGGACTTATAAAGCGTGCATATATTTACTTTAATTTGTTTTTAGTAAATTAAAAGATTATATTCAAGTCCTAAACGTGTCTTAATTTGACGGGTTGGTTGTAAACAACAAGTTGGACTTATAAAGTGTGTACATTTATTCTAACTTTGTTTTAGAGAAGTATCATTTGAAACTAGGTATCAAGATAACTAACTCAACTAACTAATCAAGAAAATATAATTCTTTTATTTGAAAGTGAATGAATTCCAAAATACAAATTTCGTTATTTATACACAAGCACATTTACACTTCTAGTCCTTCATAACTATTGGAATTATAAACTAACCTCCTACATACTCCCCCCTAATTCCACAACTCATTACTCAAGTCTTCAACTCCCAGCAAATCTCTCATTTCAGCAAACTTTACTCTTGCCAACGACTTAGTCAAAACATCTGCTCGCTGCAAGTCTCCACTAACAAAGTCAACTTTAATTTGACCTTTCTCTATACATTCTCTAATAAGTGATACCGAGTGTTAATATGCTTACTCCTGCCATGAAAAACAGGATTCTTCATCACTGTATTGCTGATTTGTTATCTACATACAAAGTTACTACACCCAGTTTTTGACATGTAATTTCCTCAATAACACCCTGAAGCCACAAAGCTTAGAAGGCTGCTGAGGTAGCAGCCATAAATTCAGCTTCACACGAAGACAAGGCAACTGTTGCTTGCTTCTGCGAATGCCACGAAACAATTGAGTCATTAAAGAAGAAAACAATCCCTGAGGTACTCTTCCCATCATCCGTATCAGTTAGATGACTACTGTCACTATAACCAACTAGACCTCCCCCTTCCATGCTCTTATATCTCAGCCCATAATGAATAGTTCCTGATACATATCTCACCAAATGCTTCACAGCCTACATATGTGCCAATCTAGGACTTTGCATGAACCTACTCACATAACCAACAGCAAAAGCCAAATCTGGCCTGGTTTGAGTCAAGTACCTCAGTGATCCAACGAGCCTTCTATGATGGACTTGATCTACCTCTTCCCTCCCTCATCTTTAAACAACTTCAGCCTAGGCTCCATTGGAGTTTTTGTTGCATTACACCCCTCTAGACCTACCAATCTTACTACTTTCTTTGATATGCAGATTGCTTGATTAGTATACCACCTCTTACTTGTGCAACTTCAATCCCAAGATAGTAACATAACACTCCTAAATCTGTCATTTCAAATCTTGATTGCATCTGCAGCTTGAACTCCCTTACCTCTTGTTCATTACTCCCAGTTACAAGTAGATCATCTATATATACCCCCAGATTAGAATAGAACCAGGCTTAACTCTTACATACACAGCCTGCTCATGTTGACATCTCTTGAACCCAATTTCTTTCAAACTTCATCCAGTCTTGTATTCCAAGCTCAAGGAGCCTGCCTCAACCCATAAAAGGCTTTAATAAGTTTGTAAACTTTGTTCTCTGCACCCTTTCCTACATATCCTTCAGGTTGCTTCACATACCACTCTCCTTGAGTTCACCATGTAAGAATGCTGCTTTAACATCTAAGTGAAATACTCTCCAGCCTTTCTTAGCAGCCAATGCTAGAATTAATTAGATTGTTTCTATTCTAGCCATCGGAGCAAAAGCCTCTTCAAATTCAACCCCTGGCTGTTGCACATATCCTTTTGCAACAAGCCTGGCCTTATGCTTTACTATTACACCAGTTGCATCTCTCTTTAGCTTGTATAGCCATTTCAAACCAATTGGGTTACATTTCAAAAGAGCATCTGTAAGAATCCAGGTCTTGTTTCTTTCACTAGCCTGAATCTCTTCATTCATAGCCTTCCTCCACACCTGTTCTCTTACTGCTTCTTGAAAGCAAGTGGGTTCTTCTTCTAGTGTTAGCAGTAAATCCACTTCAGTCATTTCTTGTTGCTGTGTAGGCCCATAGTTAACTCTTCCTTCTATTACATAGTCACTCCACCTCTTAGGCACTTGGGAAACTCTATTTGACCTCCTGAGATGTTGCTCATCCATTACTTCTTCTACATTATCATCACATGTTCCTCCACCATTGCTTGACTCAGTGAAACCCCCTTGACTGATCTCATCTTCTTGGACAGTAAACTCCATCCAGCTTGAGTTGGAAGTACAAGTTTCATGTAATGCACCCCAATTATATATTCTATTTTCTTCAAACTTCACATCCCTACTTACAACAATTTTGTTATGAGTTGGGTCATACATTCTATGTGCTTTAGATCCTACTTCTACACCCAATATACCATAGGAATACTCCTGTCTTCCAACTTTTATATATTTGGAGTAGTTACTTCACATGACCCACACAGCCAAACACTTTTAAGTAAGCTAAGTTTGGTTTCTTGCCTTTCAATGCTTCATATGGAGTGGAGTTTGACAGGGCCTTAGTATGCACTCTATTCAAAAGATACACTGAATGTCTCACACCTTCAGCCCACAGTTCCTTGGGTAGCTTCATGGCCTTCATCATGCTTCTTGTCATGTTTAAAATGGACCTGTTTCTCCTTTCTACGGTTCTATTTTGTTGAGGTGAGTAAGGTGCGGTTAGTAGTCTGTTGACACCCATCTTAGTGCAAAACTCCTCAAACTCATAGGAAGTGAACTCCCCCCCACGATCAGATTGCAAGGTTTTTAGTTCATGCCCCACTTCCTTCTCTACCTTGGACTTGAATAGTTTGAATTGTTCAAATGCTTGGTCCTTTCTTTTCAGCATGTAGACCCACATGTATTTAGTTGCATCATCCACTAGTAACATGAAGTACCTGTTACCAGCCTGGGTTGTGGGGCTTATAGGTCCACATAGGTCAACTGAGACCAATTCAAGCGGGTATGAGGCTGTGTATGAGGATTTTGTAGGGAATGGGTGTCGGGTATGTTTACCTGCCAAACAGGCTTCACACACTTGAGCAGGTAGGCTAATTTTTGGTAATCCATTTGCCATCCCTTTACTAGACATCATTCTTATTGTTTCAAAGTTGATATGCCCAAGTCTGCTATGCCACAGCCATGGCAGGCTTTCAATGTTTGCATTGAAGCACATTGGTGAACCAACATTGAACACAGCCTTATACAGGCGATTTGCTGACCTTTTAACCTTCATCAACAGCTTTCCTGTCTTGTTATATAGCCATAGGTGATCATTCTTCATCTTCACTTCACACCCGTTTTCTGTGGCTTGTCCAAGGCTCAAGATATTGCTCCTCAACTGAGGAATGTAGTAGACCCCGGTGAGAAGTCTTTGTTCCTTAGTGTTTGATTCGAGTATCACTGACTCTCTTCCTTCGATGTGGACAGTTGATCCATCCCCGAACCTTACATTGCCATTGATGTTCTTATCAAGACTCGTGAACATGGACAGGTTGCCTGTCATGTGGTTAGACGCTCCATTGTCTAAATGCCACACTGATACCCTTCTTCCTTACCTGGGTAACTTGTGGGAATTACCTGTTGCTCATTAAGAAACACCATCTCTTTGTGCTGTGGGAAGCTGACTGTCATTAGGAGAATTGGCTCCTCTTCATGTACTTGCGATAGGTTTACTTCGGATTCCTTGTTCTTTGTAGGACACTCCGAAGCATAGTGGCCATACTGGTCACACTTGAAACACTTGATCTTGGACTTATCTTTACTCGTCCGATTTGTAGCCTTTTGATTCTTGAACGTGTCACGATCAGGATCCCGTCCTTTCATCCTGCCTTTTCCCTCCTTTACAAACTTGCCACTTTTATCGTACTTACTTTTCACCTTTGTCGAGTTTTCAGATTCTCTGTGGCGACTCTGCCACTCTGAGTAGTTAGCAAGAGTTGATCACTCTTGTTTGAGACAGTCTTGGTTTTCATCCCAGTGCGTTCCTCAAAAGCCTTGTTGGATCATGATAAGGCCGGTGCAACCAAAACCACTTCATAGTCACTTTTGGTACTACATTGAAGGGCTTCCGAAGCCAAGCAAGAGATCTTCCAAAAGTCTGAAAGAGCTTCCGAAGACAAAGTCTGAAAGAGCTTCCGAAGACAAAGTCTGAAAGAGCTTCTGAAGACAAAGTCTGCTTCCGAAGACAAAGTCTGATGAAAGAGCTGAAGACAAAGTCTGAGCTTCTGAAGACAAAGTCTGATGAAAGAGCTGAAGACAAAGTCTGCTTTCGAAGACAAAGAAGACTCCAAGCCTCGGAAGAAGCAGTCTTCCGAAAATAAGTACCTTCGGAAGAAGTTGTTCTTCCGAAGTACTTTATCCTTCAGAAGACATTGCTATGTCCAGCAGATAAAAGTATGGTCCCTGACAGTCCGCTGCAGACCTCTGATACAGCATGGCATCTTCCTAAAGAGCCATGTTGTTGACCATACTTTATTCTACTGTTCACCTTTTTATGATAGTACATGTTACCAACTTTAGTTGGTGACAAAAGGTAAGTCAGGGACATGTCCTGACTACCAACTCTCAGGCAAAATGTCTGAAAGACCTCACCTAGAGTCTTGTAGTATAGATGTAAGGTTAGAGGTGTCCAGCTGGTATCAAAGTATATCCGGCTGTAGGTAGTATTATATATATCTTCTCCCTGTAACTCTTTAGATAAGTGATTTGAGTCCAAGTGTCTTGTAATCCTTTGAGTTGAGAAGCAATATATAAAAGTACCTTGAAAATTTACTTGCTGTGTTAAATTTTCTTACTGCTTGTTACTTGATATATTGTGATCAACTCTTCATAAGACTGCTTGCTGAGTGTTGATTCACAGTGAGTTGAGAGAAAAACCACCCACAAATCCGATCCTGTAATTGGTATCAGAGCACCAGGCTCTTGATTGTGAGATCTTACCATCCAAATCAACCTGTTTGTCACTCCTCACTACAATCCACTCACTCAAATGGCCACTCTCTCCAAGGCTGATATGGAAACTGGTACCTTGACCAAGTCCCCAATGATCACCCCTGAAGACTTTGACACATGGTGTATCAGGATGGAAGGCTTTATCAAGTGTCAAGAATCAAGGATGTGGGACTCCATTGTCAATGGTCCTTTCATACCAAGCACTACATCTGCCACTGGTAATCGCATCATTCCAAAAGATGTTGATGATTACTCAGAGGAAGACAGGAAGAGAATAGAGCTAGATCAAAGGGCTATGACTTGTCTCCAAACTGCTCTCCCCAACTCCGTCTACAGACGCTTCAAGTAGTGCAAGACTGCTAAAGATTTATGGGAAGCATTGAAGCTGATGTATGAGGGATCCAAGGAAACCCAAGAGAACAAGAAAGATCTCTTGAAGCAGCAGTTTGAGAACTTTACTTTCAAGGCTGGTGAGACCTTGACTCAACAATACTTCAGGTATGTTGAGCTAGTAGATACTCTGGCGGATATTGGAGTAGCTCTTGAGAACAGAGACATAGTTAGGAAGTTTATGTCTTCTCTTCCTAAACTATGGACTCACTACTGTGTTGTCATTAAGAGAACTTCGGACCTTAAGACTCTTTCTCTCACAGAGTTGTATGGTATCCTAAGTGCATTTCAGATGGAGATGAATATGCAGAACTCCTCTGATCACTCCAATAACCAACTGAGTTCAGCCCTTCATGTGGTTGAAAGGGAAAGCATAGAACCACAGCATCAGTTGTTATGCTACCCTGACAACTCACATACTGGACCCTTCATTACTCTGCCTGAGACTCCAAAGCCTCAAAAGGTTCAACACAACTCCTATCAGGACGGTTGTGCCTTCGTTCTCTGGAAGTGGACACTCTGGTGATTTTCAATACTGCTTTGATGATCTTGAGTGCTTCAGTCCAGATGATGTGGAGTATATGGACATTGTCCAGCAGATGGCTCTTTTAACTTACAGAGCGAAGAAGTTCTTCAAGAGAACTGGAAGGCAATTCCCTCAAAACCCAGTAAACAGCAAGTTTGGGTTTGATAAGAGCAAAGCAAGTGTTACAACTGCAACCAACTTGGTCACTTTGCTAGGGAATGCAAGGCTCCCAAGAACAACCCGGGAACCCCACAGGCCTCCACACATCCCACTGCTCCCAAACATGAAGAAAAGTCAACTGAAACAGCTGCTGTTGCTCAGGAAGTTGACTGGAGCTTCATGGTACAGGATGTGACTCCCGCTCAAGCACTCATGGCCGAAACAGATGATGATCAGGTATATGAACATCTTTGTACTGCTGCCTGTATTGCTAAAGTTAAATTGTATAAGGATTACATTTCGGAAATCAGATCTGAGGTTGAGTCTTTAAATGTGCTAAAATCTGACTTTAAGAGAGCTGAATCTGACTATCAAAGGAAAATTGATGAGTTAGAGAAAACTGTGTCTCTTTTAAAACATGAAAAGACTAACTATAAGACTCAAATCAAAGATCTGATCTCCAAACTTTCTGAAGTGCAAGCCCAGTTAGTCACAGCTGAGGCTCAGGCCAGGAAGCAAGCTATTGCTGAGCAAAGCTTCCAAACTATTCTTGCATCAACCTCTCATTCCAAAATGTTTTATCAAAACAAAGAAGGGTTGGGAACCAGTGAAATAGCTCCACCACACTCTTATAAGTCTATTAGACTACCTAGATGTGGTACTAAAGAGCAAGAGGTTCCAACTGCTGACCCTTCTCCATTGGAACTAGAGGATGAAGTGAAAATAGTGGCCTCCACAGGGGAGAAACAGGAGGATACACCCATCTCCACCTGTGATGATCAAATCCTGACCACCAAGGCAAGAAGAAGCAGAGCTAAAGCTGCTAGAAGGACTGCCAAGAAGGTTGCAGAGTCCAAGCTTAAGTTTGACCCTAAGCAAAAGGGTGTCTTCATTTCTGCCGGATTTCAAGTGGTAGGTACTCCTGATTCAGGAAAGGAGTGTAGTACCAGCACTCCTGTCCTACTGAAGGATCAGAAGTTGAAAGGGAAGTTGCTGATGACGAGAAGAAACCCAAGAAACAGCAACCTGCAAGTTCCCAGAAGACTAACATTGCATGCATAATGTGTGGTCTGCACAACCACATGGCTAAAGATTGTTACTACAATCCAGCAAGCACACATTATGCAAATAATGTTAGACAAGAAGGAGTCAGAGAAGGTTTCTCAGTTGGACCACTTCAAAAGGTCCAAATGATGAAAAAGGGAAAGTTGGTCTCGGAAGCCAAGTTGCTTTCGGAAGAAACTGCTTCTTCCGAAGGGAAAATGGCTTCGGAAGCCAAACCTTCTAAGGTTCGGAAGAACAAGAAGGCTCCCTTGAAACCATCTCAGAAGAAGACTACTTCGGAAGAAAAGGTGGTGAAGGCTTCTTCCGAAAAGAGAGAAGCTTCGGAAGAAGACCATGCTGCAAAAGCTTCAACAAGCTCATCCTCAAAGATCAACCAAAGGATGGATTGGAAGATCAAGGAAGATGCTGCAGCCCAAACCTCTTCTTCAACAATGACCTCTATTGAACCCCATTGCATATCTTTTGGTTCAATTATGTCACTATCTTTGGAAGAGCCCAAGACCTGCAAGGCTTGGGCTTCCAAACAAAACTAACCATCTCATCTTATGTGCAGGGACATCCATTTGACAAGAACAACAATATCTGGATTGTAGATAGTGGATGCTCCAGGCACATGACAGGGAACAGATCTCTCCTTCAACAATTCCAGAACTTTGATGGAGGGCCTGTCCAATTTGGAGGTGAGGCCGGAGGATATATTTCTGGCAGAGGAAGTATATCCAATGGCAGAATAAACATTGACAAAGTTCACTTTGTCAAACAGCTTGAACACAATCTGTTAAGTGTTTCTCAATTCTGTGACCAGAAGCATCAGATGCTTTTCACAGAACATGAGTGCATTATCCTCAGACCAGGGATGACAATTCCTCCGGAATTGGTGCTTCTCAGATCTCCCAGGAAAGGGATATGTACAAGCTAGATATGAACAATGCTTCTCCTATGGGTGAAGTATCATGCTTTCTTTCCAAAGCTGATAGTG
This sequence comes from Flaveria linearis, assembly GCA_024085815.1. Classification (NCBI taxonomy): domain Eukaryota; kingdom Viridiplantae; phylum Streptophyta; class Magnoliopsida; order Asterales; family Asteraceae; genus Flaveria; species Flaveria linearis. The sequence continues at coordinate 44,109,607 of CM044011.1, forward strand.
ATGAGTCAACACTATGGCATAAACGCATGTGTCATGTGAATTTTAAAACAATGAATAAATTGGCTAAAAATAACTTGGTACATGGTTTGCCTAAAAAGGAATTTTTCTGCAAAGATAACTGTGTTGCATGCCTGAAAGGGAAACAACACAGATCATCTCATAAATCCAAATGTGTTAACTCTATCACTACTCCATTACACTTATTGCACATGGATCTCTTTGGACCCACAAGTATAATGAGCATTGGAAGGAAATCATACTGCCTTGTGATAGTTGATGATTTTACAAGATTTACATGGGTATTCTTTTTAAGAAGTAAAGATGAAACTGCTGAAACTTTAAAATCTTTTATTCTTAAAATAGAAAATCAAATTGATCACAAGGTTAAGATTATTAGAAGTGATCAAGGGACTGAGTTTAAGAACTTCGTTCTTGACTCATTCTGTGACTCAAAAGGGATTGCCAGACAATATAGTGCTCCCAGAACTCCTCAACAAAACGGTGTTGCTGAGAGGAGGAATAGGACACTTATTGAGGCTGCTCGGACCATGTTAGCTGATTCAAAGCTGCCTCTAACATTCTGGGCAGAGGCAGTCAGCACTGCATGCTATGTGCAGAACAGGGTTCTTGTAGTTAAGCCCCATGGAAAAACCCCTTATGAGTTATGGAACAAGAGGCCACCGTTCATTGGCTTTCTAAGGTCCTTTGGCTGCAGGTGTACCATACTTAACACAAAGGACAACTTGGCAAAGTTTGCTGAGAAGTCGGATGATGCTATCTTTATTGGATACTCTTCTAGCTCCAAAGCTTATAGAGTATACAATATCAAGAATCAACAATTTGAGGAGTCATCCAACATAGTTGTTAATGAGCACACTCCTTGTGTTAGGGGGAATGGACCTGAGTATATCTTTGATTTAGAATTGTTTCCAAACTATTCTAAACCATCTTGTGAGAATGTTTCAGCTGGAACAGGTGCTCAAAGTGATGCTGATGCTGATGCAGGTCAACTATATGAGCTTCCCAGACCTATTCCAAATTCTCCAAGAGCTGAAGGACAACAAGCTTCAACTATTCACAGATCTGACAGTGTAACTATCTCCAGAAATAGTGAAGCTTCAACAAGTGAATCACTTGATCAACCTCAAAGTTCCTCAGGTGATCCACTACAACACCAGGTTGAGGGTAGTGGTATTCTGAAGGAACAGGCAACTGTTAATACTACTTCACAACCAACCATTGATGATGTTTCTCAATCATTCAATCAGTCCTCATTGAATGACTCTGAAACAGCAGTTGGACAGAGTGATCCAGTTCCTGATCAGAATATGTCTAACCTAGACTTATCTCTGCAACTGGAAGTGATTCCTCGTCTTAGGATTCACAACACTCATCCAACTGAGAACATCATAGGGAATGTCTCTGAGGGTGTGAGAACAAGAGGACAAACTCATCATGGGAATGTCTGCTTGTACTCATGCTTCTTGTCTCAGATGGAACCAAAGAAGGTAGAAGATGCCTTAAAGGATAGTAGTTGGGTTGAATCGATGCAGGAGGAGCTGCTTCAATTCAGAAGACAAAAGGTTGGAATCTATGCCCACTACCATCTGGTCAAGTACCCATAGGCACAAATGGGTATTCAGGAACAAGAAAGATGATAGAGGCTTGATTATCAAGAACAAGGCAAGACTAGTAGTTCAAGGGTACACCCAGGAGGAAGGAATTGATTATACTGATGTCTTTGCACCTGTTGCAAGACTTGAGGCAGTTAGATCTTCCTTGCTTATGCTGCATCCAAGAACTTCACAGTCTACCAACTTGATGTCAAGTGTGCTTTTCTATATGGGGATATAGATAGGGAAATCTATGTGTGTCAACCTCCAGGATTTGAAGACCCACAGCACCCCAACTATGTGTGCAAGCTGGATAAAGCTCTATATGGGCTGCACCAAGCACCTAGGCTGTGGTATGAGACCTTGTCTCAGTTTCTCCTGAAGAATGGATACACTAGAGGTACCATTGACAAGACTCTTTTCATCAGAAAGAGTGGAGAAGACATTTTGCTAGTACAAGTCTATGTTGATGACATCATATTTGGTTCTTCAAACGACCAAATGTGCAAGGACTTTGAAAGCATTATGAAGCAGAAGTTTGAGATGAGTTCCATGGGAAAAATGGACTTTTTCCTTGGAATCCAGGTGAAACAGATGAAGGAAGGGTTCTTCATAAGTCAATCTAAGTATGTCTCAGACATCTTAGAAAGATTTGAAATGAAGAACTGTAAACCAGCCAAGACACCCATACCCAGAAACCATAATCTTTGCCCTGACCTTGAGGGGGAGGATACTGATCAACATCAGTATAGAGCAATCATTGGTTCTCTGATGTATCTCACTGCTAGTAGACCAGATATCATGTTTGCCACATGCATTTGTGCAAGATATCAGGCTGCTCCAAAGGTGTCTCACCTAGCTGCTGCAAAGAGAATCCTCAGATACCTCAAAGGAGCACCTAAACTAGGTCTCTGGTATCCAAGAAATAGTGATTTCAATCTCTATGGATACTCTGACAGTGACTATGGTGGCTGCAACATTGACAAGAAATCAACATCAGGAGGATGTCAATTTCTTGGTGGAAGGATTATCTCATGGCAATGCAAGAAACAATCCTGTGTCTCTACATCAACTGCTGAAGCTGAATACATTGCTGCTGCTAGCTGCTGTGCTCAACTGCTATGGATTCAAAATCAGATGTTAGACTATGAGTTCAACTTCATGACTACTCCTATCCATATTGACAACAACAGTGCTATCTCCATTACTGAGAATCCGGTGAAGCACTCCAAGACAAAACACATTGATATCAGGTATCATTTCATTAGAGATATTCATGAGAAACAGCTGATAAAGTTAATCAAGGTTGACTCAAATGAACAATATGCTGATTTGTTCACAAAGGCATTTGATGAACAAAGATTTAAGTATCTCATATCAGCAATTGGGATGATAAACATTGAATAACTACCTCTTTTGAAGACCTTTTTAAATGAGTAATGTCTTGTGTCAATACAATTTAAGCCCTGTTACAAAAGATCTTTAAATTATTCCAAGTGTAAATTCCTTCCGAAGAGGAATTAACTCTCGGAAGATATTCTTGAATATCTTCCGAAGTCAAATTCCTCAATGGAAATTTTCTTCTCGGAAGAGTTTTTGGTCTCGGAAGAAGCGATTGATCTTACATCAGATCTACTTCCGAAACTTATACAACTCTCCATTCGGAAAGACAACTTTACCTTCGGAAGCAATGCCTTGCTTCGGAAGATAAATTGCCTTCAAAGGACAATTTTACCTTCGAAAGCAATATCATGCTTCGCAAGAGAAATTGCCTTCGGAAGAAAATTACCTTCGGAAATGTTTACCCTCGGAAGTAAAGGTTTTTATATGTAACGGATATCTTTTGGGCCCCACTCTGTAAAAAGTAAAGATTTTGTTGATGATGGTCAGATTATTTAAAATTATCCTTGCCGCCACTATCATTTCTCCGCCGTAAACCACCATACCACCCACAGTAACCCCAAAACAGTTACCCTATTACCTCCACTACCACTATTCACCCCTTTTAAATAATCTTGACTGATCAATTTCATCTTCTTTTACCACTTTACAGCCCTAACTGTTCCCTTCACCGTCAAACCCTCAAATTCACCCAAAATTTCAAGCTTACCTTTTCTTCAATGGCGCTAAACCCTGAGCACAACCAAGTCGCATTACTTGACTCGTCAAGGGATGTCGACTTCACCCAAATCATCACCTTTCTTACCGAATCCACATACCTCACTGCACTCACAGTTAACCCAACCGTATACTCCAACCATATGTCAGAATTTTGGAAAAACGGTGAAACTGCAGTACTGAATGGGGTTCGAGTCCTGAGAACCCGAATTTGTGGCCAAGAGTTGGTCATCAATGAACAGCTCATCAGGGAGCATCTTGAGCTTCACGATGATGGGGCTCCTACTGAGTTCCCCAAGGAAGACTTGGAAGGCACCTATATCCTCATGGGATATGGAGGCGATGTCAGCAGGTCTAGAGTATACAAGTTCAACTTCTCTTACCATTGGAAGTTCCTGCTGCACATTGTTCTACATTGCCTCTCCAACAAATCAGGGGGTTGGGATCAAATCCCATATGAACTAGGATGCCTAGTTCATGGGTTGGTGAGAGGCCTCAGATTCAACTACTCACGATTTGCGTTGAACAACCTAATCGCCAATCTGAGCAGGGATACATTCTTCATGTATCCCTGATTTCTTCAACACATAATCAACTGTGAGATGGAACCAAGCAAGCTTGTCTGCGCAGCTGCTCTTCCTGTTCCACACATGAGGCCTACCATCTTCAAGATACTGAAGAAGATGTCCACCAACTTCACTGGACGGTACACTCCATTACCTCCAGAGATGACTGAGCGCATAGCTCCTGTGACATCCCTGTTATCCCCACAGGTGATGAACCCACACCAGCAACATCCACCACAATACCAAAACCTTCTTTACCCATCAAAGCTACATATCAGAGACGCCCCAAACGAACCCTTGTTCAATCTACTCTGATTGAACAAGCTCCTTCTGTTCACACCCAAAGGACTAGAGTGGAATCATGGGCTCCCACTCAGTCCGAGGTCACACCATCCTTCACAATTGACCTCAATGTGGGTTTTGAGCCTCCTCAGTCTCAAACCCCTGAGCCCGAACCCAAGCCTTAAGCCCACAGGGTGAGTCTGTACACTCCCCTGTGCAGCCTTCTAGGGACAGCCCCATCATAGGCTCAATGCCTGTAGACATTGATCAAAGTCCCGGGTCAGTAGTACTAACCACCCTCTCTTTCACTGACCTTTTACTCCGCACTGATGAAGAGATTACATCTCTCCATGGCCATGAAGTTGATCTACAATACCCACTGAAAGATCAACAGAGCCAAGAGGGATCCCTTGTCTCTAGCCCCCATCAAAGCCAGCTACTGAGGTGAGTCCCACTGATGTGGAGGGGACTCATATAGACTCAGCTGCCACTACTCAGAGTCTCTCATTGAGCTCTCAGGACAGTGGTAACATCATTAGGACTGAGTCTACGGCAACTTTGCCCATTGACATCTCTGACAGAGATGACTCGGAGCAAAGGAAACCAGGGTGCCAAGAAACCACATCTGGTGGTGAGAGTGAGCATACTAGGTATGTTATCTCATCTCCCCATGATTCTTCTTATGAAGATGAGGGAAGTATGCAACTAAAACTTCAGTACTTGCTTTCTAAGGTCTCCAACCTGGAATCACAGGTGAGGATCTTACAATCAAGGACTGCCACTCAGCAACTTGAGATTAACTCTCTCAAGGCTAAACTAGCTGAGAAACAGACGGAGAGGTCTGTTAGGCATGTACCAATTCAGGTCTCAATGACTTCTTCCTCTAGCTCATCTAGCTCTCAAGATGATGCTACCAAAAAGGGGGAGAAAGTTCAGAGACAAACATCTGAGGAACCACAGACCCAATTCATTTCTTCCCAAATCATTACACTACCTGAGTCATCTCAATCCTTTCTGGAGATTGACTCAAGGATGCTTCAAGATCTCTACAGACTTTTCACAAAGTTTGTATTGAGATCATCCCTAGAACAGCCCAGCCCCGACACCATACTTGCATACTTTGGGGCTGAGGAGCTTCAAAGACTGACTGGACCTTCTACCACTGTGGAAGAAGTTGGTCAACCTAAGGTCTTCATGGAACCCGAGATTAGCTTCGAAGGGGAAATGGGGACTGATGGCCCAGCAACTGAAACAGATGGGACAGAACTTGCAGCAGTCTCATCTTCCGAAGCTCAAGCTGAAGCTTCCGAAGCTTATATGGAAGCCTCGGAAGAACAAGAAAAATCTTCCGAAGCTGAAATAGAAGCTGCGGAAGGATTATTTCAGATGTCCGAGGAACTGACCATCACAGATGTCATTGCTGAAATAGCATCTGAGGTGAGCAGGGAGGACACTTCTGAAATTCCTCCAACCCAAGCACCAGCTGAACTTCTCTCTCAGTCACAACCCTCCATCCAAGAACCACCACAGTCAAGCACTGCTAAAGACAAAAGAAAGAGGAAATTGACTGCGGAAGAGCTTCAGGAGGAGGAGAGGATTGAGAAGGCCAAAAAGAAAGGTAGGTTTCTTACTGAAAAGCTGCTAGCTGCTAGTTCTAAGGCAGCTGCAGCCAATCAGGAAGAAATCAACCTGAAGAGAAGAACAGCACTCATTGACCAGCTCATCAGTCTAGGAGCTGTCAATGAGGAAATACTCCTGCTACCACTAGAGGAGTTGGTGACTTTGGAGAGGTCAACCAGGCTACAACAAGAAAGGGAAGCCAGGTTGGCCTTGGAGAAGGAAGAAGAAGAGCAGAGGGAGGCAGCCCTGAAGCTGAGAGAGGATAGGATCAAATTCCTACTCTCAAGAGGCTTCAGTCTTTCTGAACTGTCTCCACATGACAATGACATGATCCTGCTGCTCCACAATAAAGAGCAGGATCAAATGGAGAAGGAAAGGAAGAAGGCTGCTAGGGAGAAGTTGAAGGTGAAGAGGAAGAGGGAAGAAGAGAAGAAGGTCACTGCCGCCAAGAAGTCTGATGATAAAGCCTGGATAAAGGACTATCTCCGGGCTCATGGATTCTCTGGTAGGCAGGTGGGACCTATGTCCGAAAGGACACTCCAGCGGATAGTCAGTGAAATTAAAGCTGACATCCGTTTGGGAAAAAGGAAGGAGATGTATAGGAGGATGAAAGGAATGGTCTTCACCCCAGCCACTCACCATAGCCACAACCCACACCAGAACCAACCCCTTTTCCCATTAAAACAGAACCCACTGATGAAACCTTCACCCCTCAACCCACAACTCTACCCAAACCTACCACATCACCTCAACCACCCAAACTACCCATCCTAAAACCCAAAACACAACCTAAAACCACTAAACCTAAGCCTACCCAACAAACACCAAGACCATCCCGCAGCCTCTTCAACATCTCTCCTTTGAGGAAATAAAGGAGTTCAAGACGAGGCTGAGGAGAAGACTTCTTGGTCTCAACTCCGATATCCTCAATGCTGAGGAGAAGAGACTAAGAAGGAGACTAGTGACTCTGCTGGATACCAGGAAAGAGGACAGGATTTTTGGTCAATCTCCTGGACCTAGAAATGCAATAATCCAGTGGAGGTTCGATGAACCTTCTCACAACTTTGTTGTGGAAAGGGAGAATGGTGAAACTAACAGGCTCAATGCCACTTCTCTACTGCATCTCAGCAGATTTGATCTTGCTGAGCTTGCAGAGAGGCCATTCTCCAATCCCTCCAACTCTGAGACTGCTGCACACATCAGAAACCATATCAGTGGTCTTCACTTGGCTGAACGAAGTAGAAGAGCCAAGATTGAAGAAGAGTTGAAGTTGAAAGGAGTGGAAGACAAGGAAAGACCAACCACCAAAGGCACAGCCTTTCTACAGATGGTGGAAGGTCCTGAATTGGAACCAATAGTTCGATGGGAATATGACTATACTTCCCATCAACTAACTCTTTTCAGAGGGTCACAACAGAGGGTACATATAATCCAAGGTGACAGAGTAGAGGTTCTGTCCACCAAGGATCTGTACAAGATTCTCAGCACCACAGCAGGAAAGAATGAAGACACTGATAAACACTTACTTTCCTTGGTGCTGAGAGCTTTGAGAAGAAGAGAGAAGTGAAGTTTTGGTAGCATCAGCCTAGGGGGAGTTTGTTGGATCATGATAAGGCTGGTGCAACCAAAACCACTTCATAGTCACTTTTGGTACTACATTGAAGGGCTTCCGAAGCCAAGCAAGAGATCTTCCGAAAGTCTGAAAGAGCTTCCGAAGACAAAGTCTGAAAGAGCTTCCGAAGACAAAGTCTGAAAGAGCTTCCGAAGACAAAGTCTGCTTCCGAAGACAAAGTCTGATGAAAGAGCTGAAGACAAAGTCTGAGCTTCCGAAGACAAAGTCTGATGAAAGAGCTGAAGACAAAGTCTGCTTCCGAAGACAAAGAAGACTCCAAGCCTCGGAAGAAGCAGTCTTCCGAAGAATAAGTACCTTCGGAAGAAGTTGTTCTTCCGAAGTACTTTATCCTTCGGAAGACATTGCTATGTCCAGCAGATAAAAGTATGGTCCCTGACAGTCCGCTGCAGACCTCTGATACAGCATGGCATCTTCCTAAAGAGCCATGTTGTCGACCATACTTTATTCTACTGTTCACCTTTTTGTGATAGTACATGTTACCAACTTTAGTTGGTGACAAAAGGTAAGTCAGGGACATGTCCTGACTACCAACTCTCAGGCAAAATGTCTGAAAGACCTCACCTAGAGTCTTGTAGTATAGATGTAAGGTTAGAGGTGTCTAGCTGGTATCAAAGTATATCCGGCTGTAGGTAGTATTATATATATCTTCTCCCTGTAACTCTTTAGATAAGTGATTTGAGTCCAAGTGTCTTGTAATCCTTTGAGTTGAGAAGCAATATATAAAAGTACCTTGAAAATTTACTTGCTGTGTTAAATTTTCTTACAGCTTGTTACTTGATATATTGTGATCAACTCTTCATAAGACTGCTTGCTGAGTGTTGATTCACAGTGAGTTGAGAGAAAAACCACCCACAAATCCGATCCTGCAAGCCTTCAAGCGACCTATTGCTTCTGGTAATAGCAAGGTCTCAAGATCAACAAATTGCTCGATTGATGCAGCAATTTGTAAGAATCGATCTGGGACCGCTCCAAGAAGCTTTCTAATGAGCACCGATTCTTTGAAAGGCTCGCCTAGATCGCTGGCCTTAGACGCAATTGCACTAATTTTCGCGACAAAATCATCAATCGAGTCGTCTTCCTTCATTCGCAGACTCTCGAATTCATTTCTTAGAGTTTGCATTCGGGCTTTCTTGACTCTTTCAACTCCAATGTATCTGGTCTTTATTGAGGTCTAGATATCCTTCGCCGATTCACAGTGTACGACTTGAAGAATCAAATCTTCCGGCATTGCTTGATACAAGTAGGCAATGGCCGAGCCATTTTTCTTCGGATCGACTGTGGTTCCCTCCGGTGGTTCAACCGCTTCCCACAACGAATGAACCTTGAAGATTGCTTTCAATTTCAAGGCCCAAATCGTGTAGTTTGTTGGTGTTAACATCGGGCATTGGAGTGGAATTGTGTAGTTCTCTTTGACAGTTATCATCTGGGTGTTCGGTGGATTTGTCGCCATCTTCTTCTTCGCCCTTTGATATGATATCCCAAACCTTGAGTCGAGCTCCAGTACTTCTTTCGAATCGCCCAAATTCGATGCTTCCCTTCTTCGAATTCGCAATCAACAGTCGATTCAATCCTTCGAACCGATTGCAATGGTGATTCAAGCTCTCTCCTGAACGCTCTGATACCAATTGAAACTAGGTACCAAGATAACTAACTCAACTAACTAATCAAGAAAATGTAATTCTTTTATTTGAAAGTGAATGAATTCCAAAATACAAATTCCGTTATTTATACACAAACACATTTACACTTCTAGTCCTTCATAATTATTGGAATTACAAACTAACCTCCTACATCATTTTCTTTCACTTGGTTTGATCAATTTTACATCTTTCATCTATATTTTTAATTTTCCTCCTGTGTGTACGGTGTGATTTTTAATTCATTAACATTTCAGTATAAAGGCTATCAAACAGTTCTAGAATTTTTAAACATTTTTATAAACTAACTAAAATACCTTTGGACTAAACAATTAAAAAATACAAAATGGATTCCTCCAAATCAGCAATCCACCGAAATTTAATGAAATCAATACCCCAAACCATCAAACACAAACAAAATCTATTCTCAAATGTATTGACTTTAAGAATGAAATCCACGTAGGAAAGCAAATCTCAGTTTCAATTAGAAGCAAAGTGCATGGATGATGGCGGTCGTGACATAAGGGTATCTCGTTAGAAGCAAATCAAAAGCACAAAATCATGTTGCCCGAAAATTGATGATGACAGTCGTATGAATGGATCGTGTTGGCCTATGAGAAGGGCCCGATGTTGAGCCCACATTTTTATTTGTGTTTTTTTTTTTCTCTAGTCTGCTACGACTTTTAGGGTGAAGATATAAATGTTTTTTTGCCTGCCGACTAGGAAGAACAAATTTAAAACAAAAGTTGGTATTGGTTGTAAACCTTCTGCCGCCACTTTGGTAGTAGGAACCATATAGAAAAATAAATTAAGGCTGATCCTAATTATTTTGATTATATTGAAGACCGTACATATTTTTTAATTACTTTTACAATTCTGTAATTTCCTGTCTTGTTATTGTATGAAGAAGTGTTGAAATAAGAACTTTTTGTCGTTCGGTTTTTGCGATTGTTTAACGTTTCATTAATTATATCTTAATGGTTTTTATTTAAGGTTTTTGGTATAATTTTTAGTTTTGACAAAATAAGCACATAAGCTGTATATTTACATAATTTCTTTTAAGAAAACTCATACCAACTCTATATGTGTGATTGTGTGTATTTTAGAAATTCTTACGATACATATTTCATCATAATTTCATGTGTTAAGATCTTAAGCAAAAAATACATTTTCTTTTACAAAATTAACCTCAGTTTTAGAATCCTATTTGGGTAACCAAAAGGTTGAGTTAGCGGAATTATGGATTTGTTGGGGCAATTTGTATTGTATATTATGAACGTACCAGTGACACCTCAATCCACAGGCATAACATGTTGTAGTAATCACACAATCATATACAACGGAAGACTTACATTGAAGACCACAAAACTTGACTAAATTAAAAACCTTAATAGTGTTACATAACTCCATGCATCCATTGGGTTTAATTCAAAACATAAACAGAATGCACTATCCCAGGCAGGTTTAATCCAGTATACTTCATTTACATGAAGACATTATTCAAACTTAAACTGCTAAGTCGCCTTGACTTAGCTAGTGTCTCCCGTATGTTGTTCGTGAGTCGTAACCAATCACTCTAAAGCAGTTTGACGATCAAGACTAGTGTACAAGTAAATATCAACAAATCAAATATTTGCCAAAGCATCAGTTTTGACTATATATATGCTACTCCACGATTAATTATATAAACAATGGAGGGGTAGGTTATTGTAACACCCCGGTTATTTTTTTCAGATATAAAGAAATAATTAAAGTAAAGGAAAAGAAGAAAATGTAATTTAACCCAAGTAGAGGGGTTAAAAGTGTCCAAAAGGACAAAACTTTGGGAAGTTTGGTGAATAAAGCAACATGGCCGCCCATGTCATGTTACTTTTTTTCACCTATCATTCGGATTTTTAGAGAGAGAGAGGAGAAAAGCAGAGAATTCTCGGAGGTTTTAGAAGAAGCAAGAACTTCGAAGTTTTTGGTAAGAATTCTTGGTGTTTGTGATGTTATAAATAGTTCTAGTCTCGGTTATGTGCTTATATGCTTGTGTGTGTTCGAATGTGTGTATTTATGGTGGGTTTTAGGTGTTCGAACTCATTGCACCCGGGTTTAAAAAGGAAGACACACCCAAAGTTGCACAAGGTGAGTTCTAGACCCCGTATTTTTACTTGTTTTAATTCTTTAGGGCTGAAAATGTATGTAAAACCGTTTTTACAAATTCATTTTGAACACACGTATGTATCTATGTGTGTATGATAATGTTCCTATGATGGTTATGTGTTAGTTATGCTTAGAATAGTGTTATTAAGCTTAGAACATGTAAGAATAATTATTGGGATTGATAATATGTTAAAACATGCTAAACAGGTTGCCTAACCACCCAAACAGTACCCCCAACCATCTGAGATTTGCCTTAGAAAGTTTAAGTAGGCCCAAAACGTCTAAACAGGGCCCAACCGTCCAAACAGTGCCCCAACCGACTAGAAAATACCTTAGAAAAATAAAGTGTAAGCTCATGCGTCTGAACAGTTGCCCATGCGTCTAAGAATTTGACTCAGACGCCTAAGTAAAGGACAAACGTCCAAATAGTGCCCATGCGTCTGGGATTCCCCAAACGTCTAAGTGTTGAACCATCTGAATAGGGCCCATGCGCCTAAACAGGCCCATGCGTCTAAGTGAAAAAGAGACTAAGTTAAGTCCAGACGTCTACATAGTGGCAAAACGCCTGAACAGGGCAGAAGCGCCCTAATAGTGTCCATGTGTTTGGATTATTGATAGCATTTAATGGATTTAACAGCGGTTTGGAATGAACTTTTAGGTCGTCTTAATGAATCATTAACATTATTTTGAAATCCTTGCAGTAACCCAAATTGTTCAGTAGACAAGAGGGGTTAGGGGTTATTGAAGCGTAAAAGGCAGCAAGGAATCGAGTTTTTGTGACCCGTTTGACAAGGTAAACATCATGAACTAAATGGAGGTATTATGCTTAAGGTATAGGTTGAAAAGGGAAAAAAAGAGGACATGTTTAGCTTATAAATAACCTCTCAAAATAGCTTATAGCTGCTGTTAGGGGACTATATTGGCTGCAAAATAATAATCCATGTGAGTTCTAGTATTCATGTTAGTTAATTCTCAGTTAGGGGCTTGATGTTTACCTTTTAGGGGGCTATTAGTAATTAAGAACAACAACATATATGTAGCTACTGTTTGATGCCCCTTTGTTGCTATAAATTTATCATAATACTTGTTGTAAACTAGTAATTATATATTATATTTGTAATCAGTTATGCTGGTTACACAAATACTTTAGAATATTAAAGTTTAGGCTTCAATAAAATCGACCCTAATTGACCTGAGTAATCCTAGTTTCCCCTAAGTAATCTTTACGGATTATATTTGTTCAGATTATTGATGACATCTGATGGATATCCTTACACGTCATGTTATGTGTATAATGAAAACAAATAAAATAATCATTGATGTTAGTTAGTGTTAAATGACCCTAATTTTTTATTAATAGATAATATCGACCCTAATCGACCCAGGTACTCCTATTTTTCCCTAATTGATCTTACGAGACATATCTGTTTGGATTATTGATAGCATTTAATGGATATGACAGCGGTTTGGAATGAACTTTTAGGTCGTCTTAATAAATCATTAACATTATTTTGAAATCCTTACAGTAACCCAAATTGTTCAGTAGACAAGAGGGGTTATTGAAGCGTAAAAGGCAGCAAGGAATCGAGTTTTTATGAGACGTTTGACAAGGTAAACATCATGAACTAAATAGAGGTATTATGCTTAAGGTATAGGTTGAAAAGGGAAAAAAAGAGGACACGTTTAACTTATAAATAACCTCTCAAAAATAGCTTATAGCTGCTGTTAGGGGACTATATTGGCTGGAAAATAATAATCCATATGAGTGCTAGTATTTATGTTAGTTAATTGTCAGTTAGGGGCTTGCTATTTACCTTTTAGGGGGCTATTAATAGTTAAGAACAACATGTAGCTGCTGTTTGATGCCCCTTTGTTGCTATAAATTCATCATAATACTTGTTGTAAACTTGTAATTATATATATTATTTGTAATCAGTTATGTTGGTTACAAATAGTGAATGCTATAAAAAACACACAAATACTAAATGCTATAAAAAACACACAAATACTAAATGCTATAAAAAACACACAAATAGTGAATGCTATAAAGTAATGAATTATATAGATTCTATGATCAACCTCTTTCTACTCTTCCTTATATGGTCCCTCAAATTCATTAAGATATTTACTGTATGATGCTACTATGCAAGTCTAAAATATTCTTTCAAATTAGTGTATTGCAACTACGTTCAACAAATGAACAAATCAGTTTAACAAGGTCGGAGACATTGTCCTTGTAGGATTTCGCAATGACTTTGGATAAAAGCTGGACTAAAGTCACGAATAAGGTAGATCCAACTTTCATTAAAGGAGCTTTAGCTTTTACGGAAAGAGGTAAAACATACGTTGATAGAAGGTCGGATACATTGTCCTTGTCGAAATTGTGTCAATGCAAGAAGACATATTCCTAGTGTTGTTGCTAATCATATCATATATAATGGTTTTGATCCGACATACGATGTATGGGTATATCACGGTGAACCTCTGCCGGGTTATGAAACAGACGAAACAAATAGTGAGTGTGAAGAAAGTGAAATAAATCAAATGACGGTGTCGATGAGTTGCTTAAAGATGCTTTTCCTATTGGCGGTAAAACTGAAGCTGCAAACTTTAATGATGGTGCTGATAAATGTAATAACCCAAATGTAGAGATGTTATTTGTTGATATGGAAAAGCCTTTATACCTGGGGTGTGATGAGTTTTTTGTTCTAGGATTTTTACTGGAGTTGATGAATGTGAAGGTAACATGTAAAATGACAAATGTGTCGATGGACATGGTTCAAAATTTATTTAGTCGGGCTTTCAAGGAAGCAAACTTGCCGAAGAACCATTATGAGGCGAAAAAATATTTACGTACTCTTGGACTGGGATACGAATCTATCCATGCTTGTAAACATGATTGTGCATTGTTTTGGAAAGAAAATGCAAGTTTATAAAAGTGTCCAGTGTGTAGCACTAATCGTTATGAAGAAAACAATAAGGGGAAAAAGAAACCGGTAAAAGTCTTTCGTTACTTTCCTATCACAAGTAGACTTAAGCGCTTATATGCTTCAAGACACACTGCTAAGGAAATGCTGTGGCACGATCGACACAGAACCAAAAAGGAGGGGGTCCTAAGGCATCCAGCAGACGGAAATGCTTAGAAACACTTTGATACAATGTTTCCTGATTTTGCAAATGATCCTAGAAATGTTCGCCTAGGGCTTGCAAGTGACGGTTTCAATCCTTTTGGGGCAATGAGTCTCTCACATAGTATGTGGCCTGTTGTGCTCATAGCATACAATATGCCTCCTTGGAAGTCAATGGTTGATGCTTCATTTATGCTGACATTGCTGATTCCTGGAAGAGATTCACCAGAAAAGGATATTGACGTATTTTTGCGTCCACTCATAGATGAGTTGAAACTTCTACGGGATAAGGGTGTTGAAACATATGATTGCGAATTAAAACAGATATTCAACATGCGCGCCACACTTTTATGGATAATTAATGATTTTCCTGCGTATGGTTACCTCTCTGGATGGAGCACGAGTGGATACAAGGCATGTCCGATGTGCAATGAAGATGCTAGCAGTATACGTATACGAGATAAAATAACTTATGTAGGTCACAGACGATTTCTCCCACTTGATCACCCTTGGAGGAAATCACGAGATTTTAATGGTCAGAGAAAGACTAGGATTGCACCTAAACCTGTCAGCGGAGATGATTGCTTACGTTAGTTGGAACATCTCACCATAAATCATTATGGAAAACATCAGTCTTATGGCGGGAAAAAAGAAAGCGTGAGCAACAAGATTTAAACTGGTCAAAGAAAAGCATCTTTTTCGAACTCTCGTATTGGCCTAAATTGTTAATTCGTCATAATATTGACGTGATGCATGTTGAAAAGAATGTGTGAGAGAACGTTTTAGGAACCCTGTTAAACATAGAAGGAAAGACGAAAGATACTGACAAAGCCCGACTAAATTTGAAAGATATGAACATACGTAAGGAGCTTCACTTGGTGAATAAGAACGGCCATTGGGTTAAACCACATGCTTTGTACGTTTTAACCCGAGATGAGAGAAAACAATTTTGTAATGTACTTAGGTCTTTGCGTTTTCCAGATAGGTATGCGGGAAATTTAGCTAAAAATGTGATTGTTGAGCAAGGAAAGATATATAGGCTTAAATCACATGATTGTCATGTCGTAATACAACGTATAATTCCAATTGCAATTCGTCTGTTTTTGACCAAACAAATTCGTGATGCAATAGTCAAGCTGTCTCAGTTTTTCAAGAAACTCACTGAGATCACGTTACACATGAGGGAGTTGAAAGCATTACAAGAAGAGATAATTAAGATTTTGTGCAAGCTTAAACGGATATTTCCTCCATCATTTTTTACAATTATGGTGCACTTGTGTGTTCATCTTCCTGAAGAGGCAATATTGGGAGGACCCGTGCAATCAAGGTGAATGTATCCGATTGAAAGATACCTTGTCCACTTAAAGAAATACGTTAGAAATAAAGCTAAACCTGAAGGCTCGATAGCAGAAGGTTATATTGTTGAAGAAGCTATAACATTTTGTTCACATTATTTACGAGGTGTTGAATCAAAGTTGGACAAACGCGACAGAAACGATGATAAAATTTCTATTGACGCTCAAACTATGTGTTAGATATTTTCAGATTGACTGGCCGAGGTATTGGGAGGAAAGAAGTTCGTATCCTTCCTAGTAATCTTATGAAGAAAGCGACATGGTTTATATTTAATAATTGCCAAGAGATTCAACCGTACATAGATTAAGTCTTTTTCTATCTTGTTTGTGAATAATATTAAATGTCAAAAGTTAATAAATTTATATTTTATCTAAATGTTTCAGAGAACACTTACGGTTTTTACAAAGTCAACATCCTGAAACATCAAACTTTTTCGAGATACAACATTCTACATTCCCAGATTGGTTTGCAAAACGGGTATAATCACACTCTATTTACTTGCTTTAATTTATAAAGCTACATTTCTCTCCACTAACATGGTTACTATGTTTAAAATTGAGAACAGATTTGAGAAAAGTATCCGTTAAATCCTTCTCAAATTAACGAGGAGTTATATGTATTGTCTTCCCTTCCTGATAATCGAGTTTCGTATCATAAGGGATACATAGTGAATGGGGTTAAATTCATAGTTAAGTCAAGAGATGATTGCAGGCAAACGCAAAATTATGGAGTAACGGTCCCCGGCATTCATAATGATGTTGAAGATGATTATTATGGATATCTCGACGAAGTGATTGAATTGTCATTCATACGAGGTTATTGTGTTATTTTATTTAAATGCACATGGTTTGACACTGATCGTCGTAGAAAACACATCATATTTGAACATCCTTTCATAAGCATAGACACTTCTCGGAGTTCTTATAAGGAGGATCCTTTTATTTTTGCAAACCAGGCGAGACAAGTATTTATATAAATGACCCACTTAAGCCAAATTCTGACTGGAAAATCATTGAAAGAATAAATCACAGACACCTATGGGATATTCCGGAAGACAAAACTTCAGAAGATTTGTTAGAAGATTTCAACCTTCTTGGTGAAGATATTACCGAAAATATTGTTGAAAATGTTGATGTTCAGGGTTTTGATGGCATTATAGATGATTTTATTGACAATGAGATAGATGATTCTGATCACAGTATGGAAGATTTTGGTTCAGAGATAAACCTAGATGATTCAGACACTAATAAATACAAAACTGATGATGAAGATGTTGACTCAGACGATGATGATTTGTAAGGTTCAAGTCTTTAAATTTTATAAAAGTTTTAATTATATTAATTTCTCAAATACTATTTCTAACATACATGTATTAACATAATTATTTAATACTTTTCAAACATTCATTGTTGGTATAATGGTGGCAGGTAAATGTGAAGATATGTAGTATTCAAAAAGCTTTTATCTAATTTGACCCATATAACACTCGATTATGGTTTGGATTTGCTTCAATGGCTTGGGCATACGAGGTATTTTTTCTACTTTGATGATATTTGGTGTACTTGTTGATTTTTGAACTTATTTTATGCACATATATATATAATCGACCCGACCCGACCTAAATCAATCCTAATATGTTTTTAAATCGACACGTCCTACCCGAACCTGTCTTGATGTGGCACCCTACCCGAGCCAATCTGTTTTTTACAAGTATGCTCGTAAGTAATTTACAAGTTGACATTAACATGACCTGCTATGTACGATAAATAAAAGTATATATTTTTTGGTGAAAGTTTTTAAATTTTAACTAGTCTATTTAATGATTTAGCTAACCCGATTATAATGTTTTCAGATTTGTGATAATGCTGAATTTCAAAAGAACTTATTATAGAGGCTTGTGTTACTTGGGCATAAAGAGATTGCTGGTGTGATGCTGTTGCAAGTTGGTTTGGATGATAATAAGTGTTTTTTGTATTTGTTGAACTTTGGAACTTATTTTTATATTATTTTGTTGGATTGACTTAGACTATTATGTATTATGCTAAACTTATATTGATGCATATACCATTTGAACAAACTATTGATTTGAAATGTGTATATAATATTTCTTTATTTCAGTAATTAATAGCAGCGTACAGGTTTCATAAATAGTCTTCCGTTAGTTTATCATCTTTTTTTATCTTGAAACACTTTAATTTAGAGACTGATTTTCAGTTTTCAATGCCTTTTTTATAATTGTATAATTTGGTTCATATTATTAGAGAATATGATTCGATAATTAATTAGTTTTCTACACAAAAGTATTTCCAAATTGAAAATCAGCCTCTGTCTTGCTTTAGGAATTTTAGTTACTAATTTGTAACCTATACTATGTTTTTTAGAAATAGTTAAATGTGTTTTTTTATTGGAGTCAGAATATTAGTTCTTACTTATTACATTACATAAATCCTTAGAGACTTAATATTTATTTTAAATAAAGACACTCATAACATATTAAGACAGAATTCTAATCTTCGATGCCTTATTTAAAATTATATAAGTTGGGTCGCATTATTAGAGACTATAAATCAGTCCTTAATCATTATTCCTATGCGAAAGTCATTCCACACTGAAAGTCAATCCCCGATTCAATTTACAATATTAATATACAATAACTTTTTTGTAGTCTCTAATATATTCTCTAGAAATAGTAAATTTATTTTCTTTATTAAAGTCTAAATATCAATCCCTAATTATTACATCTACAATCTTCTGTAGAGACTGGATATTAGTTCCAAATAACTATAATTATAGTATGTTTAAGACTGATTTTTAGTGTTCAGTATATTTCTTACAATGACGTAATCCACATAAAATAATCAGAGATTGTAAATCAATTATTAATCATCTCCCATTCTAAAAACCATAACAGACTAAATTTCAGTCCCTAATTTAATATGCATTTTGAATATTAAGAACAAATTTTTAGTCTTTAATATATGTCTTATTTATTAGAGACTCACTATCAGTTACTCAAATAATAACACCATTTAGGTATCCTATTTGGGACTGAAATTCAGTTACCATCAAACTTCCCTCCAAAAACTCTTATGGTGTATGTGTATTTGAGACTGAAATTTAGTCTTCAATACGCTGTCTAGTTTTGGGGACTGATTATAAGTTACTTACATTGGGCATACAAAATTCAGTCTCAAATAACATTTGTAACTGATAAATTAGTCTTCAATACTATGTATCTGAGACTAATAAATCAGTCTCTAATAATTTAGTTCCTAATAGTCACTTTTCTTGTAGTGCAAGGCTCCTGAAACGGCTCGTGAGAACCCTGAGGTTCATGGCCGGAGCGAGGAGAATGAGAATGCTAGCCTAAATGCCTCAGCTAGGGAGGCGATTGCTGACGAGATACACCAGGTCATGCAGACAATCTTACTGTCTGTAGTGACCGAAGTCATCAGGGCTATGAGGAATGAGGAGAGGAAGGAGAAGGAGGATAAGAAAGGGTCAACAGACAAGGGAAGCAAAGGGGAGAAGGAACTAGAGCCTGAGACGGTATTGTCTGACGAAGAGGAGGAGGATGTAGTGGGGTGACAACCAAGGGATGCAGTTATGGGGCATTCCAGAGGTGCAAGCCCTAGACTTTCGATGGCAATGGCAATCTGTTGCCGCTCACCGCTAGGTGAGGGAGATGGAGGCACTGTTGGAAATCAGTGAGTGTCGCGAGGAATAAAAGGTGAAGTTCGCGACTCACTCCTTTGTTGACTCAGCGTTGTGTTGGTGGGACAACATTGTCCAAGCTGAGGGTGCCAGAGCCATTGGGAAGATACGATGGAAGGAGCTGAAAAAGCTAGTGATTAAGGACTTTTGTCCTCGTCGGGAACTCGACAGGATCGAGAGGGAGTTCCTGCAACTTGAGGCGGGAACCATGACCCACCAGCAGTACATCACCAAATTCAACGAAATGGCAAGGCTAGTACCGGATCAGGTGACGCTGGTGTCAAGGAAGATCAAGAGGTACATCCAAGGACTACCGGCTGATATTCGCAGGCATCTGATCGCTGCTCAGCCAGGCACCTTTCGATCGGTGGTGGACTTGGCGGGCAGACTGTACGATGAACGGAAGGAGGCAGTGGTAGAGGTGAAGAGGACGGGTGGTGGTGATAAAAGCTGGGGTGGGAAGAGGTTTGGACGTGGTGGTTTCACTCCAAACCACAAGAGGATGAAGGTGGACGACCGTAGGGTGTCGTCAAGCTTAGGGTTGAAGAAATGTGGCAAATGTGGAAGGGAACATACCGGCGAGTGTAGAATGGGGTTGAATGTATGCTTCAGGTGTCGCAAGCCTAGCCACATCGCTAGAGACTACAGGATGCTGAAGTGTTATTGCTGTGGCGGGGAGGGCCACGCGACCAAGGACTACAAGAAGCCGAGGGCGGAGAGCTTTGGAGCGAAGAAGATGGTCGGAACTGAAGGGCAGAAGGCGAGCGCCAGAGCTTTCACCATAAACAGAGAGGAGACTAGGACGGACCCCGATGTTGTGTCAGGTACGTTTCTAGTAAATCAAACTCTTGCTTTTGTGTTATTTGATTCTGGTGGTAGTAGGAGTTTTATTTCTGCCACTTTCTGTGCTAAATTGCCTGCTAGTAGTAGATGTATCGATGAGCCCTTTGATGTAGAGACTGCTATTGGTAAGTCCACTAGAGTTACTGATGTGATAGAGGACTGCGCCATAGAATTAGAGGGTCGTAGGTTTGCTGCTAAGTTACATGTGATGCCCCTAGGTGGATTTGATGTAGTACTAGGGATGGATTGGTTAGCAACCTGTTAAGCAAACATCGTGTGTCGTAAGAAGATGATTAGACTGGCGGCGCCTGACGGGAGTTCGGTGACGATATACGGCGATCGAGTTATGAAGATCCCGAAA
This sequence comes from Flaveria linearis, assembly GCA_024085815.1. Taxonomy (NCBI): domain Eukaryota; kingdom Viridiplantae; phylum Streptophyta; class Magnoliopsida; order Asterales; family Asteraceae; genus Flaveria; species Flaveria linearis. The sequence continues at coordinate 44,130,623 of CM044011.1, forward strand.
GTTATTTCGATGGCGGTGGCGGGAAAGTGCATGAGGCGTGGATGTAGCGCTTACTTGGCCTACGTGAAAGATGTGGACATGTCAACACCACAATTGTCCGATGTACCGGTGGTGTGTGATTTTCCCGATATGTTTCCAAAAGAATTATCAGGTGTGCCACCGGATCGTGAAATCGAATGTCAAATTGACTTGATACCCGGTGCTCAGCTGTAGCTAAGGCACCGTATCGGTTGGCTCCTGAAAGAATTGATCTGCCCAAGATACATATTAAAATTGATGTGGCTAGTGTAATATGATCCAAGTCGGGTCATACCCAATAACAAGCTAAACAAACACCAATGGATAATTTATTCGTTGATAAGATCATACAAATAAATTATGACACCAACTTAGAAAATGGGTTTTCTAATTCATTGTTTTATAAATGAACAAGATTATACATATAGATAATTTGTTCATAAGATATTATTTGTTACATTGCTTAAACAAGTTAAACAATGACATATAATAGTGTGTAAAATCTATAAAATTAAAATGGTTTAATTTTATAAAACTCAAATTGCAAGAGTGTTATTTTTTTAAAGGTTATAAAACTTTTGGAGGGAGACAAAAAGGGGCATTATTTGGCCGCCCATGATGTATTGGAAACAACCTTGTGTTGTTTTTAATACAACCCATAACTCCACTCAACATGTTTTTGCATTTGAATACTCTTACACACAAAGAACAATGTGATAAGATTCTCCATCTCTCTCTTTTGTCTCTTACGGTTTTCAAAAGGAAAAAGGAGAGCAGAATTATTGATATATTCTCCATGTCTCTCTTTGTTTTCTTACGGGTTTATCAAAGGAAAAAGGAGAGCAGAATTATTGATATATTCTCCATGTCTCTCTTTGTTTTCTTACGGGTTTATCAAAGGGAAAAAGAAGAGCAGAATTTTTGATATATTCTCCATTTTTCTCTCTTTGTTTCTTACGGGTTTTCAAAGGGACAAAGTGTAGAATTTTTCAGCTCTTAGTCTAAGCATTATTGGCTGGAAATCAAGAGTTCAAGAGAAGTATCAAGTTGGTGTTACAATCCTAGCAAGAAAGGGTGTTTGTACAAGCTTGGGGTACAACCTCTTGAGAGCTTCTCCATTGAAGTTTCAGCTACAATCTCATCATCTTCACTTCTTATTTTCGGTTTTAAGGAAGCTACAAAGGTTGTAGAATCTGTCTATCTTATGTTTCATTATTGTATGCATTGTATAAAGATCCATGGGTTGGGGTTGTTTGTTAAAATGGTTTAACAATTAATTTGATAACATGTTTTAAAACATATATTCCGCTGCGTTTTTCATATAAACAAGTTGTATGAAACTTTGATAAACATGTTAAAACCCCAACAATGGCATCAAGAGCCACTTATACATATGCATACATGAATTACACCTTGTTTTTCATATTGGACAGCACCAAACCGTGGGTTTTAGGGCTGTTTTGGTGCCCCTTTTGATGTTTCAAAGATGCTATATTATGCATAATAGGATCTTTAAAACTCTAGTTTATAAGATAATTGTTTGCATGGACTAAACCCATTAGTTCTTGGTTTATGTTGGCCAAAAACATGGGTTTAAGGGGCTGCCAAAAATCGACCTCTCATGTATGTTTGAATATGTTGTTGTTGATTATGCATAACACAAGCCTAGACCATTTGGATTGAATGATTGGTTGTCATGTTATATTCATTTGGGCATGTAATAATTTATTTTTGTTTCAAGTCTAGTCTTGTAATTTATTTATTCATATGGTTTGTAATAAATAGATTAGGAGTTTATCTTTACTAGAAAAATGTATTAGGATACATATTTTGTAAAGGATGCTCAAGATCAAGACTTGAAGAAAGGATAAGACAAAGAGGATGCTTGAAGATGTGGTTTCAAGTGGGAGTCCCTTTGGTCAACCATGTGTCATGATTCATAACCCTTAGGACATGACCATTTGACACACTTGTTTTGGCTAAACAAGTGTGATCAACTTAGTATGCTTTGTTATGCATATATGACTTGTTTTGTTTATGTTTGGTTGAATGCATATGATGATGTTTGTTTTGAATATTTGGATGTGATTAACAAACCTCAACTAAAACAAACAATAAACAAGTAATTGGTTTCTCAAATCATTAAGCATAAGTAGAATGGTTCTATAAAAGGAACTAATGGTTTACAAAATAAAATGGGTTTTATTTAAAAGAACCAATAGGGTACCATATGGTTGAATGCATACAATCATATGGTACATAGACTTTTCTAAACAAGAATTGTCAAATTATAAATCCCTTTTGAAAAACAAGTTAAACACCATCCTTTTACACAACACTTAGGTTACTTGCTAACTCTTAGTGGGATAAAGGTCACCTAACCACTTTGAGGGAACTTGTAACTTGAGGTGAGAATACCATGTTTGTGGGATAAAGGTCACCTAACCACTTATATAGTAAACTCACACGTGTATGTAAGTAGGACGACTTGATTTGTAAAATATATTGAATGGATCACCTAAAATATATTTTATAAAAGGTGTTGATGGGATAAACATGCCGTTATAAACATGAGATGTTCAAACGATCCCATACCACTAGAAGTTACAATAGGTTGTAATTGTCATTTATGACTACCTTGTTTATTTAAATAATGGGATAAAGGTCACCTAACCAATATTTAAATATAACGTTGGATTCTAAAATTTTATTTATTAAATGGTCTATGAGACATAAAGGGTATTAATAAATGAAATATAATTATATCAACGATTACTAATAGAACTTTGTAAAATATTGTAGATGGCCGACAACAACAACGCTAATAATGATGTACCAAACCAAAACAACCAATCCCTAAGGGCGATCCTTCAAAGGGATCGTCTAACACCTAACAATTTCATGGATTGGTACCGCAACTTGAGAATTGTTCTCAAACAAGAAAAGCGGGCCTACATCCTTGATGACCCCATCCCCGATGAACCAAACGAGGAAGATGTGGAAGCATATAATGATTGGGTTAGATATGTGGAAGACTCCGTCCAAGTCTCTTGCCTAATGTTAGCAAGTATGACACCCGAACTCCAAAAGGAGTATGAGCTCCATGCAGCTTATGACATGATCACTCAGTTGCGGGAAACGTTCCAGCAACAAGCTAGAGTGGAGCGCTACGAAACGGTTCAAGCGCTTAATGCATGTCGGATGGAGGAATCCCAATCAGTTTCATCTTATGTTCTTAAGATGAAAAGCCACATCGACCGCCTTGAAAGGCTGAACTGTCCCGTCTCAAAAGAGTTGGCCACGGATTTGATCCTTAATGGCCTAACTAAAAGGTTTGAGGCATTCGTCATGAACTATAACATGAACGGATGGGACAAGAGCATAAATGAACTTCATTCTATGCTCAAATCAGCTGAGGCGGGAATGGGTAAGAGAGTTTTACCCGTTCTCACCATAAATGAATGGGAAAAAGAGAAAGACTCTACTCCCCCTCCTAAGGCGACTGGTGCCAAAGGAAAGGGGCAAGTTTGGGGAAAGGGGAAGAAGGCTGTTAGGGCGCAACCTCCAAAGCCTAAGGAGAAGAAGCAAAAGGTTGCCGTCAACGACCCATGCTTCAAATGTGGTGAGATAGGGCATTGGATGAGAAATTGTCCAGTCTATCTCAAAGAGTTGAGAGAAAAGAGGGATGCGGGGCAAACCTCAGGTATAATTTACATGATACATGTTGAGCTGAATGTTATTTCTTCTAACACATGGGTATTAGATACCGGATGTGGAACTCACATTTGTAATTTGTTGCAGGGGTTCAGAAGAATGAGCATTATGCTAAAGGGGAAATAAGTCTCTTCATGGGCAATGGTGCAAAGGTTCATGTGGAAGCCCAAGGAGACTACATTTTGAAGCTTCCAAGTGGTTTGGAAGTTATTTAAATGATGTATTATATGCTCCTAGCTTGACTAGGAACATAATTTCTGTTTCCCGTTTAAGACAATATGATTATGATTTCAAGTTTGTTGACAATGATATTCATGTTTCTTTAAATCATGTATTTTATTTTAAGGCTATACCTTGTAATGGTATTTATGAATTAGTTCATGAAAACGCAACATATGATAGCTCTATATACCAAGCAACCACCAAAAGACTCAAATTAGATTTGAGTGATACCTACCTTTGGCATTGCCGTCTTGGTCATATAAACAAGAAACGTATACAAACGCTTCAAAAGAATGGTCTTTTAAAAACAAATGAATGTGATTCATTTGATGTATGTGAATCTTGTTTACAAGGAAAAATGACTAAGGCACCCTTTAGTGGAACTAACGAAAGGGCAAAAGATTTATTAGGCATCATACATTCGGATGTATGTGGTCCTTTTAAGCCAATAACTAGGAATGGTGAGAGATACTTCATTACCTTTACCAACGATCATAGTCGCTATGGGCATGTGTACTTATTAAGGCACAAGGATGAAGCTTTTGAAATGTTCAAAATCTTCAAGAATGAAGTAGAAAATCAACTCAACAAATCAATTAAAGTTCTCCGTACCGATAGAGGCGGTGAATACCTAAGTGATGTTTTTCAAGATCATCTTAGGAGTTGTGGGATTATCTCACAACTCACTCCACCTGGAACACCACAACATAATGGTGTGTCTGAGAGGAGGAATCGAACCTATTAGATATGGTTCGATCTATGATGGCTAGAAGCACATTGCCTCTATCATTTTGGGGTTTCGCTTTGCTCTCCGCGGCCCGTATTTTGAATATGGCCCCAACCAAAAAGGTGGAAAAGACACCTTTTGAGATATGGCATGGAAGAGTTCCATCCCTATCATACTTAAGGGTCTGGGGTTGTGAAGCTTATGTTAAGACTCCCACCCCAAACAAATTAGATGTCCGATCCACCAAGTGTATCTTTGTTGGATATCCTAGAGATTCTATGGGATATTATTTCTATGATCCACTGGAACAAAAGGTATTTGTTGCCAGAAAGGGCGAGTTCTTAGAAACAAAGTTCCTTATGGAAGGAACTAGCAGTAGAACAGTGGATCTTGAGGAGGATCAAGATTCACAGCCCGATGCACGTTTGGTTGAAACTAGCACTCAACATGAGGATGTTGAGAATGATCAAGCGGTTGATCAATACACACAAAACGTTCGCAGAAGTAGTAGAACTAGTAATCCACCTGAAAGATACGGATTTTTCATGGATGGATGCTACGTGATAGATTCAGATGAACCAACCACATATCATGATGCAGTGTCCAATTTGGATTGTGACAAATGGCTTGAAGCCATGAACGTTGAGATGCAATCCATGTATGACAATCAAGTTTGGGAACTTGTCGTACCACCTCTTAATTCCAAAGTAGTTGGAAGTAAGTGGGTTTTCAAGAAGAAAACCGATATGCATGGAAACTTGGATACTTACAAAGCTAGACTTGTAGCAAAGGTTTCACTCAAACTCAAGGGGTTGATTATGATGAAACCTTCTCACCTGTTGCAATGCTTAAGTCTATAAGGATATTGTTTGCCATAGCAGCTCATTATGATTATGAGATTTGGCAAATGGATGTCAAAACCGCATTCCTAAATGGGTATCTTGAGGAAGATGTCTATATGGTTCAGCCTGAAGGTTTTGTCGATCCAAAACATCCTGATAAAGTATGCAAGTTAAAGAAATCAATCTATGGATTGAAGCAAGCATCGAGAAGCTGGAATCACCGTTTTGATGAGGAGATAAAGAAATTTGGCTTCATCAAAAACGCTGATGAGGCTTGTGTATATAAGAAGGCTAGTGGGAGCATAATAACCTTCCTAGTATTGTATGTTGATGACATACTACTATTTGGAAATGACATCCCAACCTTGGAAGGTGTAAAAACCTGGCTTGGAAGTTGTTTTTCCATCAAGGATCTTGGTGAAGCTGCCTATATTCTGGGAATAAAGATCTATAGGGATAGATCAAGGCGGCTGATTGGTTTGAATCAAAGTGCATACATTGACAAAATCTTGAAAAGGTTCAAGATGGAAAACTCTAAAAAAGGTAGTGTACCTATTCAAAGAGGGACAATATTGAGTACGACTCAATGTCCAAGCTCAAAGGAGGAGCAAAATAAATGAAGGCAATCCCATATGCATCTGCTATAGGATCCATAATGTATGCAATGATATGCACTAGACCAGACGTGTCATGCGCTTTAAGCATGACAAGTAGATACCAGCAAAATCCTGGTGATAGTCATTGGATGGCTGTCAAGAACATTCTGAAGTACCTAAGGAGGACCAAGGATATGTTCTTGATCTACGGGTCTGGTGAAGAGGAACTCGTAGTAAAAGGTTACACAGACGCGAGTTTCCAAACCGATCAAGATGATTCACGATCTCAATCAGGGTACATCTTTATTCTGAATGGCGGAGCTGTTTCTTGGAAAAGCTCAAAGCAAGAAGTCGTAGCGTTGTCCACTACAGAGTCTGAATACGTCGCCGCTTCAATGGCAGCACAGGAAGCTGCATGGCTGAAGAAATTCATAGCCGATCTAGGGGTAGTCCCCTCCATTCAGGATCCCCTAGAGATCTTTTATGACAACGAGGGTGCGATTGCTCAAATCAAGGAACCTCGTGCTCATCAAAAGACTCGGCACATTCAACGGAGATTCAACTACATAAGGGATGAAGTTGAAAAAGGAAAGATATGTATTCGCAAAGTCCACACTGATAAAAACATTGCGGATCCACTCACAAAGCTCCTTGAAAGGGCAAACATGAAGGCCATGCTTGTGCCATGGGACTTAGATATTCAAGTGACTGGGTTTGATGTTGTATTTTGTATTTAGATATTAGAACTTATGTTATTTGACTTAATTATATGATAATTATTATCATTTGTTCTTCTATTTTAGCATGTTTAAATCCGTGAATAAATAAGTTATTCTAAACGTCCGTAGTCGATCATACTTGTGGGAACAATTATGAATGTAAGACTATAATGAAATTGGATTGGTTGATATTCATAAGGTATGAATATAGAGCAAGAGGTTGCTGCCAAGGTTCATTGATATCTATGGGATATAGATACTGGACTGACCCGCTCTCAATTATTTCTGCATGGAATCTTTGTGATTAGTCATAAGAGATATTGAGTAAAGGCGAATATCATTGTATCCTCAGACCTGAGATGCATATTGGGTCTTGATATTCACCAAGTATTGTACTTTGACTTAGCACTTTGCTGTTCTGAAAAATTGGCAGTACATAAGGCTGAGTTCAGGTATGATATGAGGTGATTGTGAGAGACGTATGTAGTCAAGATGGAATTTGTTCCTCTTATTCGTTGAGAGTAAGATGTCTAAGGCCTGTTAAAGTTAAATCATCAGAGAATGACAATTCTATGTCTCTTGGATTTAACATGACATCTGCAACAAAAGGATAGATGATTGATTCACCTAAATCATATTCAAGTAAGGTACTTGGAAGGGATGATGTTATTGAATGGCACTTAGTCATATACATTAGGGGTAGCAAACCGTTGCTAGGCGTTATTTGCTGCTTGCATCAATCTTCTATGAATCTTGTGCAAGTGGGAGATTGAAAGAATTGATCTGCCCAAGATACATATTAAAATTGATGTGGCTAGTGTAATATGATCCAAGTCGGGTCATACCCAATAACAAGCTAAACAAACACCAATGGATAATTTATTCGTTGATAAGATCATACAAATAAATTATGACACCAACTTAGAAATGGGTTTTCTAATTCATTGTTGTTATAAATGAACAAGATTATACATATAGATAATTTGTTCATAAGATATTATTTGTTACATTGCTTAAACAAGTTAAACAATGACATATAATAGTGTGTAAAATCTATAAAATTAAAATGGTTTAATTTATAAAACTCAAATTGCAAGAGTGTTATTTTTTTAAAGGTTATAAAAACTTTTGGAGGGAGACAAAAAGGGGCATTATTTGGCCGCCCATGATGTATTGGAAACAACCTTGTGTTGTTTTTAATACAACCCATAACTCCACTCAACATGTTTTTGCATTTGAATACTCTTACACACAAAGAACAATGTGATAAGATTCTCCATCTCTCTCTTTTGTCTCTTACGGTTTTCAAAAGGAAAAAAGGAGAGCAGAATTATTGATATATTCTCCATGTCTCTCTTTGTTTTCTTACGGGTTTATCAAAGGGAAAAAGGAGAGCAGAATTATTGATATATTCTCCATGTCTCTCTTTGTTTTCTTACGGGTTTATCAAAGGGAAAAAGAAGAGCAGAATTTTTGATATATTCTCCATTTTCTCTTTTGTTTTCTTACGGGTTTTCAAAGGGACAAAGTGTAGAATTTTCAGCTCTTAGTCTAAGCATTATTGGCTGGAAATCAAGAGTTCAAGAGAAGTATCAAGTTGGTGTTACAATCCTAGCAAGAAAGGGTGTTTGTACAAGCTTGGGGTACAACCTCTTGAGAGCTTCTCCATTGAAGTTTCAGCTACAATCTCATCATCTTCACTTCTTATTTTCGGTTTTAAGGAAGCTACAAAGGTTGTAGAATCTTGTCTATCTTATGTTTCATTATTGTATGCATTGTATAAAGATCCATGGGTTGGGGTTGTTTGTTAAATGGTTTAACAATTAATTTGATAACATGTTTTAAAACATATATTCCGCTGCGTTTTTCATATAAACAAGTTGTATGAAACTTTGATAAACATGTTAAAACCCCAACAGCTCCGACTAAGATGAAGGAGTTAATGGAGCAACTGCAAGAGTTGCTTGATAAGGGTTTTATCAGGCCAAGTATCTCTCCTTGGGGTGCTCCGGTCTTGTTTGTAAAGAAGAAGGACGGTAGCATGCGGATGTGTATTATCTACCGTGAGTGAATAAGTTGACAGTGAAGAATCGATATCCACTACCGAGGATTAATGACTTGTTCGATCAGCTCTAAGGTGCCAGTTGGTTCTCGAGGATAGATCTTCGATCTGGCTACCATCAGTTGAAGGTGAAGGAGCAAGATGTTCCTAAAATAGCTTTTCACACGCGTTATGGACACTACAACTTTCTCGTTATGTCCTTTGGTCTAACCAACGCGCCAGCTGCTTTTATGGATTTGATGAATCGGGTGTGCAGGCCGATGTTGGATAAATCGGTGATTGTGTTCATCAATGATATCCTGATTTATTCAAGCAGCGAAGAAGAGCATGCCGGTCATATTCGGGAAGTGTTGGAGATATTGAGAAAGGAGAAATTGTATGCTAAGTTCTCCAAGTGTGTTTTTGGTTACGCGAGGTGCAATTTCTGGGTCACGTGGTAAATGCGGAGGGAATCATGGTGGACCCAGCAAAGGTTGAGACAGTGATGCATTGGAAGTCTCCTAAGACACCATCCGAGATTCATAGCTTCTTGGGATTGGTAGGCTATTACAGGAGGTTATTCAACACTTTTCGAAGATAGCCTCGCCTTTGACAAAGTTGACTCCCAAGGACGTGAAGTTCGTGTGGGGTCGAGAACAGGAGTGTGCTTTTGAGGAGTTGAAGACGAGACTAACACGAGCTCCTGTCTTGACATTACCCAAAGGTAGTGAAGACTTAGTGGTGTATTCGGATGCATCTCATTCTGGGCTATGTTGTGTATTGATGCAACGTGGAAGGGTGATAGCCTACGCATCCTGACAGCTGAATACCCACGAAGTCAACTATCCCACGCACGATTTAGAGCTAGCAGCTGTGGTTTTTGCCTTGAAGATTTGGCGACACTACTTATACGGGATGAAGTGCACAATCTTCACGGACCACAAAAGCTTGAAGTATTTCTTTGAGCAGAAAGATTTGAACATGAGGTAGAGGCAATGGTTGGAGCTCATAAAGGATTACGATTGCGAGATCCATTACCATCCGGGCAAGGCCAACGTGGTAGCAGACGCCCTTAGCCGGAAGGAGAGGCCCGAGCCGATTCGGGTAAAGGCTTATCAGCTGATTATGACCTCGGACATGATGACATAGGTTAAGGGGTTTCAAGACGAGGCTTTGAAAAAGGATCGTCTTAACTCTGAAAAAATGAAAGGTCTAGTTGCAGAGTTAGGTGAAAACACTCTCGGTGTAAGACCCGATATGGGCGAATGTGGATTCCTCGTTATGGGGATTTACATGGAAGGATCATGGACTAGGCCCATAAGACTTGATACTCCATTCATCCCGGTGCGAGTAAGATGTACCACGACATGAAGAAAGACTACTGGTGGCCGGGGATGAAATGCGACGTAGGGGAATATGTGAGTAAATGCCTTACCTGTTTGCAGGTGAAGGCGGAACACCAGAAGCCGTACAGGAAAATCCAACCATTGGATATACCTTAGTGGAAGTGGGAACATATCACATGGACTTCATCATGAAGTTACCACATACCCCGAAAGGGTATGATGCTATATGGGTGATAGTTGATCGCTTGACAAAGAGTGCTCACTTCGTACCATCTGAGAGACGTATTCTTCTGAGAGACTCGCGGATCTATTCATCAAAGAGATTGTAGCTCGTCATGGTGTGCCAGTGTCTATTGTATCTGATCGTGACACTCGGTTTACATCTAAGTTTTGGAAGAAATTCCACGACGCGATGGGAACGAGACTACACGTCAGCACAGCTTATCATCCTCAAATGGACGGTCAGTCTGAGAGGACGATCCAGACACTCGAGGACATGCTTCGAGCTTGCGTGATTGATTTCAGAGGGAGTTGGGATAACCATCTGCAGTTAGCAGAATTCTCGTACAACAACAGTTATCATGCCAGTATTGGCATGCCACCCTACGATATGCTATATGGTAGGAAATGTAGGACACCGTGTGCTGGGGTGATATTGGCTAGAAGGAGTTAGGGAGCATTAAAGTGATGAGGCTATGACGGAGAAGCTCTAAAAGATCAAAGCTTTCATGAAGGCAGCTAAAGATAGCAGAAGTCGTATGCGATAAGAGGCGTAGACCGATTGAGTTCTAGGTGGGTGATAGAGTTATGTTAAAAGTCTCACCTTGGAAGGGTATTATTCGGTTTAAAAAGCAGGGAAAGTTGAGCCCAAGGTATATAGGACCTTTCCGAATCATTGCTCGAGTAGGAGAGGTGGCCTATAGGTTAGAACTACCCGATGAGTTAAGTGGAATTCATCCGACATTCCATGTATCTTATCTGCAGAAGTGTTTAGCAGACGAAGATATGGTTGTACCACTAGAGGACATTGAAGTGGATAAATGGCTCAATTACGTAGAGCAACCAGTGGCAATCATTGATCGTAAGGAGAAGAGGTTAAGGAATAAAGTGGTCGCTCTTGTGCGTGTACAGTGGAAGCACAGAAAGGGATCCGAGTCTACATGGGAGGCTGAAGAGGAGATGAGACAGCATTACCCACATCTATTCAAGGAGTAACAGGTTTCGGGGACGAAACCTTTATAAGGAGGGTGGACTTGTAACACCCGGTTATTTTTTAGATAAAGAAATAATATAAGTAAAGGAAAATAAGGAAATGTAATTTAACTCAAGTAGAGGGGTTAAAAGTGTCCAAAAGGACAAAACTTTAGGGAGTTGGTGAATAAAGCAACATGGCCGCCCATGCCATGTTACTTTTCCCCTATCATCGGATTTTTAGAGAGAGAGAGGAGAAAAGCAGAGAATTCTCGGAGGTTTTAGAAGAAGCAAGAACTTCGAAGTTTTTGGTAAGAATTCTTGGTGTTTGTGATGTTATAAATAGTTCTAGTCTCGGTTATGTGCTTATATGCTTGTGTGTGTTCGAATGTGTGTATTTATGGTGGGTTTTAGGTGTTCGAACTCATTGCACCCAGGTTTAAAAAGGAAGACACACCCAAAGTTGCACAAAGTGAGTTCTAGACCCCGTATTTTTACTTGTTTTAATTCTTTAGGGCTGAAAATGTATGTAAAACCGTTTTTACAAATTCATTTTGAACACACGTATGTATCTATGTGTGTATGATAATGTTCCTATGATGGTTATGTGTTAGTTATGCTTAGAATAGTGTTATTAAGCTTAGAACATGTAATAATAATGATTGGGATTGATAATATGTTAAAACATGCTAAACAAGTTGCCCAACCACCGAAACAGTACCCCCAACCGTCTGAGATTTGCCTTAGAAAGTTTAATTAGGCCCAAAACGTCTAAACAGGGCCCAACTGTCCAAATAGGGCCCAACCATCCAAATAGGGCCCAACCGTCCAAACAGTGCCCCAACCGACTAGAAAATGCCTTAGAAAACAAAGTGTAAGCCCATGCGTCTGAACAGTTGCCCATGCGTCTGAACAGTTGCCCATGCGTCTGAACAGTTGCCCATGAGTCTAAGAATTTGACTCAGACGCCTAAGTGAAGGACAAACGTCCAAATAGTGCCCATGCGTCTGGGATTCCCCAAACGTCTAAGTGTTGAATCGTCTGAATAGGGCCCATGTGCCTAAACAGGCCCATGCGTCTAAGTGAAAAAGAGACTAAGTTAAGTCCAGACGTCTGCATAGTGGCAAAACGCCTGAGGCAGAAGCGCCCAAATAGTGTCCATGCGTCTAGAGCACTTAGAGTATTTTCCGAAATTTTGAGCAGAATAGAATCATTAGAGTTGACCCAAGTTTGAATTAGGGTTTTTAATTGTTATTATATTAGCATTATTATAAGTTGTTTCTATGATCATAGTGATTATTATTGTGTGAGCTATATGGTGTGCATATGATCATAAATGCAAGTATTATCCTTAACAAAGTGAAAAAGTAATGATAAACAGAAGTGGAACTTAATTAAAGAGTTAACAAGTCTTGCAAGCATATAGGAGGTGCACGACCATGTTGTCGTTAGCTCAACTGTGATGCGGCTTAGCTACCCCTTATGCTCACAGGGCCAATCAATTGAGATTGGTGGACTTTTGTAGCATGCCCTAGGTGACTGGGTCGGCCTTGTATACAGTAATTCAGACCATAGACTGTAGGGGTCCAGCACCAGTCTCTCCGCGCACATAGTTTAGGGTATTGCTCATTGGTCCACATAGACAGCGAAAGATAAAGTAAAAAGAGTACAAAGTGAATAAGGCATACAGTAAAGAAAAAAAGCATTACCTTGTTATATAGTTAACGTGTGCTCACGTACCAGAGTAAGAGAGTATTTTTACAAAAAGAGTATTTATATATATATACATTACACAAGATATTTTTAATACTTACAAAACTAGAACTCACTCAGCAACGCTGACTTTTATACATTTTCAGTTGGCAGGTAATTGTTGCTGAAGATGGCACGAGGGTGAAGCTACTCGACAGGAAAAGTCTGACATCCATTCTTAAGCCATGATATTGTTGTTTTCTAATGCAATTAAGCAATTTTTTATAACTTTAACATTGTTGTATTGCTTAACAACAGTATCTTTTTAATAATAGAGAATGGTTTTTGCCCACATAATTCCACTGTTTATTTAATGAAATGTATATTAAATTGTTTATGTGCAATGAATGACCATTCTAAGGTGCCGGGAACGGGGCCTTACAGTTATAGGCATAACAACCGACCGAATCCCACGCTATTAATCTAGCACAACCTTATCCAAAGTCTCTTCTCTGGCCTCAGGCTAACTCTGGTCATATCCATAGATCTTCGCTATGACCTCACACTATCATTATCCTCTAGTCCTATTCATAGTATCTATACCAAAGTCGCCGCAATGAGCATCAGTTCTGACCATATATATGTCATTTCAGGTTTAATTATATAAAATAGGAGGGTAGGCTATAAACACTAACATTTACTTTTTCCAACTCATTTTACAATGTAAAATTTAATGATATCAAGTTGGTTTGTATAGTAACTCTAATTTCAACACAACACTATAAAATCTTAATTTCTGATATTTATTTGTGAAGTTAAAAGATTTCAACATCAATTGAGATTCGTTAACCTCAACTGTAATAGTCCATGCTTTCAATCACCGTTTTGAGGATCTTTGAACTCACGGTGAAGGTCTTTGGTGTGCTACTTTCAACTTTAATAACTATAATCTGGTTAATTTGCTTGTTATTCTTTTTTTCTAACGATTCATAGCTTAGTTATTAATGTTTTGTATTAAACACATCACATTTCAGAAGGAGATTCAATTAAAATAATATGATCCAAGTGGGTTATACATGTAAATCACCTACCTTCTACTCAAAGACGATAAGCAATTTTAACTTCTACAGAAGGGTTATGTAGCAAACGTTTTCATTCGCTTGTTCAAAATTTGAACTAGTTTTACTTTAACGATTGATTACTTAAAGCATTATAGATATAGTAATAAAAAATTGATTGTTTTGTCAGTCCCCGCACCAGCCTAAGACACAGGAAGTAATATGGACCACACAAACATAAGATTTGCAAGGCGTGGGGTTTGAACTCCTCACTCTACCCTAGTTTTGTATAATACTACTTAACCTAGCTAGATCTTATCAACTGCGTTAGACACCCGTGGTCATAGACGATGAAAATCAATCATTTATCAAAATCAATTTTAAATTGAGACGGATATGTGTAACCTTGAGGAATTATGCACATGCTCAAATCTTATTATTTTTCTTGACACATTTATAAGTGCATAAGAATACATCAAGTTTACAGTCGTTGAGAAACGACAAAAACTTTATACATATGTCCACAATAAGAACTCAAAATTATAATACAGTTTGGCAAATATTATATCATTTTAATTTAAAAATCAGTTAAGTATAATGTTAAATAAATAATAACAAACCTTTTTGGTCATGAAAAAACGAAAAGAAAGCATTATATCATAAAAAAAGGTAATACAACTTTTTTAATATATAATGAGTTATTTATAATGATTGGTCATATAATTGATCGTTTGATTGTTTATACACATATCAATTATCACAGTACTAAGCTAGTGTTTGTTTTTTTCAAAAAGTTGTTTCTCATCTCTTCATTTGCGCACACTCAGACGCGACAAGAGATTTTGAGAACGCAGATTGTTTGATTTCTGAAAGACATTTCATTAAAATAAATATTCCTAGCGTCTGCATGGAGAAGATATGGACCTACCACTTCTTAGACTGTCCCCATCGCAGCGCCCTTGGCCGGCCCGTCGCTGACGTGGCCGCGCCCGCCGGAAGGGCGGCGATGGGGAGCGATGCCCGTGCGATGGTTGCCCGTCCGGAAGGGCAGGGAAAAGAAGGGGGCTGGTGGGCCCTGCCACCAAAAATAACAAATTTTTATTAAAATGTTTTTAATTAAAATAAAAATATAAGTATAAAGTTTTAATTAAAATGAGTTAATTAAATAAAAATATTTTAATTTTTTTTTACATTTCTAGTATTAAAGTAATTAGTTAGAGTTAATTAAATAATAATTAAAATGAGTTAATTAAATAATAATTTAAGTATAATATTTTAAATTTTTTTATATTTATAGTACTAAAATATTTTAAATTTTTTTACATTCATAAGGACTACTTTTTTTGTTTTTTTCATAACGGCTATTTTTGTTTTTTTCCGTAACGGCTACTTTTTTTGTTTTTTCATAACGGTTGTTTTTTTGTTTTTTCATAACGGCTAGTTTTTTTTCATAACGGATAGTTTTTTTTTTTATTCATAATGGCTAGTTTTTGTTTTATTAATAACAGCTAGTTTTTTGTTTTATTCATAACGACTAGTTTTTCTATTATAAATATGTATTATTTAGTTGAGAATTTTCTCAAATCACACTTCATCATCTTTCAAACATTTCTCTTCTAAGCACAATTCAAAATTCAATTCTCAATGGATCCAAGAGCCTCATTCTCTTTCACACAAATGTTAAACGATGAAACCAATGAAGAATACCCATATCAGCAACCCGGGTTCTCCCAATATCAACACCCTGGGTTCTCCCAACTCCCACAACCCGGAGGATTCCCATATCTTCAACAATCTAGGGGATTCCCACATGTTCAATAACCTGGGGCATTCCCATATGTTCAACAACCTGCCTTCTCACAATTTCCATAAGTCGGCAGGTTTCCATATCTTCAAAAATCTCAATCTTCGTTGGAATACTATCAACAATATCAAGCGTGGCTTAAACATAAAGAGCTTTAAAAAGTGCAACAAAAGCATTCACAATCATATAATGAACAGCTAATTGATGAAGCACCTTCGTCACCAAAAAAAACACCAGCAAAGAAGAAAGGGAAAGGAAAAGGAAAAGAAAAAGCTGAGAAGTCTGTTCGTATCAAGTGGGCAGCTGATGATAAAGTATTGTTAGCTAAGGCTTATGTAGCCATTTCTGAAGACCCAATAATTGCCAACAGTCAAAACCAACAAGCATATTAGGGGAGGATAGAACAACATTACAATGCTGGGAACCCTCAAATTCCAAGAAATGCTCACAACCTTAGAAGTCATTAGCATATGATCAAAGAAAAGGTTGCTCACTTTAATGCATCTTACGTTCGTATCAAATCACAATACAAAAGTGGTTGATCAGAAGACCAATATATAACTCAAGCAAAATATGATTACACGAACACTAATAATGTTGCCTTCACATATGAACATGTGTGGAGGATAGTTAAAGACTGTTGGATCATGATGAGGCTGGTGCAACCAAAACCACTTCATAGTCATTTTTGGTGCTACATTGAAGGGCTTCCGAAGCTAAGCATGAGATCTTCCGAGAGTCTGAAGAACAACAGCTAAAGACTACCTTCCGAAGACAAAGTCTGAGCTTCCGAAGACAAAGTCTGAGCTTCCGAAGACAAAGTCTGATGAAAGAGCTGAAGACAAAGTCTGAGCTTCCGAAGACAAAGTCTGATGAAAGAGCTGAAGACAAATATTGAGCTTCCGAAGACAAAGTCTGATGAAAGAGCTGAAGACAAAGTCTGAGCTTCCGAAGACAAAAAAGACTCCAAGCCTCGGAAGAAGCAGTCTTCTGAAGTATAAGTGGCTTCGGAAGAAGTTATTCTTCCGAAGTACTTTATCCTTCGGAAGACATTGCTATGACCAGCAGATAAAAGTATGGTCCCTGACAGTCCGCTGCAGACCTCTAATACAACATGGCATCTTCCTAAAGAGCCATGTTGTTGACCATACTTTATTCTACTGTTCACCTTTTTAAGATAGTACATGTTACCAACTTTAGTTAGTCATAAAAGGTAAGTCAGGGACATGTCCTGACTACCAACTCTCAGGCAAAATGTCTGAAAGACCTCACCTAGAGTCTTGTAGTATAGATGTAAGGTTAGAGGTGTCCAGCTGGTATCAAAGTATATCCGGATGTAGGTAGTTATATATATCTTCTCCTTGTAACTCTTTAGATAAGCGATTTTGAGTCCAAGAGTCTTGTAATCCTTTGAGTTGAGAAGCAATATATAAAAGTACCTTGAAAATTTACATTCTGTGTTTATTTACTTAGTGCTTGTTACTTGTTATATTGTGATCAACTCTTCATAGACTCTTGCTGAGTGTTGATTCAAGGTGAGTTTGAGAGAAAAACCATCTGTTGAGTGACCCATAATCGATCTTGCAATTGGTATCAGAGCTCCAGGCTCTTGATTGTGAGATCTTACCATCCAAATCAACCTGTTTTTCACTCCTCATTACAAACCACTCACTCAAATGGCTGCTCTCTCCAAGGCTGATATGGAAACCGGCACGATGACCAAGTCCCCACTGATCACCCCTGAAGACTTTGACACATGGTGTATCAGAATGGAAGGCTTCATCAAGTGTCAAGATTCAAGGATGTGGGACTCCATTGTCAATGGTCCTTTCATACCAAGCACCACTTCTGCCACTGGTAATCGCATCATTCCAAAAGATGTTGATGATTACTCAGAAGAAGATAGGAAGAGAATAGAGCTAGATCAAAGAGCTATGACTTCTCTCCAAACTGCTCTCCCCAACTCCGTCTACAGATGCTTCAAGAAGTGCAAAACTGCTAAAGATTTATGGGAAGCATTGAAGCTGATGTATGAAGGATCCAAGGAAACCCAAGAGAACAAGAAGGATCTCTTGAAGCAGCAGTTTGAGAACTTTACTTTCAAGGCTGGTGAGACCTTGACTCAACAATACTTCAGATATGTTGAGCTAGTAGATACTCTGGTGGATATTGGAGTAGCTCTTAAGAATAGAGACATAGTTAGGAAGTTCATGTCTTCCCTTCCTAAACTATGGATACATTACTGTGTTGTAATCAAGAGAACTTCGGACCTTAAGACTCTTACTTTGACAGAGTTATATGGTATCCTAAGTGCATTCCAGATGGAGATGAACATGCAGAACTCCTCTGGTCACTCCAATAACCAACTGAGTTCAGCCCTTCATATGGTTGAAAGGGAAATCATAGAACCACAACATCAGTTGCTGTGTTACCCTGACAACTCACATAGTGGACCCTACATTACTCTACCTGAGACTCCAAAGTCTCAAAAGGTTCAACACAACTCCTTTCATGATAGTTGTGCCTTTGTCTCTGGAAGTGGACACTCTGGTTATTTTCAATACTGCTTGATGATCTTAAGTGCTTCAGTCCAGATGATGTGGAGTATATGGACATTGTCCAGCAGATGGCTCTTTTAACTTACAGAGCGAAGAAGTTCTTCAAGAGAACTGGAAGGCAATTCCCTCAAAACCAGTCAACAGCAGGTTTGGGTTTGATAAGAGCAAAGCAAAGTGTTACAACTGCAACCAACTTGGTCACTTTGCTAGGGAATGCAAGGCTCCCAAGAACAACCTGAAGGAATTGATCTGCCCAAGATACATATTAAATTGATGTGGCTAGTGTGATATGATCCAAGTCGGGTCATACCCAATAACAAGCTTAACAAACATCAAAAGATAATTTATTTGTTGATAAGATCATACAAATAAATAATGACACCAATTTAGAAAATGGATTTTCTAAATTATTGCTTCTGCAAATGAACATTATTGTGTGAATAATTGTTCATGAGATATTATTTGCTTTTCATTATTTAGTATTACTAAATGATAACAAATAATAGAATGTTTAATTTATAAATTTTATAAATTAGTTTTAAACTTTGTAAACTTTAATTAAATGTGGGATTAGTTATGTTTAAGATTTGAAAAAAAAAGGTGGGACCCTTTGCATTTAAAAAAAACGGCAGCCCATTGTTCAAAGGGAATCCATTCACTTTGTCTAGTAAATAGACAAACCTTAAGCATGCTAACTCCTACCTAGACATTCAATATTCTCTTGCATGCAAAGAAAAATTCTCCTCTCAAAACTCTCTCTAAGGTTCACGGTTTTTGTGAGGAAGAACAGCAAATTCAGCTTCAAAATCGTTTTTGGATTGCTGAATATTGGTGTCAAGGGATTCCTAGCAATCAAGGTGTTTGAAGAAGCTTCGGGTATAGCCTCTTGAGAGCTTCTTCTTTGAAGTTTCAGCCACAAGAACACATCCTTTCATCTCTTTAATCTTGAATTTCTGCAGCTCCAAAGGTTGTGGTTCTTACATTTTATGTTCTTTCATTTGTATGCATTATGTATAAAGATCCATGGGTTGGGGTTGTTTGTTAAAAATGGTTTAACAACTAACTTAATAACATGTTTTAAAACATATATTCCGCTGCGTTTTTCATATATATAAGCATATATGAACTTTGATAAACATGTTAAAACCCCATCAATGGTATCAGAGCCACTTATACATATGCATACATATATTACACTTTGTATTTCAATTTGGACAGCACCAAAACCGTGGGTTAAGGGGCTGTTTTGGTGCCCCTTTTGATGTTTTAAAGATGCTATATTATGCATATTAGGATCTTTAAAACTCTAGTTTATAAGATAATTGTTTGCATGGACTAAACCCATTAGTTCTTGGTTTATGTTGGCCAAAAACATGGGTTTTAAGGGGCTGCCAAAAATCGACTACTTATGTATGTTTGAATATGTTGTTGTTGATTATGCATAACAAAGCAGACCATTTGGATTGAATGATTGGTTGTCATATTATATTCATTTGGGCATGTAATAATTTATTTTTGTTTCAAGTCTAGTCTTGTAATTTATTTATTCATATGGTTTGTAATAAATAGATTAGGAGTTTATCTTTACTAGAAAAATGTATTAGGATACATATCTTGTAAGAAAGCTCAAGGTCAAGACTTGAAGAAAAGATGGACAAAGAGGATTCTTGAAGATATGGTTTCAAGTGGGAGTCCCCTTTGGTCAACCATGTGTCATGATTCTTAACCCTTAGGACATGACCATTTGACACACTTGTTTTGGCTAAACAAGTGTGATCAACTTAGTATGCTTTGTTATGCATATATGACTGTTTTGTTTATGTTTGGTTGAATGCATATAATGATGTTTGTTTTGAATATTTGGATGTGATTAACAAACCGTCAACTAAAACAAACAATAAACAAGTAATTGGTTCTCAAATCATTAAGCATAAATAGAATAGTTCTATAAAAGGAGTTAATGGTTTGCAAAATAAAATGGGTTTTATTTAAAAAGAACCAATAGGGTATCATATGGTTGAATGTATACAATCATATGGTACATAGACTTTTCTAAACAAGAATTGTGAAATTATAAATCCCTTTTGAAAACAAGTTAAACACCATCCTTTTACACAACACTTAGGTCACTTGCAAACTCTTAGTGGGATAAAGGTCACCTAACCACTTTGAGGGAACTTGTAACTTGAGGTGAGAATACCATGTTTGTGGGATAAAGGTCACCTAACCACTTATGTAGTAAACTCACACGTGTGTGTAAGTAGGACAACTTGATTTGTAAAATATATTGAATGGATCACCTAAAATATGTTTTACAAAAGGTATTGATGGGATAAACATGTCGTTATAAACATAAGATGTTCAAACGATCCCATACCACTAGAAGTTACAATAGGTTGTAATTGTCATTTATGACTACCTTGTTTATTTAAATAATGGGATAAAGGTCACCTAACCAATATTTAAATATAACGTTGGATTCTAAAATTTTATTTATTAATGGTCTATGAGACATAAAGGGTATTGATAAATAAAATATAATTATATCAACGATTACTAATGGAACTTTGTAAAATCTTGTAGATGGCCGACAACAACAATGCTAATAATGATGTACCAAACCAAAACAACCAATCCCTAAGGGCGATCCTTCAAAGGGATCGTCTAACACCTAACAATTTCATGGATTGGTACCGCAACTTGAGAATTGTTCTCAAACAAGAAAAGCGGGCCTACATCCTTGATGACCCCATCCCCGATGAACCTGACGAGGAAGATGTGGAAGCGTATAATGATTGGGTTAGATATGTGGAAGACTCCGTCCAAGTCTCTTGCCTAATGTTAGCAAGTATGACACCCGAACTCCAAAAGGAGTATGAGCTCCATGGAGCTTATGACATGATCACTCAGTTGCGGGAAACGTTCCAGCAACAAGCTAGAGTGGAGCGCTACGAAACGGTTCAAGCGCTTAATGCATGTCGGATGGAGGAATCCCAATCAGTTTCATCTTATGTTCTTAAGATGAAAAGCCACATCGACCGCCTTGAAAGGCTGAACTGTCCCGTCTCAAAAGAGTTGGCCACGGATTTGATCCTTAATGGCCTAACTAAAAGGTTTGAGGCATTCGTCATGAACTACAACATGAACGGATGGGACAAGAGCATAAATGAACTTCATTCTATGCTTAAATCAGCTGAGGCGGGAATGGGTAAAAGGGTTTTACCCGTTCTCACCATAAATGAAGGTGGGAAAAAGAGAAAGTCTCTACCCCCTCCTAAGGCGACTGGTGCCAAAGGAAAGGGGCATGTTGGGGGAAAGGGAAAGATGGCTGTTAGGGCGCAACCTCCGAAGCCCAAGGAGAAGAAGCATAAGGTTGCTGTGAACGACCCATGCTTCAAATGTGGTGAGATAGGGCATTGGATGAGAAATTGTCCAGTCTATCTCAAAGAGTTGAGAGAAAAGAGGGATGCGGGGCAAACCTCAGGTATAATTTACATGATACATATTGAGCTGAATGTTATTTCTTCTAACACATGGGTATTAGATACCGGATGTGGAACTCACATTTGTAATTTGTTGCAGGGGTTCAGAAGAAATGAGCATTATGCTAAAGGGGAAATAAGTCTCTTCATGGGCAATGGTGCAAAGGTTCATGTGGAAGCCCAAGGAGACTACATTTTGAAGCTTCCAAGTGGTTTGGAAGTTATTTTAAATCATGTATTATATGCTCCTAGCTTGACTAGGAACATAATTTCTGTTTCCCGTTTAAGACAATATGATTATGATTTCAAGTTTGTTGACAATGATATTCATGTTTCTTTAAATCATGTATTTTATTTTAAGGCTATACCTTGTAATGGCATTTATGAATTAGTTCATGAAAACACAACATATGATAGCTCTATATACCAAGCAACCACCAAAAGACTCAAATTAGATTTGAGTGATACCTACCTTTGGCATTGTCGTCTTGGTCATATAAACAAGAAACGTATACAAACGCTTCAAAAGAATGGTCTTTTAAAAACAAATGAATGTGATTCATTTGATGTATGTGAATCTTGTTTACAAGGAAAAATGACTAAGGCACCCTTTAGTGGAACTAACGAAAGGGCGAAAGACTTATTAGGTATCATACATTCGGATGTATGTGGTCCTTTTAAGCCAATGACTAGGAATGGTGAAAGATACTTCATTACCTTTACCGACGATTATAGTCGCTATGGGTATGTGTACTTAATAAGACACAAAGATGAAGCTTTTGAAATGTTCAAAATCTTCAAGAATGAAGTAGAAAATCAACTCAACAAATCAATTAAAGTTCTCCGTACCGATAGAGGCGGTGAATACCTAAGTGATGTTTTCAAGATCATCTTAGGAGTTGTGGGATTGTGTCACAACTCACTCCACCTGGAACACCACAACATAATGGTGTGTCTGAGAGGAGGAATCGAACCCTATTAGATATGGTTCGATCTATGATGGCTAGAAGCACATTGCCTCTATCATTTTGGGGTTTCGCTTTGCTCTCCGCGGCCCGTATTTTGAATATGGCCCCAACCAAAAAGGTGGAAAAGACACCTTTTGAGATATGGCATGGAAGAGTTCCATCCCTATCATACTTAAGGGTCTGGGGTTGTGAGGCTTATGTTAAGACTCCCACCCCAAACAAATTAGATGTCCGATCCACCAAGTGTATCTTTGTTGGATATCCTAGAGATTCTATGGGATATTATTTCTATGATCCACTAGAACAAAAGGTATTTGTTGCCAGAAAGGGCGAGTTCTTAGAAACAAAGTTCCTTATGGAAGGAACTAGCAGTAGAACAGTGGATCTTGAGGAGGATCAAGATTCACAACCCGATGCACGTTTGGTTGAAGCTAGCACTCAACATGAGGATGTTGAAAGTGATCAAGCGGTTGATCAATACACACAAAACGTTCGCAGAAGTGGTAGAACTAGTAATCCACCTGAAAGATACGGATTTTTCATGGATGGATGCTACGTGGTAGATTCAGATGAACCAACCACATATCATGATGCAGTGTCCAATTTGGATTGTGACAAATGGCTTGAAGCCATGAACGTTGAGATGCAATCCATGTATGACAATCAAGTTTGGGAACTTGTCGTACCACCTCTTAATTCCAAAGTAGTTGGAAGTAAGTGGGTTTTCAAGAAGAAAACCGATATGCATGGAAACTTGGATACTTACAAAGCCAGACTTGTAGCAAAGGGTTTCACTCAAACTCAAGGGGTTGATTATGATGAAACCTTCTCACCTGTTGCAATGCTAAAGTCTATAAGGATATTGTTTGCCATAGCTGCTCATTATGACTATGAGATTTGGCAAATGGATGTCAAAACCGCTTTCCTAAATGGATATCTTAAGGAAGATGTCTATATGGTTCAGCCTGAAGGTTTTGTCGATCCAAAACATCCTGATAAAGTATGCAAGTTAAAGAAATCAATCTATGGATTGAAGCAAGCATTGAGAAGCTGGAATCACCGTTTTGATGAGGAGATAAAGAAATTTGGCTTCATCAAAAACGCTGATGAGGCTTGTGTGTATAAGAAGGCTAGTGGGAGCATGATAACCTTCCTAGTATTGTATGTTGATGACATATACTATTTGGAAATGACATCCCAACTTTGGAAGGTGTAAAAACCTGGCTTGGAAGTTGTTTTTCCATCAAGGATCTTGGTGAAGCTGCCTATATTCTAGGAATAAAGATCTATAGGGATAGATCAAGGCGGCTGATTGGTTTGAATCAAAGTGCATACATTGACAAAATCTTGAAAAGGTTAAGATGGAAAACTCTAAGAAAGGTAGTGTACCTATTCAAAGAGGGACAATATTGAGTACGACTCAATGTCCAAGCTCAAAGGAGGAGCAAAATAGAATGAAGGCAATCCCATATGCATCTGCTATAGGATCCATCATGTATGCAATGATATGCACTAGACCGGACGTGTCATGCGCCTTAAGCATGACAAGTAGATACCAGCAAAATCCTGGTGATAGTCATTGGATGGCTGTCAAGAACATTCTGAAGTACCTAAGGAGAACTAAGGACATGTTCTTGATATACGGGTCTGGTGAAGAGGAACTCGTTGTAAAAGGTTACACGGATGCGAGTTTCCAAACCGATCGAGATGATTCACGATCTCAATCAGGGTACATCTTTATTCTGAATGGCGGAGCTGTTTCTTGGAAAAGCTCAAAGCAAGAAGTGTAGCGTTGTCTACTACAGAGTCAGAATACGTCGCCGCTTCAATGGCTGCACAGGAAGCTGCATGGCTGAAGAAATTCATAGCCGATCTAGGGGTAGTCCCTTCCATTCAGGATCCCCTAGAGATCTTTTGTGACAATGAGGGTGCGATTGCTCAAATCAAGGAACCTCGCGCTCATCAAAAGACTCGGCACATTGAACGGAGATTCAACTACATAAGGGATGAAGTTGAAAAAGGAAAGATATGTATTCGCAAAGTCCACACTGATAAAAACATTGCGGATCCACTCACAAAGCTTCTTGAAAGGGCAAAGCATGAAGGCCATGCTTGTGCCATGGGACTTAGATATTCAAGTGACTGGGTTTGATGTTGTATTTGTATTTAGATATTGGAACTTATGTTATTTGACTTAATTGTATGGTTATAATTTCATTTGTTCTTCTATTTTAGCATGTTTAAATCCGTGAATAAATAAGTTATTCTAAACGTCCGTAGTCGATCATACTTGTGGGAACAATTATGAATGTAAGACTATAATGAAATTGGATTGGTTGATATTCATAAGGTATGAATATAGAGCAAGAGGTTGCTACCAAGGTTCATTGATATCTATGGGATATAGATATTGGACTGACCCGCTCTCAATTATTTCTGCATGGAATCTTTGTGATTAGTCATAAGAGATATTGAGTAAAGGCGAATATCATTGTATCCTCAGACCTGAGATATATATTGGGTCTTGATATTCACCAAGTATTGTACTTTGACTTAGCACTTTGCTGTTCTGAAAAATTGGCAGTACATAAGGCTGAGTTCAGGTATGATATGAGGTGATTGTGAGAGACGTATGTAGTCAAGATGGAATTTGTTCCTCTTATTCGTTGAGAGTAAGATGTCTAAGGCCTGTTAAAGTTAAATCATCAGAGAATGACAATTCTGTGTCTCTTGGATTTAACATGACATCTGCAACAAAAGGATAGATGATTAATTCACCTAAATCATATTCAAGTAAGGTACTTGGAAGGGATGATGTTATTGAATGGCACTTAGTCATATACATTAGGGGTAGCAAACCGTTGCTAGGCGTTATTTGCTGCTTACATCAATCTTCTATGAATCTTGTGCAAGTGGGAGATTGAAGGAATTGATCTGCCCAAGATATATATTAAATTGATGTGGCTAGTGTGATATGATCCAAGTCGGGTCATACCCAATAACAAGCTTAACAAACATCAAAAGATAATTTATTTGTTGATAAGATCATACAAATAAATAATGACACCAATTTAGAAAATGGATTTTCTAAATTATTGCTTCTGCAAATGAACATTATTGTGTGAATAATTGTTCATGAGATATTATTTGCTTTTCATTATTTAGTATTACTAAATGATAACAAATAATAGAATGTTTAATTTATAAAGTTTATAAATTAGTTTTAAACTTTGTAAACTTTAATTAAATGTGGGATTAGTTATGTTTAAGATTTGAAAAAAAGGTGGGACCCTTTGCATTTAAAAAAAAAGGCAGCCCATTGTTCAAAGGGAATCCATTCACTTTGTCTAGTAAATAGACAAACCTTAAGCATGCTAACTCCTACCTAGACATTCAATATTCTCTTGCATGCAAAGAAAAATTCTCCTCTCAAAACTCTCTCTAAGGTTCACGGTTTTGGTGAGGAAGAACAGCAAAATTTCAGCTTCAAAATCGTTTTTGGATTGCTGAATATTGGTGTCAAGGGATTCCTAGCAATCAAGGTGTTTGAAGAAGCTTCGGGTATAGCCTCTTGAGAGCTTCTTCTTTGAAGTTTCAGCCACAAGAACACATCCTTTCATCTCTTTAATCTTGAATTTCTGCAGCTCCAAAGGTTGTGGTTCTTACATTTATGTTCTTTCATTTGTATGCATTATGTATAAAGATCCATGGGTTGGGGTTGTTTGTTAAAAATGGTTTAACAACTAACTTAATAACATGTTTTAAAACATATATTCCGCTGCGTTTTTCATATATATAAGCATATATGAACTTTGATAAACATGTTAAAACCCCATCACAACCCGGGAACCCCACAGGCCTCCACACATCCCAATGCTTCAAAGCATGAAGAGAAGTCAATTGAAACAGCTGTTGTGGCTCAAGAAGTTGACTAGAGCTTTATGGTTCAGGATGTGACTCCCGCTCAAGCACTCATGGCTGGAACAGATGATGATCAGGTATATGAACATCTTTGTACTGCTGCCTGTATTGCTAAAGTTAAACTTTATAAGGATTACATTTCAAAAATCAGATCTGAGGTTGAGTCTTTAAATGTGTTAAAATCTGATTTTAAGAGAGCTGAATCTGACTATCAAAAGAAAATTGAAGAGTTAGAGAAAACTGTGTCTCTTTTAAAACATGAAAAGACCAACTATAAGACTCAAATCAAAGATCTGTTATCCAAACTATCTGAAGTTCAAGCCCAGTTAGTCACTGCTCAGGCTCAGGCCAGGAAGCAAGCTATTGCTGAGCAAAGCTTCCAAACTATTCTTGCATCATCCTCTCATTCCAAAATGTTTTATCAAAACAAAGAAGGGTTGGGAACCAATGAAATAACTCCACCACACTCATATGAGTCTATTAGACTACCTAGATGTGGTACTGAAGAGCAAGAGGTTCCAACTACTGACCCTTCTCCATTGGAACTAGAGGATGAGGCAACAATAGTGGCCACCACAGGGGAGAAACTGGAGGATACACTCATCTCCACCTGTGAAGACCAAATCCTAACCACCAAGGCAAGAAGAAGCAGAGCTAAAGCTGCAAGAAGGACTGCCAAGAAGGTTGCAGAGTCCAAGCTTAAGATTGACCAAAGCAAAGGGTGTCTTCATTTCTGCCGGATTTTAAGTGGTAGGTACTTTGATTCAGGAAAGGAGTGTAATACCAGCACTCCTGTCCTATCAAAGGATCAGAGGTTGAAAGGGAAAGTTGCTGATGAAGAGAATAAATCCAAGAAACAGCAACCTGCTAATTCCCAGAAGGCTAACATTGCATGCATAATGTCTGGTCTGCACAATCACATGGCTAAAGATTGTTACTACAATCCAGCAAGCACACACTATGCAAATAATGCTAGAAAAGAAGGAGTCAAAGAAGGTTTCTCAGTTGGACCACTTCAAACGGTCCAAATGATGAAAAAGGGAAAATTGGTCTCGGAAGCCAAGTTGCTTTAGGAAGGAAGTACTCCTTCCGAAGGGAAAATGGCTTCGAAAGCCAAACCTTCTAAGGTTCGGAAGAACAAGAAGGCTCCTTTGAAACCTT
The DNA here is from genome assembly GCA_024085815.1 of Flaveria linearis. Classification (NCBI taxonomy): domain Eukaryota; kingdom Viridiplantae; phylum Streptophyta; class Magnoliopsida; order Asterales; family Asteraceae; genus Flaveria; species Flaveria linearis. The sequence goes on from CM044011.1 coordinate 44,158,683, forward strand.
CTCAGAAGAAGACTACTTCGGAAGAAAAGGTGGTGAAGGCTTCTTCCGAAAGAAAGAAGCTTCGGAAGAAGACCATGCTGCAAAAGCTTCAACAAGCTCATCCTCAAAGATCAACCAAGGGATGGATTGGAAGATCAAAGCCGGGCCACGTCTTGAAGGATTGTAAGGAGCTGAGGTGTTTTACCTGCGGTGAGGCGGGCCATATGAGCAAAGACTGCAGAAAGCTGAGGGTGGAGAGTTCCGGGGCAAAGAAGACGGTCGGGACTGAAGGGCAGAAGACGAGTGCCAGAGCTTTCACCATGACTAGAGAGGAGGCTAGGACGGACCCCGATGTTGTGTCAGGTACGTTTCTAGTAAATCAAACTCTTGCTTCTGTGTTATTTGATTCTGGTGCTAGTAAGAGTTTCATTTCTGCTACCTTCTGTGTTAAGTTGCCTGCTAGTAGTAAATGCATTGATGAGCCCTTTGAAGTAGAAACCGCTATTGGTAAGTCCACTAGAGTTACTGATGTGATAGAGGACTGTACCATAGAGTTAGAAGGCCATAGGTTTGCTGCTAGATTACATGTGATGCCCCTAGGTCGATTTGATGTGGTGTTAGGAATGGATGGTTGGCAACCTACGAAGCGAATATCGTATGTCGAAAGAAGATGATTAGATTGACGGCATTTGACGGAAGTCTGGTGACAATATATGGTGATCGGGTAACGATGATTCCGAAGGTGATTTCGATGGCGGTGGCGGGGAAGTGCATGAGGTGTGGGTGCAACGCCTACCTATGTTATGTGAAGGATGTGGAAACGCCAACACCACAACTATCCGACGTTCCGGTTGTGTGTGAGTTTCCAGACGTGTTCCCGGAAGACTTATAGGGATTGCCACCTGACCGCGAAATTGAATTTCAAATTGACTTGATACCCGGTGCCCAACCTGTCGCCAAGGCACCGTATCGATTAGCTCCTACGGAGATGAAGGAGTTGATGGAGCAACTGCAAAAGTTGCTTGACAAGGGCTTCATTAGACCGAGTATCTCTCCTTGGGGTGCTCCGGTCTTATTCGTGAAAAAGAAGGACGGTAGCATGAGAATGTGTATCGACTACCGTGAATTGAACAAGTTGACATAAAGAATCGGTATCCGTTACCGAGGATCGATGACTTGTTCGACCAGCTCCATGGTGCCAGTTGGTTCTCGAGAATAGATCTTCGATCTGGCTACCATCAATTGAAGGTAAAGGAGCAGGACATTCCTAAAACAGCTTTTCGGACGCGCTACGGTCACTACGAGTTTCTCGTCATGTCTTTTGGGTTGACCAATGCGCCAGCTGCTTTTATGGACTTGATGAACCGAGTGTGTCGGCCAATGTTAGATAAATCAGTGATTGTGTTCATCGATGATATCCTGATTTATTCGAGAAGCAAAGAAGAGCATGCCGGTCACATTCGGGAAGTATTGGAGACTTTGAGAAGGGAGAAACTGTATGCTAAGTTCTCCAAGTGTGCTTTCTGGCTACGCGAGGTGCAATTTCTGGGTCACGTGGTAAATGCAGAGGGAATCATGGTGGACCCAGCAGAGGTTGAGGCTGTGATGCAATGGAAATCACCAAAGACGCCATCTGAGATTCGTAGCTTCTTGGGATTGGCGGGCTACTACAGGAGATTTATTCAAGACTTCTCCATGATAGCCTCACCTTTGACAAAATTGACCCGTAAGGACGTGAAATTCGTGTGGGGTCGAGAGCAGGAGACTGCCTTTGAGGAGTTGAAGACAAGACTGACACAAGCTCCTGTCTTGACATTGCCCGAGGGGAATGAAGACTTAGTGGTCTATCCAGATGCATCTTATTCCGGGTTAGGTTGCGTGTTGATGCAACGTGGAAGGGTAATAGCCTATGCATCTCGACAACTGAAGACCCACGAAGTCAACTATCCACACAAGATCTAGAACTAGCTGCGGTGGTTTTCGCGCTGAAGATTTGGCGGCACTATCTATACAGGACGAAGTGCACCATCTTCACGGACCACAAGAGCTTGAAGTACTTCTTCGAGCAGAAGGACCTAAACATGAGGCAGAGGCGGTGGTTGGAGCTGATAAAAGATTATGATTGTGAAATTCATTACCACCCGGGTAAGGCCAACGTGGTGGCTGATGCCCTTAGCCGAAAGGAAAGGCCCGAGCCGATTCGGGTAAAGGCTTATCAATTAATCATGACCTCTGATGTGATGACTCAAGTTAAGGAGTTCCAAGACGAGGCTTTGAAAGAAGATCGTCTTAACTCCGAAAGGATGAGAGGTCTAGTTACGGAGTTGGGTGAGAACACTCTGGGTGTTAAGACCCGATTTGGGCGAATGTGGATTCCTCGATACGGGGATCTACGTGGAAAGATTTTGGATGAGGCCCATAAGACTCGATACTCCATTCATCCCGGTGCTACCAAAATGTACCACGATATGAAGAAAGATTACTGGTGGCCGGGTATGAAACGTGACGTAGTGGAGTACGTGAGTAAATGCCTAACTTGCTTACAAGTAAAGGCAGAACACCAGAAGCCTTACGGGAAGATCCAACCGTTGGATATACCCGAGTGGAAGTGGGAGCATATCACCATGGACTTCATCACGAAGTTACCACGTACCCCTAAAGGGTATGATGCTATATGGGTGATAGTGACCGCTTGACAAAGAGTGCCCACTTCCTACCGATCCGCAAAACGTACTTATCTGAAAGATTGGCGGATCTGTTCATCAAGGAAATTGTAGCTCGTCATGGAGTACCGGTGTCTATTGTGTCTGATCGTGACACCCGGTTTACCTCCAAGTTTTGGAAGAGATTTCATGATGCAATGGGGACGAGGCTACACATTAGTACAACTTATCACCCTCAGACAGAAGGTCAGTCTGAGAGGACGATCCAAACACTCGAAGACATGCTTCGGGCGTGCGTGATTGATTTTGGAGGAAGTTGGGATGATCACTTGCCGTTAGCAGAATTTCGTATAATAACAGTTACCATGCCAGCATTGGCATTCCACCCTACGAGATGCTATACGGTAGGAGATGTAGGACCCGTATGTTGGGGAGACATTGGGCAGAAAGAACTAGGAGGTGTTGAGGTGATTGAAGCAACGACTGAGAAATTGGAAAAGATCAAAGCCTTCATGAAGGCGGCGAAAGATAAGCGAAAGTCGTATGCTGACAAGAGGCGAAGACCGATAGAGTTCAAGGTTGGTGACCGAGTCATGTTGAAGGTCTCGCCCTTGAAGGGAATCATTAGATTCAGGAAACGAGGTAAGCTAAGCCCGAGATACATTGGACCTTTCCAAATTGTTGCACGAGTAGGAGAGGTGGCCTATCGACTTGAGCTGCCAGATGAGTTAAGTGGAATTCATCCCACATTCCATGTATCTCATCTGAGGAAGTGCTTAGCTGATGAAGATATGATTGTTCCAATGGAGGATATTGAAGTAGACGAACGGCTCAATTACGTGGAGCAACCAGTGGCAATCATGATCGTAAAGAAAAGAGGTTGAGGAATAAAGTGATTCCTCTTGTGCGTGTACAGTAGAAGCACAGGAAGGGATCCGAGTCCACGTGGGAGACTGAAGAGGAGATGAGACAACATTACCCACATCTGTTTGAGGAATAACAGGTTTCGGGGACGAAACCTATATAACGGGGGTGGACTTGTAACACCCGTAATTCTTATTAAAAAGAAATAAAAGAATAAAGAGAAAGAAAAAGGAGGAAAAAGAAAGTCAAACCCCAAGGTGAGGGACCAAAAGTGTTAAATGTGATAAAAAATCTTAAAAGTTGGTGTAAAAGGCGATATGGTCGCCCATAACCCTCTGCACACCCTTTCTTGTTCGGATTTTAGTGAGAGAAACAACAGAGACTACGAGCTTTAGAGAGAGAAAGAAGAAGAATTGAGTTTGAGGTAAGATTAAGTGTTTTAAGTCATTTTTGGTTGATCTAGCCTCGGTGTATGCTCATAGGTGTTGTTGCATGTTCGGGTTATGTGTTTCAGCGGGTTGTAGGTGTTGAGAACATCTGAGAAATTCAAGTTTTAGAGTTTGAAGATTTAAAACAGCACAGGTGAGTTCTAGACCCCGTATATCACATGTTTACAAACTTTTGTGGCTGGAAATACATGTAAAAATGTTTTACACTTATTATGAATATTGCCCGAATGTGCATGCGTATGTATGTTAGTGATTTATGTTATGATTCATGCTTAGTATTGTATGTACATGTTTAGAACTAAGTATTATGGTGTTTGGGGACTGGGATATGAATTAGATACATGATTAGGCTGCTAATACGACTAAGAAGACCAAATAGTGGTCATATGTCTGAAATTGTGACTTAGAAAAACTAAGTACAAGGTGATATGTCTAAATAGTGCTTATACGACCCATGAAATTTGCCTTAGAAATATTTTAAGAGTTATATGACTGAACAGTGGTCGTATGACCATTAGAAATTTGCTAAGTATGGGGTCATATGACTGAACAGTGGTCGTATGACCACTGGAAATTTTCTAAGTATGGGATCTTATGACTAAACAGTGGTCGTATGATCATTGGAAATATTCTAAGTATGGGGTCATATGACTGAACAGTGGCCGTATGACCAGTAGAAATTTCCTAAGTCTGGGGATGATACGACTGAACAGTGGTCGTATGACTTAGAGAAATTTTCTAAGTTTAAGGTGAAACGACCAAGCAGAGCTCATACGACTGAGCAGGGCTCATACGACGAGCAGTGCTCATACGACTGAACACTTAGAATTTTTACAGAAATTTTCTGGAAATCTGATTTATGGGATTTTGACCAGAGTTGACTAGGGTTAATAAATGATGATGTTTTATGAATGTAATGATGATAATTGATTGACCCTTATTACTACTGATTTTATTATCAGTATTTTATTATTAATAACAATATTATTATTATTTTAATATTGTTAGTATGTACTGGCATGACAAAGAATGATTAAGAGTTAACGAAGAGCATAATCATTAATAAGTAAAATATTAATGATAAAGAGAAGTGGAACGTAAATGAATGAACGAAAGTCTTGCATGGTCTAAGGGGCACGAGATGGAATTGACGGTTAAGAAGTCTTGGAAATGGTGCTTGGTTCTAGTAACTAGGCCTATTACGAGCCTTATGGTAGATTATGGACAGTGAGCCATAGTTGCCTTAAGAACAACGGGGCAGTGTCTTTGTGACCTGTCACGGGATAGTTGTTACAGCAGGAGTGGTGACGATCACTCGCGGGGTTAACGTGACCCCGGATGAGACGTTGTCGGTCTATGGACAGAGAGCCATAGGGGCAACGAGGTTGTCGGTCTATGGACAGAGAGCCATAGGGGCAACCAGGTGTCGGTCTATGGACTGAGAGCCATAGGGGCACCAGGTGTCGGTCTATGGACTGAGAGCCATAGGGGCACCAGACGGATACGATATGCTTTGTCGGCTCATGGGTTGGAACCATGAGGGCAGAGAAGAGAGGTGGCCCTTAGAGATTTGCATGCTTGACAAATGAAAGTTAAAGAACGAATGATGAAGATAATAATGAAATTACCTACGTGTACGTACGATGTGTGATCACATATGCATAACGAACGTTTTGAAATGAGAAGTAAAGTATTATAATTACAAAACTAGAACTCACTCAGCAATGCTGACTTTTATGTATTTTCCAGTTGGCAGGTAACAGGTTGCTGAGGATGGCACATGGGAATGGTTACACGGCGGGCAAGACTGACACCCATTTATGTTTTGACAACACTGTTGTTTTGTAATTCATTCGACTAATCATTTTGTGAATTCTAAACTAGAATGTATTGCTTAGCAACAGTGTTTAAAATGAATGAATGGATTTTGTTAAAATTAATTCCGCTGCTTTAATTTATAATATAGGAATGTTTTATGCTGTGAATGACCAACTGTGAGGTGCCCGGGAAGGGGGTCTTACAAGTTGGTATCAGAGCTAAAGTTTAAGTGAAACGGGTAAATTTTCAAAAAAATAAACCTTAACTTAAACTGAGAATGGGACGGAAAGATAGATGTCAGCCCGAGTAGCCATGTGCCATCAGGTATTGTTTTCTTAAAAGTTAATCAGTGTTATGTGCGTGTGCTATGTGATTTATGTGTTCTTAGTAGATTTAGATGCTGATGTAGTCAGGATAGGAAGTGCTTGGGGTGTGAAGAGTAAAGTAAGTGGCTAATCACAACTGGCCACTGTAATTAGGGACTTACTATACTTGACATAAACTGAGCTGTTCCTTGAATGACTGTTTTAGTGTTTGAATCTTATAGTGCATAGGAAATGGCTGGGAAGAAACCTTCTAAAGCTGCTAGAGGTAGAGGTCGTCCGCGTACGACTAGGAGCAGTGCTAAAGCTCCTAAGACGACTCCTGTGAACCCCGAGGTTCCTGACCGGAATGAAGAAACTGAGAATGCTAGCCTGAATGCCTCAGCTAGGGAGGCGATTGCTGATGAGGTACACCAGGTCCTACAGGCAGTTATGCCATCTGTAGTGACCGATGTTATTCGAGCTATAAGGAACGAGGAAAGGAAGGAAAGGAGGACAGGAGAGGGTCGACTGAAAAGAAAGCAAGGGAGAAGAGGAACGACCGGATCCTGAGATTGTAGGTCTGATGAAGAGGAAGATGATGTGGTAGGGGTGACGACCAAGGGGTGCAGTTACGGGGCATTTCAAGGTGCAAGCCCCCGACTTTCGATGGCAATGGCACTGCTGCAACCGCTCACCGATGGGTAAGGGAGATGGAAGCGGTACTCGAGATCAGCGAGTGCCGTGAGGATCAGAAGGTGAAGTTTGCCACCCACTCCTTTACTGACTCAGCACTATGTTGGTGGGACAATATGTCCAAGCTGAGGGTTCCAGGGCCATCGGGAAAATGAAGTGGTCCGAGTTGAAGAAGCTGGTAATTGAGGAATTTGCCCTCACAGGGAACTTGATAAGATTGAGAGGGAGTTCCTGCAACTCGAGGCGGGAACCATGACCCACCAGCAGTACACTACTAAATTCAATGAGATGGCGAGGCTGGTGCCGGATCAGGTGACACCGGTATCTCGCAAGATTAACCGGTACATTCAGGGGCTGCCAGCCGACATTCGTAGGCATTTGATTGCTGCACGACCAAGCACTTTTAGGTCGGCAGTGGATTTGGCTGGGAGGCTCTATGATGAGAGGGAGGTAGCGGATGCAGAGGGTGAAGAAGGCTAGTGGGGGTGACCGGAACTGGAATGGGAAGCGGTACGGGCGTGGTGGCTTTACCCCGAATAACAAAAGGATGAGAGTGGATGACCGTAAGGTGGGGTCATCAAGCTCGGGGCCTAAAAGGTGTGGCAAGTGCGGGAAGGAGCATACGGGTGAGTGCAGAATGGGGCTCAAGGTGTGTTACAAGTGCGGAAAGCCGGGCCACGTCTTGAAGGATTGTAAGGAGCTGAGGTGTTTTACCTGCGGTGAGGCGGGCCATATGAGCAAAGACTGCAGAAAGCTGAGGGTGGAGAGTTCCGGGGCAAAGAAGACGGCCGGGACTGAAGGGCAGAAGACGAGTGCCAGAGCTTTCACCATGACCAGAGAGGAGGCTAGGACGGACCCCGATGTTGTGTCAGGTACGTTTCTAGTAAATCAAACTCTTGCTTCTGTGTTATTTGATTCTGGTGCTAGTAAGAGTTTCATTTCTGCTACCTTCTGTGTTAAGTTGCCTGCTAGTAGTAAATGCATTGATGAGCCCTTTGAAGTAGAAACCGCTATTGGTAAGTCCACTAGAGTTACTGATGTGATAGAGGACTGTACCATAGAGTTAGAAGGCCATAGGTTTGCTGCTAGATTACATGTGATGCCCCTAGGTGGATTTGATGTGGTGTAGGAATGGATTGGTTGGCAACCTACGAAGCGAATATCGTATGTCGAAAGAAGATGATTAGATTGACGGCATTTGACGGAAGTCTGGTGACAATATACGGTGATCGGGTAACGATGATTCCGAAGGTGATTTCGATGGCGGTGGCGGGGAAGTGCATGAGGCGTGGGTGCAACGCCTACCTATGTTATGTGAAGGATGTGGAAACGCCAACACCACAACTATCCGACGTTCCGGTTGTGTGTGAGTTTCCAGACGTGTTCCCGAAGACTTATCGGGATTGCCACCTGACCGCGAAATTGAATTTCAAATTGACTTGATACCCGGTGCCCAACCTGTCGCCAAGGCACCGTATCGATTAGCTCCTACGGAGATGAAGGAGTTGATGGAGCAACTGCAAGAGTTGCTTGACAAGGGCTTCATTAGACCGAGTATCTCTCCTTGGGGTGCTCCGGTCTTATTTGTGAAAAAGAAGGACGGTAGCATGAGAATGTGTATCGACTACCGTGAATTGAACAAGTTGACCATAAAGAATCGGTATCCGTTACCGAGGATCGATGACTTGTTCGACCAGCTCCAGGGTGCCAGTTGGTTCTCGAGAATAGATCTTCGATCTGGCTACCATCAATTGAAGGTAAAGGAGCAGGACATTCCTAAAACAGCTTTTCGGACGCGCTACGGTCACTACGAGTTTCTCGTCATGTCTTTGGGTTGACCATGCGCCAGCTGCTTTTATGGACTTGATGAACCGAGTGTGTCGGCCAATGTTAGATAAATCAGTGATTGTGTTCATCGATGATATCCTGATTTATTCGAGAAGCAAAGAAGAGCATGCCGGTCACATTCGGGAAGTATTGGAGACTTTGAGAAGGGAGAAACTGTATGCTAAGTTCTCCAAGTGTGCTTTCTGGCTACGCGAGGTGCAATTTCTGGGTCACGTGGTAAATGCAGAGGGAATCATGGTGGACCCAGCAAAGGTTGAGGCTGTGATGCAATGGAAATCACCAAAGACGCCATCCGAGATTCGTAGCTTCTTGGGATTGGCGGGCTACTACAGGAGATTTATTCAAGACTTCTCCAAGATAGCCTCACCTTTGACAAAATTGACCCGTAAGGACGTGAAATTCGTGTGGGGTCGAGAGCAGGAGACTGCCTTTGAGGAGTTGAAGACAAGACTGACACAAGCTCCTGTCTTGACATTGCCCGAGGGGAATGAAGACTTAGTGGTCTATTCAGATGCATCTTATTCGGGCTAGGTTGCGTGTTGATGCAACGTGGAAGGGTAATAGCCTATGCATCTCGACAACTGAAGACCCACGAAGTCAACTATCCCACACACGATCTAGAACTAGCTGCGGTGGTTTCGCGTTGAAGATTTGGCGGCACTATCTATACGGGACGAAGTGCACCATCTTCACGGACCACAAAGCTTGAAGTACTTCTTCGAGCAGAAAGACCTAAACATGAGGCAGAGGCGGTGGTTGGAGCTGATAAAAGATTATGATTGTGAAATCCATTACCCCCCGGGCAAGGCCAACGTGGTGGCTGATGCCCTTAGCCGAAAGGAAAGGCCCGAGCCGATTCGGGTAAAGGCTTATCAATTAATCATGACCTCTGATGTGATGACTCAGGTTAAGGAGTTCCAAGACGAGGCTTTGAAAGAAGATCGTCTTAACTCCGAAAGGATGAGAGGTCTAGTTACGGAGTTGGGTGAGAACACTCTGGGTGTTAAGACCCGATTTGGGCGAATGTGGATTCCTCGATACGGGGATCTACGTGGAAAGATTTTGGATGAGGCCCATAAGACTCGATACTCCATTCATCCCGGTGCTACCAAAATGTACCACGATATGAAGAAAGATTACTGGTGGCCGGGTATGAAACGTGACGTAGTGGAGTACGTGAGTAAATGCCTAACTTGCTTACAAGTAAAGGCAGAACACCAGAAGCCTTACGGGAAGATCCAACCGTTGGATATACCCGAGTGGAAGTGGGAGCACATCACCATGGACTTCATCACGAAGTTACCACGTACCCCTAAAGGGTATGATGCTATATGGGTGATAGTTGACCGCTTGACAAGAGTGCCCACTTCCTACCGATCCGCGAAACGTACTCATCTGAAAGATTGGCGGATCTGTTCATCAAGGAAATTGTAGCTCGTCATGGTGTACCGGTGTCTATTGTGTCTGATCGTGACACCCGGTTTACCTCCAAGTTTTGGAAGAGATTTCATGATGCAATGGGGACGAGGCTACACATTAGTACAGCATATCACCCTCAGACAGACGGTCAGTCTGAGAGGACGATCCAAACACTCGAAGACATGCTTCGGGCGTGCGTGATCGATTTTGGAGGAAGTTGGGATGATCACTTGCCGTTAGCAGAATTCTCGTAAAAACAGTTATCATGCCAGTATTGGCATGCCACCCTACGAGATGCTATACGGTAGGAGATGTAGGACGCCCGTATGTTGGGGAGACATTGGGCAGAAAGAACTGGGAGGTGTTGAGGTGATTGAAGCAACGACTGAGAAATTGGAAAAGATCAAAGCCTTCATGAAGGCGGCGAAAGATAGGCAAAAGTCGTATGCTGACAAGAGGCGAAGACCGATAGAGTTCAAGGTTGGTGACCGAGTCATGTTGAAGGTCTCGCCCTGGAAGGGAATCATTAGATTCAGGAAACGAGGTAAGCTAAGCCCGAGATACATAGGACCTTTCCGAATTGTTGCACGAGTAGGAGAGGTGGCCTATCGACTTGAGCTGCCAGATGAGTTAAGTGGAATTCATCCCACATTCCATGTATCTCATCTGAGGAAGTGCTTAGCTGATGAAGATATGATTGTTCCACTGGAGGATATTGAAGTAGACGAACGGCTCAATTACGTGGAGCAACCAGTGGCAATCATTGATCGTAAAGAAAAGAGGTTGAGGAATAAAGTGGTTCCTCTTGTGCGTGTACAGTGGAAGCACAGGAAGGGATCCGAGTCCACGTGGGAGACTGAAGAGGAGATGAGACAACATTACCCACATCTGTTTGAGAATAACAGGTTTCGGGGACGAAACCTATATAAGGGGGGTGGACTTGTAACACCCGTAATTCTTATTAAAAAGAAATAAAGAATAAAGAGAAAGAAAAAGGAGGAAAAAGAAAGTCAAACCCAAGGTTGAGGGACCAAAAGTGTTAAATGTGATAAAAATCTTAAAAGTTGGTGTAAAAGGCGATATGGTCGCCCATAACCCTCTGCACACCCTTCTTGTTCGGATTTTTGTGAGAGAAACAACAGAGACTACGAGCTTTAGAGAGAGAAAGAAGAAGAATTCGAGTTTTGAGGTAAGATTAAGTGTTTTAAGTCATTTTTGGTTGATCTAGCCTCGGTTGTATGCTCATAGGTGTGTTGCATGTTCGGGTTATGTGTTTCAACGGGTTGTAGGTGTTGAGAACATCTGAGAAATTCAAGTTTTAGAGTTTGAAGATTTAAAACAGCACAGGTGAGTTCTAGACCCCGTTTTCACATGTTTTACAAACTTTTGGGGCTGGAAATACATGTAAAAATGTTTTACACTTATTATGAATATTGCCCGAATGTGCATGCGTATGTATGTTAGTGATTTATGTTATGATTCATGCTTAGTATTGTATGTACATGTTTAGAACTAAGTATTATGGTGTTTGGGGACTGGATATGAATTAGATACATGATTAGGCTGCTAATACGACTATAAGACCAAATAGTGGTCATATGTCTGAAATTGTGACTTAGAAAACTAAGTACAAGGTGATATGTCTAAATAGTGCTTATACGACCCATGAAATTTGCCTTAGAAATATTTTAAGAGTTATATGACTGAACAGTGGTCGTATGACCATTAGAAATTTGCTAAGTATGGGTTCATATGACTGAACAGTGGTCGTATGACCACTGGAAATTTTCTAAGTATGGGATCTATGACTAAACATGGTCGTATGACCATTGGAAATTTTCTAAGTATGGGGTCATATGACTGAACAGTGGCCGTATGACCAGTAGAAATTTCCTAAGTCTGGGGATGATACGACTGAACAGTGGTCGTATGACTTAGAGAAATTTTCTAAGTTTAAGGTGAAACGACCAAGCAGAGCTCATACGACTGAGCAGGGCTCATACGACTGAGCAGTGCTCATACGACTGAACACTTAGAATTTTTACAGAAATTTTCTGGAAATCTGATTTATGGGATTTTGACCAGAGTTGACTAGGGTTAATAATGATGATGTTTATGAATGTAATGATGATAATTGATTGACCCTTATTACTACTGATTTTATTATCAGTATTTTATTATTAATAACAATATTATTATTATTTTAATATTGTTAGTATGACTGGCATGACAAAGAATGACTAAGATTTAACGAAGAGCATAATCATTAATAAGTAAAATATTAATGATAAAGAGAAGTGGAACGTAAATGAATGAACGAAAGTCTTGCATGGTCTAAGGGGCACGAGATGGAATTGACGGTTAAGAAGTCTTGGAAATGGTGCTTGGTTCTAGTAACTAGGCCTATTACGAGCCTTATGGTAGATTATGGACAGTGAGCCATAGTTGCCTTAAGAACAACGGGGCAGTGTCTTTGTGACCTGTCACGGGATAGTTGTTACAGCAGGAGTGGTGACGATCACTCGCGGGTTAACGTGACCCCGGATGAGACGTTGTCGGTCTATGGACAGAGAGCCATAGGGGCAACGAGGTTGTCGGTCTATGGACAGAGAGCCATAGGGGCAACCAGGTGTCGGTCTATGGACTGAGAGCCATAGGGGCACCAAGTGTCGGTCTATGGACTGAGAGCCATAGGGGCACCAGACGGATACGATATGCTTTGTCGGCTCATGGGTTGGAACCATGAGGGCAGAGAAGAGAGGTGACCCTTAGAGATTTGCATGCTTGACGAATGAAAGTTAAAGAACGAATGATGAAGATAATAATGAAACTACCTACGTGTACGTACGATGTGTGATCACATATGCATAACGAACGTTTTGAAATGAGAAGTAAAGTATTTTAATTACAAAACTAGAACTCACTCAGCAACGCTGACTTTTATGTATTTTCCAGTTGGCAGGTAACAGGTTGCTGAGGATGGCACATGGGATGGCTACACGGCGGGCAAGACTGACACCCATTTATGTTTTGACAACACTGTTGTTTGTAATTCATTCGACTAATTATTTTGTGAATTTCTAAACTAGAATGTATTGCTTAGCAACAGTGTTTAAAATGAATGAATGGATTTGTTAAAATTAATTCCGCTGCTTTAATTTATAATATATGAATGTTTTATGCTGTGAATGACCAACTGTGAGGTGCCCGGGAAGGGGGTCTTACATGAGTGAAGTATCATGCTTTCTTTCCAAAGCTGATAGTGATGAGTCACACTATGGCAAACGCATGTGTCATGTGAATTTTAAAACAATGAATAAATTGGCTAAAAACTTGGTACATGGTTTGCCTAAAAAGGAATTTTTCTGCAAAGATAACTGTGTGCATGCCTAAAAGGGAAACAACATAGATCATTCTAAATCCAAATGTGTTAACTCATCACTACTCCATTACACTTATTGCACATGGATCTCTTTGGTCCCACAAGTATAATGAGCATGGAAGGAAATCATACTGCCTTGTGATAGTTGATGATTTTACAAGATTTACATGGTTATTCTTTTTAAGAAGTAAAGATGAAGCTGCTAAAACTTTAAGATCTTTTATTCTTAAAATAGAAATCAAATGATCACAAGGTTAAGATCATTAGAAGTGATCAAGGGACTGAGTTTAAGAACTTTTGTTCTTGACTCATTCTGTGACTCAAAAGGGATTGCCAGACAATACAGTGCTCCCAGAACTCCTCAACAAAACGGTGTTGCTGAGAGGAGGAATAGGACACTTATTGAGACTGCTCGGACCATGTTAGCTAATTCAAAGCTGCCTCTAACATTCTGGGCAGAGGCAGTCAGCACTGCATGCTATGTGCAGAACATGGTTCTTGTAGTTAAGCCCCATGGAAAAACCACTTATGAGTTATGGAACAAGAGGCCACCGTTCATTGGCTTTCTAAGGTCCTTTGGCTGCAGGTGTACCATACTTAACACAAAGGACAACTTAGCAAAATTTGCTGAGAATCGGATGATGCTATCTTGTTGGATACTCTTCTAGCTCCAAAGCTTATAGAGTATACAACATCAAGAATCAACAATTTGAGGAGTCATCCAATATAGTTGTTAATGAGCACACTCCTTGTGTTAGGGGAATGGACCTGAGTATATCTTTGATTTAGAATTGTTTTCCAAACTATTCTAAACAATCTTGTGAGAATGTTTCAGCTGGAACAGGTGCTTAAGGTGATGCTGATGCTGATGCAGATCAACTATTTGAGCTTCCCAGACCTCTTTCAAATTCTCCAAGAGCTGAAAGGCAACAAGCTTCAACCATTCACAGATCTGATAGTGTAACTATCTCCAGGAATAATGAAGCTTCAACAAGTGAATCACTTGATCAACCTCAAAGCTCTTCAGGTGATCCATTACAACACCAGGTTGAGGGAAGCAGTATTCTGAAGGAACAGGTAACTGTTAATACTACTTCACAACCAACCATTGATGATGTTTCTCAATCATTCAATCAGTCCTCATTGAATGACTTTGAAACAGCAGTTGGACAGAGTAATTCAGTTCCTGATCGGAATATGTCCAATCTGGACTTATCTCTACAATTGGATGTGATTCCTCGCCTTAGGATTCACACACTCATCCAACTGAGAACATCATAGGGAATGTCTCTGAGGGTGTGAGAACAAGAGGGCAAACTCATCATGGGAATGTCTGCTTGTACTCATGCTTTTGTCTCAGATGGAACCAAAAAGGTAGAAGATGCCTTAAAGGATAGTAGTTGGGTTGAATCGATGCAGGAGGAGCTGCTTCAATTCAAAAGACAAAAGGTCTGGAATCTATGCCCACTACCATCTGGTCAAGTACCTATAGGCACTAAATGGGTGTTCAGGAACAAGAAAGATGATAGAGGCTTGATTATCAAGAACAAGGAAAGACTAGTAGTTCAAGGGTACACCCAGGAGGAAGGAATTGATTATACTGATTCTTTGCACTGTTGCAAGACTTGAGGCAGTTAGGATCTTCCTTGCTTATGCTGCATCCAAGAACTTCACAGTCTACCAACTTGATGTCAAGTGTGCTTTTCTATATGGGGATATAGATAGGGAAATCTATGTATGTCAACCTCCAGGATTTGAAGACCCACAGCACCCTAACTATGTGTGCAAACTAGATAATCTCTATATGGGCTGCACCAAGCACCTAGGCTATGATATGAGACCTTGTCTCAGTTTCTCCTGAAGAATGGCTACACCAGAGGTACCATGACAAACTCTTTTCATCAGAAAGAGTGGAGAAGACATATTGCTCGTTCAAGTCTATGTTGATGACATCATATTTGGTTCTTCAATGACCAAATGTGCAAGGACTTTGAGAGCATTATGAAGCAGAAATTTGAAATGAGTTCCATGGGAAAAATGGACTTTTTCCTTGGAATTCAGGTGAAACAGTGAAGGAAGGGTTCTTCATAAGTCAATCTAAGTATGTCTCAGACATCTTAGATAGATTTGAAATGAAGGACTGTAAACCACCAAGACACCTATAACCAGAAACCATAATCTTTGCCCTGACCTTGAGGGGGAGGATACTGATCAACATCAGTATAGAGCAATCATTGGTTCTCTGATGTATCTCACTGCTAGTAGACCAGATATCATATTTGCCACATGCATTTGTGCAAGATATCAGGTTGCTCCTAAGGTGTCTCACCTAATTGCTGCAAAGAGAATCCTCAGATACCTCAAAGGAGCACCTAAACTAGGTCTCTGGTATCCAAGAAATAGTGATTTCAATCTCTATAGATACTCTGATAGTGACTATTGTGGCTGCAACATTGACAAGAAATCAAATCAGGAGGATGTCAATTTCTTGGTGGAAGGATTATCTCATGGCAATGCAAGAAACAATCTTGTGTCTCTACATCAACTGCTGAAGCTGAATACATTGCTGCTGCTAGCTGCTGTGCTCAACTGCTATGGATTCAAAATCAGATGTTAAACTATGGATTCAACTTCATGACTACTCCTATCCATATTGACAACAATAGTGCTATCTCCATTACTGAGAATCCGGTGAAGCACTCCAAGACAAAGCACATTGATATCAGGTATCATTTCATTAGAGATATTCATGAGAAACATCTGATCAAGTTAATCAAAGTTGACTCAATGAAAATATGCTGATTGTTCACAAAGGCATTTGATGAACACAAGATTTAAGTATCTCATATCAGCTATTGGGATGATAAATATTGATACTAACCTCTCTTGAAAAAGCTTTTAAATGGTAATGTCTTGTGTCAATACAATTAAGCCCTGTTACAAAAGATCTTTAATTATTCTAAGTGTAAATTCCTTCCGAAGAGGAATTAACTCTCGGAAGATATTCTTGAATATCTTCCGAAGCCAAATTCCTCAATGGAAATTGTCTTCTCGGAAGAGTTTTTGGTCTCGGAAGAAGCGATTGATTTACATCAGATTACTTCCGAAGCTTATAAACTCTCCATTCGGAAAGATAACTTTACCTTCGGAAACAATGCTTTGCTTCGGAAGAGAAAGTACCTTCAAAAGACCATTTTACCTTCGGAAGCAATGCCTTGCTTCGGAAGAGAAATTGCCTTCGGAAGACAAATTACCTTCGGAAATGTTTTACATTCGGAAGTAAAGGGTTTTATATGTAACGGATATCTTTGGGCCCCACTCTGTAAAAAGTAAAGATTTTGTTCATGATGGTCAGATTATTTAAAATTATCCTTTGCCGCCACTATCATTTCTCCAACGTAAACCACCATACCACCCACAGTAATCCCAAACAGTTACCCTATTACCGCCACTACCACAATTCATCCCATTTAAATAATCTTGACTGATCAATTCATCTTCTTTACCAATTTACTGCCCTAACTATTTCCCTTCTTGTCAAACCGGCAATTCACCCAAATTCAAGCTTACCTTCTCTTCAATGGCGCTAAACCCTCAGCACAACCAAGTCGCATTACTTGATTCGTCAAGAGATGCAAACTTCACCCAAATCATCACCTTTCTTACCGAATCCACAACCTTACTGCACTTATAGTTAACCCCACCGTATACTCCAACCATATGTCCGAATTCTGGAGTAACGGTCAGACTGCAGTTCTAAATGGGGTTCGAGTCCTGAGAACCCGCATTTGTGGCCAAGAGTTGGTCATCACTGAACAGCTCATCAGGGAGCATCTCGAGCTTCATGATGATGGGGCTCCTACTGAGTTCCCCAAAGAAGACTTGGAAGGCACCTATATCCTCTGGGATATGGAGGGGATGTAAGCAAGTCTACCGTCTACAAGTTTACTTCTCTTACCATTGGAAGTTCCTGCTGCACATTATCCTGCACTGGCTCTCCAACAAATCAGGGGGTGGGATCAAATCCCATATGAACTAGGATGCTAGTTCATGGGTTAGTGAGAGGTCTCCAATTCAACTACTCACGATTTGTGTTGACCAACCTTATCAGCAATCTGAGCAGGGATACATTCTTCATGTATCCCAGATTTATTTAACACATAATCAACTGTGAGCTGGAACCAAGCAAGCTGTCTGCGCAGTGCTCTTACTATTCCACAAATGAGGCCTACCATCTTCAAAATATGAAGAAGACGTTTCCATCAACTTCACTGGAAGGTACACTCCATTACCTCTAGAGATGACTAAGCGCATAGCTTGGTGACATCTCTGTATCCCCACAGGTGATGAACCCACACCAGCACCCTCCACCCAATGCCAAAATCTTCTTTAACCATCAAAGTTACATACCAGAGATGACCCAAAACGAACCTTGTTCAATCTACTCTGATTGAACAAGCTCCTTCAGTTCAAACAAAAGGGCTAGAATGGAATCATGGGCTCCACTCAGTCCGAGGTCACACATCCTTCACATTTGACCTCAATGTGGGTTTTGAGCCTCCTCAGTCTCAAACCCAAGAGCCCGAACCTCAAACCTTAAGCCCACAGGGTGAGTCTTTACACTCCCCTGTGCAGCCTTCTAGGGACAGCCCCACCATAGGCTCAATGCCTGTAGACATTGATCTAGGTCCCGGGTCAGTAGGTTTACTTCCCTATCTTTCACTGACCTTTTACTCTGCACTGATGAAGAGATTGCATCTCTCCATGGCCATGAAGTTGATCTATAACACCCTCTGAAAGATCAACAGAGCCAAGAGAGATCCCTTGTCTCTAGCCCCCATCAGCAGCCAATTACTGAGGTGAGTCCACTGATGTGGAGGAGACTCATGTAGGCTCAGCTGCCACTACTCAGAGTCTCTCATTGAACTCTCCAGGACAGTGCTAACATCATTAGGACTAAGTCTACGGCAACTTTGCCCATTGATCTCTGAAAGAGAGACTTGAGCAAAGGTATCCAGGGTGCCAAGAAGCCACATCTGGTGGTGAGACTGAGCATACTAGGTATGTTATCTCATATCCCCGTGATTCTTCTCATGAAGATGAGGGAAGTATGCAACTACACTTCAGTACTTGCTTTCTAAGGTCTCCAACCTGGAATCACAGGTGAGGATCTTAGAATCAAGGACTGCCACTCAGCAACTTGAGATTAACAACCTCAAGGCTAAACTAGCTGAGAAACAGACGGAGAGGTCTGTTAGGCATGTACCTATTCAGGTCTCAATGACTTCTTCCTCTAGCTCATCTAGCTCTCAAGATGACGCTACCAAAAAGGGGGAGAAAGTTCAGAGACAAACATCTGAGGAACCACAGACCCAGTCCTTTACTTCCCAACTCATCACACTACCTGAGTCATCTCAATCTTTTCTAGAGATTGACTCAAAGATGCTTCAAGATCTCTACAGACTTTTCACAAAGTTTGTATGAGATCATCCCTAGAACAGCCCAGCCCTGACACCACACTTATATATTTTGGGGCTGAGGAGCTTCTAAGACTGACTGCACCTTCTACCACTGTGGAAGAAGTAGTCAACCTAAGGTCCACATGGAACCCGAGATTAACTTCGAAGGGGAAATGGGGACTGATGGCCCAGCAACTGAAACAGATGGGACAGAACTGCAGCAGTCTCATCTTCCGAAGTCAAGCTGAAGCTTCCGAAGCTGACAGGAAGCCTCGGAAGAACAAGAAAAGTCTTCCGAGGCCGAAATAGAAGCTGCGGAAGGCTTATTCCAGATGTCCGAGGAACTGACATCACAGATGTTATTGCTGAAATAGCATCTGAGGTGAGCAGGGAGGATATTTCTGACATTCCTCCAACCCAAACACCAGCTGAACTTCTCTCTCCAATCACAACCCTCCATCCAAGACCCACCACAGTCAAGCATGCCAAAGACAAAGGAAAAGAAAATTGACTGCGGAAGAGCTTCAGGAGGGGAGAGGATTGAGAAGCTCAAAAAGAAAGATAAGTTTCCTACTGAAAAGCTGCTAGCTGCTAGTTCTAAGGCAGAGCCAGCAATCAGGAAGAGATCAACCAAAGAGAAGGACAGCACTCATTGACCAGCTTGATGGGGTTTAACATGTTTATCAAAGCTTCATAATCTTGATTATATGAAAAAACGCAGCGGAATATAAGATTTAAAACATGTTAAGATCTGATTATAAAACCCATTTATAATAACCCCAAGCCATGGATCTACATATACAATGCATACAATAAAAGATGAAAGAACTACAACCTTTGTAGCTGCAAAAAATTGGGATTTAGGAGGTGAAAGAGATGAGTTCTTGTGGCTAAACTTCAAGGTAGAAGCTCTCAAGAGGCTACCCCAAGCTTGTACAAACACCTTCTGCTAGGTTTTTCAACACCAATGCATGAAACTCTCTTCTTGATCAATTCCTTCAGCCAAGAACACTTCTTTTGCTGAATTTTTCTGCTCTTTTGTCTAAAAACCCGAGAAGAAAAGAGAGAGAAGAGAGGAGAGTATTGTGAATGCAAGAGAGAATAATATGGAATGTCTTGAAGTAAGTTAGCATGCCTACCTTTTGTATATTCACAAGACATGAAGTTATGGGCTTTGAATGCCCTTTGAACGGCCAAAATATAAAACAAAAGGGTCCACCCTTTTTAAAGTTTTAAACTTACTAACTTATATTACTTCTTGTTTATAAAGTACAAAACTTATTTTTAAACTTATAAACCAAAACACCCTTTTATTGTTATCATTAAGTAATACTAAATAATGAAAACAAATAATATCTCATGAACAATTATTCACATAATAATGTTCATTTGCAAAAACAATAATTTAGAAAATGAATTTTCTAAATTGGTGTCATTAATTATTGTATGATCTTATCAACAAATAAATTATCTTTCGATGTTTGTTAAGCTGTTATTGGGTATGACCGACTTGGATCATATCACACTAGCCACATCAATTTAATATGTATCTTGGGCAGATTAATTCCTTCAATCTCCCACTTGCACAAGATTCATAGAAAATTGATGTAAGCAGCAAATAACGCCTAGCAACGGTTTGCTACCCCTAATGTATATGACTAAGTGCCATTCAATAACATCATCCCTTCCAAGTACCTTTTGAATATGATTTAGGTGAATTAATCATCTATCCTTTTGTTGCAGATGTCATGTTAAATCCAAGAGACACAGAATTGTCATTCTCTGATGATTTAACTTAAACAGGCTTAGACATCTTACTCTCAACGAAATAAGAGGAACAAATTCCATCTTGACTACATACGTCTCTCACAATCACCTCATATCATACCTGAACTTAGCCTTATGTACTGCCAATTTTTCAGAACAGCAAAGTGCTAAGTCAAAGTACAATTCTTGGTGAATATCAAGACCCAATATGTATCTCAGGTCTGAGGAGGATACAATGATATTCGCCTTTACTCAATATCTCTTATGACTAATCACAAAGATTCCATGCAGAAAATAATTGAGAGCGGGTCAGTCCAATATCTATATCCCATAGATATCAATGAACCTTGGTAGCAACCTTTTGCTTATATTCATACCTTATGAATATCAACCAATCAATTTCATTATAGTCTTACATTCATAATTGTTCCCACAGTATGATCGATACGGACATTTAGAATAACTTATTATTCACGGATTTAAACATGCTAAAATAGAAGAAAAAATGATAATAATTATCATATAATTAAGTCAAATAACATAAGTTCTAATATCTAAATACAAAATACAACATCAAACCCAGTCACTTGAATATCTAAGTCCCATGGCACAAGCATGGCCTTCATGCTTTGCCTTTCAAGGAGCTTTGTGAGTGGATCCGCAATGGTTTTATCAGTGTGGACTTTGCGAATACATATCTTTCCTTTTTCAACTTCATCCCTTATGTAGTTGAATCTCCGTTCAATGTGCCGAGTCTTTTGATGAGCACGAGGTTCTTGATTTGAGCAATCGCACCCTCGTTGTCACAAAAGATCTCTAGGGGATCCTGAATGGAGGGGACTACCCCTAGATCGGCTATGAATTCTTCAGCCATGCAGCTTCCTGTGCTGCCATTGAAGCGGCGACGTATTCAGACTCTGTAGTGGACAATGCTACGACTTCTTTTGAGCTTTTCCAAGAAACAGCTCCGCCATTCAGAATAAA
Organism: Flaveria linearis; assembly: GCA_024085815.1. Classification (NCBI taxonomy): domain Eukaryota; kingdom Viridiplantae; phylum Streptophyta; class Magnoliopsida; order Asterales; family Asteraceae; genus Flaveria; species Flaveria linearis. Next base: position 44,180,313 of record CM044011.1, read on the forward strand.
GATGTACCCGATTGAGATCGTGAATCATCTCGATCGGTTTGGAAACTCGCATCCGTGTAACCTCTTACAACCAGATCCTCTTCACCAGACCCGTAGATCAAGAACATATCCTTAGTCCTCCTTAGGTATTTCAGAATGTTCTTGACAGCCATCCAATGACTATCACCAGGATTTTGCTGGTATCTACTTGTCATGCTTAAAGCGCATGACACGTCTGGTCTAGTGCATATCATTGCATACATGATGGATCCTATAGCAGATGCATATGGGATTGCCTTCATTCTATTTGCTCCTCCTTTGAGTTGGACATTGAGTCGTACTCATATTGTCCTCTTTGAATAGGTACACTACCTTTCTTAGAGTTTTCCATCTTGAACCTTTTCAAGATTTGTCAATGTATGCACTTTGATTCAAAACAATCAGCCGCCTTGATCTATCCCTATAGATCTTTATTCCCAGAATATAGGCAGCTTCACCAAGATCCTTGATGGAAAAAACAACCTCCAAGCCAGGTTTTTACACCTTCCAAGGTTGGTATGTCATTTCCAAATAGTAGTATGTCATCAACATACAATACTAGGAAGGTTATTTATGCTCCCACTAGCCTTTTTGTACACACAAGCCTCATCAGCGTTTTTTGATGAAGCCAAATTTCTTTATCTCCTCATCAAAACGGTGATTCCAGCTTCTCGATGCTTGCTTCAATCCATAGATTGATTTCTTTAACTTGCATACTTTATCAGGATATTTTTGGATCGACAAAACCTTCAGGCTGAACCATATAGACATCTTCCTCAAGATATCCATTTAGGAAAGCGGTTTGACATCCATTTGCCAAATCTCATAGTCATAATGAGCAGCTATGGCAAACAGTATCCTTATAGACTTTAGCATTGCAACAGGTGAGAAGGTTTCATCATAATCAACCCCTTGAGTTTGGTGAAACCCTTTGCTACAAGTCTAGCTTTGTAGTATCCAAGTTTCCATGCATATCGTTTTCTTCTTGAAAACCCACTACTTCCAACTACTTTGGAATTAAGAGGTGGTACGACAAGTTCCCAAACTTGATTGTCATACATGGATTGATCTCAACGTTCATGGCTTCAAGCCATTTGTCACAATCCAATTGGACACTGCATCATGATTGTGGTTGGTTCATCTGATCTACCACGTAGCATCATCCATGAAAAATCCGTATCTTTCAGGTGGATTACTAGTTCTACCTTCTGCGAACGTTTGTGTGTATTGATCAACCCTTGATCATTCTCAACATCCTCATGTTGGTGCTGTTCACCAAACGTGCATCGGGCTGTGAATCTTGATCCTCCTCAAGACCACTGTTCTACTGCTAGTTTCCTCCATAAGGAACTTTGTTTCTAAGAACTCGCCCTTTCTGGCAACAAATACCCGTTTGTTCCAGTGGATCATAGAAATAATCTCCCATAGAATCTCTAGGATATCCACACGATACACTTGGGATCGGACATCTAATTTGTTTGGGGTGGGAGTCTTAACATAAGCCTCACAACCCCAGACCCTTAAATATGATAGGGATGGAACTCTTCCATGCCATATCTCAAAAGGTGTCCTTTCTACCTTCTTGGTTGGGCCATATTCAAAATACGGGCCGCGGAGAGCAAAGCGAAACCCCAAAATGATAGAGGCAATGGCTTCTAGCCATCATAGATCGAACCATATCCAATAGGTTCGATTCCTCCTCTCAGACACACCATTATGTTGTGGTGTTCCGGTGAGTGAGTTGTGAGATAAATCCCACAACTCCTAAGATGATCTTGAAAAACATCACTAAGGTATCACCGCCTCATCGGTACGGAGAACTTTAATTGATTTGTTGAGTTGATTTTCTACTTCATTCTTGAAGATTTTGAACATTTCAAAAGCTTCATCTTTGTGTCTTATTAGTACACATACCATAGCGACTATAATCGTCGTAAAGGTAATGAAGTATCTTTCACCATTCCTAGTCATTGGCTTAAAAAGGACCACATACATCCGAATGTATGATGCGAATAAATCTTTTGCCCTTTCGTTAGTTCCACTAAAGGGTGTCTTAGTCATTTTTCCTTGTAAACAAGATTCACATACATCAAATGAATCACATTCATTTGTTTTTAAAAGACCATTCTTTTGAAGTGTTTGTATGCGTTTCTTGTTTATATGACCAAGACGACAATGCCAAAGGTAGGTATCACTCAAATCCAATTTGAGTCTTTTGTGTGTTGCTTGGTATATTGAGCTATCATATGTTGTGTTTTCATGAACCAATTCATAAATGCCATTACAAGGTATAGCGTTTAAAATAAAAATACATGATTTAATTAAAGAAACATGAATATCATTGTCAACAAACTTGACATAATCATATTGGTCTTAAACGGGAAAACAGAATTATGTTCCTAGTCAAGCTAGGAGCATATAATACATTACTTAAAATAAAATTCCAAACCACTTGGAAGCTTCAAAATGTATCTCCTTGGCTTCCACATGAACCTTTGCACCATTGCCCATGAAGAGACTTATTTCCCCTTTTCATAATGCTCATTTCTTCTGAACCCCTGCCAACAATTACAAATGTGAGTTTCCACATCCGGTATCTAATACCCATGTGTTAGAAGAAATAACATTCAGCTCAACATGTATCATGTAAATTATACCTGAGGTTGTGCCCCGCATCCCTCTTTTCTCTCAACTCTTTGAGATAGACTGGACAATTTCTCATCCAATGCCCTATCTCACCACATTGAAGCATGGGTCGTTCGCGGCAACCTTTTGCTTCTTCTCCTTGGGCTTCGAGGTGCGCCCTAACAGCCATCTTTCCCTTTCCCCTAACATGACCCTTTCCTTTGGCAACCGTTGCCTTAGGAGGGGGTAAGGACTTCTCTTTTTCCCACCTTCACTTATGGTGAGAACTGGTAAAACCCTCTTACCCATTCCCGCCTCAGCTGATTTGAGCATAGAAGAAGTTCATTTATGCTCTTGTCCCATCCGTTCATGTTGTAGTTTCATGACGAATGCCTCAAACCTTTTAGTTAGGCCATTAAGGATCAAATCCGTGGCTAACTCTTTTGAGACGGGACAGTTCAGCCTTCAAGGCGGTCGATGTGGCTTTTCATCTTAAGAACATAAGAGAAACTGATTGGGATTCCTCCTCCGACATGCATTAAGCGCTTGAAACCGTTTCGTAGCGCGCCACTCTAGCTTGTTGCTGGAACGTTCCCGCAACTGAGTGATCATGTCATAAGCTGCATGAGTCATACTCCTTTTGGAGTTCGGGTGTCATACTTGCTAACATTAGGCAAGAGACTTGGACGGAGTCTTCCACATATCTAACCCATCATTATACGCTTCCACATCTTCCCTCGTCAGGTTCATCGGGATGGGGTCATCAAGGATGTAGGCCCACACTTTCTTGTTTGAGAACAAATTCTCAAGTTGCGTACCAATCCATGAAATTGTTAGGTGTTTAGACATCCCTTTGAAGGATCGCCCTTAGGGATTGGTTGTTTTGGTTTGGTACTCATTATTAGTGGTGTTGTTGTCGGCCTCTACAAGATTTTACAAAGTTCCATTAGTAATCGTTGATATAATTATATTTATTTTTCAATACCCTTTATGGTCTCAGATCATTAATAAATAAAATTTTAGAATCCCACGTTATATTTCAATATGGTTAGGTGACCTTTATCCCCATTATTTAAATAAACAAGGTGTCATAAAGACATTACAACCTATTGTACTTCTAGTGGTATGGGATCGTGTTGAACATCTCATGTTTATAACGGCATGTTTATCCATCAACACCTTTTATAAAATATATTTAGGTGATCCATTCAATATATTTTACAAATCAAGTCGTCCTACTTACACACACGTGTGAGTTACTATATAAGTGGTAGGTGAACCTTTAGTCCACAAACATGGTATTCTCACCTCAATTACAAGTTCCCCAAAGTGGTTAGGTGACCTTTATCCCACTAAGATTACCAGTAACCTAAGTGTTGTGTAAAAGGATGGTGTTTAACTTGTTTTTCAAAAGGGATTTATAATTTGACAATTCTTGTTTAGAAAAGTCTATGTACCATATGATTGTATGCATTCAACCATATGGTACCCTATTGTTCTTTTAAATAAAACCCATTTTATTTTGTACGCCATTAATTCCTTTTATAGAACCATTCTACTTTATGCTTAATGATTTGAACCAATTACTTGTTTATTGTTTGTTTTAGTTGAGGTTTGTTAACACATCCAAATATTCAAACAAACATCATCATATGCATTCAACCAAACATAAACAAAACAAGTCTATATGCATAACAAAGCATACTAATTGATCACACTTGTTTAGCCAAAACAAGTGTGTCAAATGGTCATATCCTAAGGGTTTAGAATCATGACACATGGTGACCAAAGAGACTCCCACTTGAAACATATCTTCAAGAATTCTCTTTGTCCATCTTTTCTTCAAGTCTTGATCTTGAGCTTCCTTACCAGATATGTATCCTAATACATTTTTCTAGTAAAGATAAACTCCTAATCTATTATTACAAACATATGAATAAATAAATTACAAGACTAGACTTGAAACAAAAATAAATTATTACATGCCCAAATGAATACAACATGACAACAATCATTCAATCCAAGTGGTCTAGGCTTGTTATGCATAACAAACAACAAATATCCAAATATACACAAGAGGTCGATTTTTGGCAGCCCCTTAAAACCCATGTTTTTGGCCAACATAAACCAAGAACTAAGGGTTTTAGTCCATGCAAACATTATCTTATAAACTAGAGTTTAAAGATCCTAATATGCATAATATAGCATCTTTAAAACATCAAAAGGGGCACCAAAACAGCCCCTAAACTCACGGTTTGTGCTGTCCCAAATGAAACACAAGGTGTAATACATGTATGCATATGTATAAGTGGCTCTTGATGCCATTGAGGGGTTTAACATGTTATCAAAGCTTCATATATCTTGATTATATGAAAAACGCAGCGGAATATAAGATTTAAAACATGTTAAATCTGATTATAAAACCCTTTTATAATAACCCCAAGCCATGGATCTACATATACAATGCATACAATAAAAGCTGAAGAACTACAACCTTTGTCTGCAAAAATTCGTGATTTAGGAGGTGAAAGAGATGAGTTCTTGTGGCTAAACTTCAAGGTAGAAGCTCTCAAGAGGCTATACCCCAAGCTTGTACAACCACCTTCTTGCTAGGTTTTTTCAACCCAATGCAATGAACTCTCCTTCTTGATCAAATCCTTCAGCCAAGAACACTTCCTTTTGCTGAATTTTTCTGCTCTTTTGTTCTAAAAACCCGAGAAGAAAGAGAGAGGAAGAGAGGAGAGTATTGTGAATGCAAGAGAGAATAATATGGAATGTCTTGAGTAAGTTAGCATGCCTACCTTTTGTATATCACAAGACATGAAGTTATGGGCTTTGAATGCCCTTGAACGGCCAAAATATAAAACCAAAAGGGTCCCACCCTTTTTAAATGTTTAAACATTACTAACTTATATTTACTTCTTGTTTATAAAGTACAAAACTTATTTTTTAAACTTTATAAACCAAACACCCTTTATTTGTTTATCATAGTAATACTAAATAATGAAAACAAATAATATCTCAAACAATTTTCACATAATAATGTTCATTTGCAAAAACAATATTTAGAAAATGAATTTTCTAAATTGGTGTCATTATTATTTGTATGATCTTATCAACAATAAATTATCTTTCGATGTTTGCTAAGCTTGTTATTGGGTATGACCCGACTTGGATCATATCACACTAGCCACATCAATTTATGTATCTTGGCAGATTAATTCCTTCACAGCTCATCAGCTTAGGATCTGCCAATGAGGATACTCCTGCTACCACTAGAGAGTTGGTGATTTTAGAGAGGTCAACCAGGCTAAAGCAAGAAGACAAGCCAGGTTGGCCTTGGAGAGGGAAGAAGAAGAGCGAAGAGAAGCATCCCTGAAGCTGAGAGAGGATAGGACTAATTCCTACTCTCAAGAGGCTTCAGTCTTCTTGAACTGTCTCCTCATGATGATGACATGATCCTGCTACTCCACAATAAAGAGCAGATCAATGAGAAGGAAGGAAGAAAATGCTAGGGAGAATTGAGGGAGAAAAGAGGAGGAAGAAAGAAGGGGTCACTGCTACCAAGAAGTCCAATGACAAAGCCTGGATGAAAGACTATCTGGGCTCATGGCTTCTCTGGTAGGCAGGTGGGACCTATGTCCGAAAGGACACTCCAGTGGATAGTCAGTGAAATTAAAGCTGACATCCGTTTGGGAAAAGGAAGGAGATGTACAGGAGGGTACAGGGAATGGTCTTCACCCAGCCACTCACCCACAGCCAACCACTAAACCACAACCCACACCAGAAGAACCAATCCCATTTCCCATCAAACCCGAACCAACTGATGAAACCTTCACCCTGAACCCACAACTAAACTAAACCTACCACATCACCTCAACCACCCAAACTACCCCATCCTAAAACCCAAAACACAACCCAAAACCACTAAACCTAAGCCTGCCCAACAAAAACCAAGACCATCCCCTCAGCCTCGTCAACATCTCCTTTGAGAAATAAAGGAGTTCAAGACAAGGCTCATCAACTGCACCACTTGAGCACATCTCTTGTGAGGGAGACCTTATCAACATCACCTATGTTGATAACTCTTCAAACTCCCTCACCCTAGCCATTTCTTGAGTTGCCTAGAGACACCTGGGCCAGGCTGCAAGACTTCTTGGTCTCAACTCCGATACCCTCAATGCTGAGGAAGAGAACAAGAAGAGACTGGTGACTCTACTGGATACAAGGAAAGAGGACAGGATTTCTAGTCAATCTCCTGGACCTAGGAATGCTATATTCCATGGAGGTTCGATGAACCTTCTCACAACTTCGTTGTGGAAAGGGAGAATGGTGAAACCAACAGGCTTAATACCACTTCTCTACTGCATCTCAGCAGATTTGATCTTGCTGAGCTTGCTGAGAAGCCATTCTCCAATCCTTTTAACTCTGAGACTGCTGCACACATCAGAAATCATATCAGCGGTCTCCACTTGGCTGAACAAAGTAGAAGAGCCAAGATTGAAGAAGAGTTGAAGCTGAAAAGAGCGGAAGACAAGGAAAGACCAACCACCAAAGGCACAGCCTTTCACAGATGGTGGAAGGTCCTGAATTGGAACCAATAGTTAGATGGGAATATGACTATAGTTCCCATCAACTAACTCTTTTCAAAGGACGAAAACAGAGGGTACACATAATCCAAGGTGACAGAGTAGAGGTTCTGTCTACCAAGGATTTGTACAAACTCCTCAGCACCACATCTGGAAAGAATGCAACACTGATAAACACTTACTTTCATTGGTGCTGAGAGTTTTGAGAAGAAGACGGAAGTGAAGTTTTGGTAGCATCAGCCTAGGGGAGTTTGTTGGATCATGATGAAGCTGGTGCAACCAAAACCACTTCATAGTCATTTTTGGTGCTACATTAAAGGGCTTCCAAAGCTAAGCATGAGATCTTCCGAGAGTCTGAAGAACAACAGCTGAAGACTATCTTCCGAAGACAAAGTCTGAGCTTCCAAAGACAAAGTCTGAGCTTCCGAAGACAGTCTGATGAAGAGCTGAAGAAAAGTCTGAGCTTCCGAAGACAAAGTCTGATGAAAGAGCTGAAGACAAAGTCTGAGCTTCCGAAGACAAAGTCTGATGAAAGAGCTAAAGACAAAGTCTGAGCTTCCGAAGACAAAGTCTGATGAAAGAGCTGAAGACAAAGTCTGAGCTTTCGAAGACAAAGAAGACTCCAAGCCTCGGAAGAAGCAGTCTTCTGAAGTATAAGTGGCTTCGGAAGAAGTTATTCTTTCGAAGTACTTTATCCTTCGGAAGACATTGCTATGACCAGCAGATAAAAGTATGGTCCCAGACAGTCCGCTGCAGACCTCTGATACAACATGGCATCTTCCTAAAGAGCCATGTTGTTGACCATACTTTATTCTACTGTTCACCTTTTTATGATAGTACATGTTACCAACTTAGTTGGTGACAAAAGGTAAGTCAGGGACATGTCCTGACTACCAACTCTCAGGCAAAATGTCTGAAAGACCTCACCTAGAGTCTTGTAGTATAGATGTAAGGTTAGAGGTGTCCAGCTGGTATCAAAGTATATCCGGCTGTAGGTAGTATTTATATATCTTCTCCTTGTAACTCTTTAGATAAGCGATTTTGAGTCCAAGAGTCTTGTAATCCTTTGAGTTAAGAAGCAATATATAAAAGTACCTTGAAAATTTACATTCTGTGTTTATTTACTTAGTACTTGTTACTTGTTATATTGTGATCAACTCTTCATAGACTCTTGCTGAGTGTTGATTCAAGGTGAGTTTGAGAGAAAAACCATCTGTTGAGTGACCCATAATCGATCCTGCAAAGACATTCCAAAGTACTCTGGGCCTACAAAAAGTGTATGGTAATCAAGCTTCCAAAAGAACAAAGACAAGCAGCACAGGGGGTATGCCTCTTCTGCTTCAGATGCCAACTTTGGCAATACTCCCGAATCAACTCAAGAGTGGGGGGTATCACTTGATGATGATAATACGATGATGATGTTCTTGCAATGCAACAAGAAGATCAAGAGGAAGAACATCTAGAAGAAGAGTCTCGAGAGGAACCTCCAACACGTCTAATGGGGAGAGACAAGGCAAAGAAGTTTGCCAAAATAAAGGGTAAAGGCATGACTTCTTCTTCTTCACTTGCTTACGAAGCAAAGAGACTAAGTCTCGTTAAAGACTTCGCCGAGAAGACAAAGGCAAAGAAGAAAGCTATCCAACATTTCAACAAAAAATTGATAAATTCTTTGAGTTGGAAGAGAAGAAGATCCTTTTCATCGACACAAGTCATATGGATCCATTCCAGCATGCCGAACATGAAGAATTATGTAACGAGATAAGAGAGAAATATGGAATGCCTATTCACAAGTAACATTTTAGTTTAATCTGTTGTTTTAGTTTATGTTGTGGTTTTAGTTTAATGTTGTATTAGTTTATTCTCTATTTTAACATAATTTTAGTTAATTAATGATTTTTTTTCTAACGGCTATTTTTTTGTTTTTTCCTAACGGCTAGTTTTTTTGTCTTTTTTCTAACGGCTAGTTTTTTGTCTTTTTCTAACGGCTAGTTTTTTTTGTCTTTTTTCTAACAGCTATTTTGATTGTCCTTTTCTAAACGGCTACTTTTTCTTGTTTGTATAAATACCACAATGTACACCACATCACTAACAACACTTCACTCATTTTCCACACGAATACTTTTTAAAATGATATCGATGATGATTGAATACCCATGAATATTCCTCAAATGCTCACACAAGAATTTCAAAATCTTATTTCCGATGATATCGAAGAGCTTGCTGATCGATTGTTTGAGCTTGACCAAGAAGAAGAGGGAAGTTCTTCCCGACAACGTAAGAAGCGTAAGAGATAGATAGAGGTCATAGGGATGGAGACGCCGATTGTGGAATGATTACTTTGCTCTAGAGCCGTGTACCATGAGAGTTTTTTTCAGACGTCGGTTCAGGATGCGCATTGGTCTTTTTAATCGCGCACCATAACAGATTATCTGAACCAGGTAAATCAGAACACTGGAAATATTTTACACAAAGATTGATGCTGTAGGTAGAAAGGGTCTGTCACCAAGACAAAAATGCACAAGTGCCATTCGTCAATTGGCATATGGCACAACAGCTGACCAATATGATGAATACTTACACATTGGTGAAAGTACTGCTATGGAATGTCTATAAAAGTTTTGCAGGTCTATCATGGAAATTTATTCATCTGTGTATTTAAAAAGGACCAACCCATATGATTTGACCGGTTAGTAGCTGAACATGAAGCTCATCATGGGTTCCTGGAATGCTTAGAAGCATTGATTATATGCACTGGAGTGGAGAAATGTCCAACTGCATGGAAAGGTCAATGTACTCGTGGTGCTCATGGGCATCCCCTTATGCTAGAAGCGGTGCATCACATGACCTTTGGATTTGGCATGCATTCTTTGGAGTAGCTGGATCAAACAACGATATCAACGTGCTTAATCAATCCCCAATTTTTAATCAAATCTTAGAGGGGAATGCACCACAATGTAATTTTACAGTGAATGGCCTAACTACACACACAATGTAATTTTACAGTGAATGGGCCTAACTACACCACAGGGTATTATCTTGCAGATGATATTTATTTCAGAATGGGCAACACTTGTAAAGAATTTTACATATCCGTCGGAGAAAATGAAAATAAGTGGTACAAAAGGCGTCAAGAGTCTGCAAGAAAGGATGTAGAAAGAGCCATCGGTGTATTATATTACATAATATGATTGTAGAAGATGAAGGAGGTTCCATAACTAATGGTCGCATGAAGAGCAAGAACCAGAGCCAGAAAGTTACAATAATGGGGCACCACCATCATTTCAAACACACCTACAAAGATTTAGAAGCTTGCGTAACCAGAACGCCACACCATGCATGCGAACGATCTAATAGAACATCTCTGGGCGAATAGGGTATTAGAGAGTAGTTTTTGTTGTTTCTATTTATTAATTTTGTATCGTCGTTTTTATTTATTGTTTTACGTTGTTGTTTTTATTTATTTTAATTAATTATATTTACTATAATTTAAATATCTTTATTTAAAGTAAATTAATAAAGAAAATATGAGGTGAAAAAATAAAGGTTTGTGTAAAGGATAGTGTTGGAGGTAAAATGTTTGTGGGAAGAATGGTGAAAGGGAGTGGAAAGCTGATGTGGCATGCTGATTAGGACTGTTTGTGGAAGATGGGCTGAAGCGTTGGAACAGTCTTAGGTCTTCTAGCATCTTCTTAACTTTACAATACATCCCACCCCCCGCAACTTGAACCTCCACTGCCCATCCTCCCTCTCAAGTCTCACTACCGTTGCCCCACCTCCCCCCCACACGGTCGAACCACCACCGACTCCCCTCCCCCCACCTGTGCCCGCCTCCCTGCGCCGCCAGTCGCTCCGCCGACCACTCTCTGTCAGAACCGCCAACCCCCCTCTTTAAGGTTAGTTTTTTTAAGTTTTATTTGATTTGTGATTTATGAAGTATGTTTATGATTTGGTTTAAGTTTTTTTAAAAACAAACTTTTTTTTCTTGCAGACTGTAGACGTTTGATCCACATCTTCTACTGCAGATGTCTGCCGATGTACTCCGCAGATTGCAGATGTTTCCTGTAGAAAAAACAAATAGCACCTAAAACTAATTGCGTAAAAACTTTTAATAAAAGTACCAAGAATCAGTTTCTCAACTCCTTCAATTTTTCCTTTTCGACTTATTTTAATTATTTTGTTATGATTAAGCTTTTGTGTTTTTCTAGCTTAACCTAAATACAACATTATATATTCTCCATGATATTATATATCGCATAACAAAATTGGAAGCTTTGAGCAGTTAGATTACTTACAAATTAAATAACCTACAAATGTTTACAAGAAATATAGATCCTACTTGAAAAAAATTTCAAAATAAGTGAATAAAAGGGGGTGGGAGACTTTACCTCTTGTGGAGGTCTAAGGTTCAAATATTATCATGAATAAATATTACTATTTAATGGATTTACATATAACAACTAACGAGTCGTTTAAAAATAATAATAAAAAAAAACTAAAATCACAATCGTGCAGGGAGTTGTTGAGATTTAAAAAAAATCTTAACTGTCATTATTATCCATTTCTTGGTTGTGGTGCCATATGGTTGGCAAGAAACACCAATTTAATGAACTCAACTAACACCATTAACCTAACTTCTCCAAATATTATTAAACATTGCACCCTATATATATATATATATATATATATATATATTGTCTATACAAATTAAACGAGTCATCTTCTGTAGGAATTTTCAATTTCAAAACAATGACGGACTCGAACCAACACCTGGTCAATGTCCACTCCCGGCTCACGGTGGTGTCAAGCACCCCGACTGAGCCGGTGGGTCAGATAGTGCTCTGACCCCGATTGACCACATCATGAGTTCACATTCGGTTGACATTATATATTATTACGGGACCAGCCCGTTTTCTAAACAAGGCAGGTACGCTATGGACTTGGATAACGTGCGAGTGTCGCTATCGGAGCTTTTATCCAAGTACCCTCGGATGACGGGTAGGTTGGTTCGAGACGCTGATGGTAATTGGGAGGTTAAGTATAACGATGCTGGGATTAGGATGTTTAAGGCTAGTGTAGAGACCACTGTTGATGAATGGCTGAGACTGGCTGATGAATCGGACGAGAGGAATCTGATGGTGTGGGAAGATATGCCTGATGGTGATCCTACTTCATGGTCGCCTTTCCAAATTCAGTGTGTTTTAACGTTTTGGTGTTTTGAAATTTTGTTTCTTATTGCATTTTAACTTGTTATTTGCGTGCGTACACACGTAAACATACGTGTGTGCGTTTATATATATGTATAAGCTAGCTTTTTGCATTTAATAGCTTAATTTGTCATATATACATTAGGACGTACAGTATCCCACACTAGCTAGTGTCCTTAGTTTTTGTTTGTTTTTCAGCAACTTAATTCTTTTGATCTTTAATACCATTCTTACTACATTTAAATCCGGTCGGGTACGGTTGTCTGGGGCTGGTCGCATCTAGCTGCATCGCGAGCAGCCTTCGAGCTTGGATCCGAGCTATAACGCACAAAACCCCGTTAGAAGGTGACCCGGAGCGAGCTCCGAGAACACTCTATTAAACGCTCAAGTCGGTGACTTATATAATTAATATAAATAAATATGTAACCGCAATATTTATGATAAGGAACGCATGTTGACTTGTTTTTTATGATAGCAGCAGCCTAGGGCTAAACTTATCTCTATATGACCTGTCCATCGTTCTTCTGGCTTAGAAGTTGATGTGGTATAACTTCATCTTTGGTGTTAAGATAAGGACAGATTTGATAAGAACATGCGATGCCACTTGAGGTGCTTCAAAGTTGGTAAGACATAAGTCCTTCTAGTTGTGGAGCATATTTACATGACCAAATAAACGTTAGCATTAACCTTCTGTTATATATCGGTTTCATTTAGTTTGATTTTTTTGTCCGAGAATTATAATATTTTTAATTTGGCTTATTTCTAGTGTTTAATAAATAACGTATACTTTTCTCTATGCTACAAACGTTACATTTGTTACTACTTTACTACTACGTATTTTTATTTATTATTAATTATCATTAAAATTAATTCAGTGTATAAAAAAAATGAAAGCCAGTTTTATCACCAAGTAGATCTTTAATTTATGAACTAATATAGTGGTCTAGTTTCGGGAAAATCGTTTTACTTACATCCTTAAATTACTATAATTTATGTTAGGATTGAACCCAAAGTCTCATATTTAAAAGACAATCTTTGGTCTAGTCTGACATTGGTTAATATAGTAATATAGTGTTTGCATCCGACAAAAGTGTATGATTTTTATATATACTTACAAATGTAGTTCGGTGACACTACTCTCTTTGGAAAAAGAAATAAAAATCGTTAAAATAAATGCGAACTACTAGCTAAAATGTCTTAGATAAAGCATGGACAAGTGTCGATTTTCAATATTTTGAATTGTAAAGTAACTGAATAAGTTGATGTCGAAGTCCAGTATGATTATGAAACGGATGTACTTCCTCATTAGACAGTAACTTTGTTTCAAATCAATAATTAGGGTTATTATATTTAACCTTATTTGTATGAGCTTCATGCTTATTTGATAATATTTATAAAAAAATCATAACTAAATAAAAGTTAAACTTGTAAATCTCAGTATTGTTATGGTATGCACTTGCAGGTTAATGAGTTTGTTGGTGGAGGTCTAGCAATTGGAATAAGCTTCCCCCATCTGCTTGCTGATCCCACCAGTGCAATCCTCTTTTACAAATCATGGACCGACGCCGAGCGTGGCGATCCGGGACACACCCTCCGATCCTCGGCCTACCGCAACTCGAAAACCGCCCACCACCCCCGGCCCCCAGTAAAACATCGACCACCATCAAATACTTGCAACAACATTTAAAACTAGCATCACATTGTGCAAAAAAATGACACAACCACTTTCAAATTCTCCAATGCAGTGATCAAGCAAAGCCTTTCAAAAGTTGCCCATAAATGCCCAAATGCCACACCATTTGAATACCTAACAGCATTATATTGGTTGCAAATCGTCAAACTAAAGACCCAAACTGCAGATTCACCTGCACATTCCATATCTTTTGTGTTGATGCCCGAAATCTTCTTGATGTACCAATTCCTATGAAGTTCTTTGGCAACGCGCTACACTTTTCGCAGTTGTGTTTACAAAACGAGAAGCTAATGGGCGACAATGGCCTAGTGGGGCTGGGCATCTGTTCATCATCATGTGAATGGGATAAGGAAAGATGATATCTTCTCAATGATCGATTGGGTCGAGAGTTCTCGCGAAGGATTGAATGGTTTGTACCCAAAAGCGGTTCAAATGTATGGCACGGACTAACTTGTGTGAACATGGAGCACTTAATGGACCCAAATGATGAATTTGAATCTTTGGTCTATGGGGCTAAGTTTAGAACAATGAGAAACCGATGCACGTGAGTTTACGTGTTGGGAAAGCTGAGGGCGCGGGGTTGATCATTGTCGCGCCTTCACCCGAGGGGGTACTGGCGAGAACTGTGACGGTTACGCTGCCCGACACTGAGGCTGTGAAGCTACGTGAAGACCCCTTGATAATGGGAATGGGGCCAAGTGTGATTGTGAGTGGAAGAGATAGTTTACTCTTACAAGGTGGCTGTTTCCACTCTTCATTTATCCTTCTAAAAATGTATTCGTTTTTGGATATTCATTATGTAACTTGTAATTTGATTATGTAACGTGTAGCTCTCCACTAGTAAGTCTGTGTTATGTGTGTGTTTAGAAAGAACCAAACGAATTATTGTATTTCATGATAAAGCTAATAATATTTGTTGCGAGGGTATGTGTTATAATTGTTTTATTGAATATTTGTTGAAAGAAGATTATAAAAATGATTCTGTTTGTCCTGCATCTTGATAAAAAGGTCACAATTTGAATTCGTTATAATTGCTATTTACGGTAATGATTTTCATATATGTGGAACTCCCGAGGAGCTCCATAAAGCGATCGAATGCTTGAAGAAGAATTTTGAAATGAAAAGCCTCGAAAGACAACTTTTGTCTCGAGTTACTAATTCAACATCTTAAAAATGAAATTCTTGTTCACAGGAAACCAACATTTTAAAAAATTGTTCAAAAGATTTCATATGGAAAAATCACATTCATTAAATACTCCAATGTTTGTAAGTTCGTTTTGTATTAAAAAAAACTATTCCGACCTCCAAGACAAAGAAGAAATTCTTGGTCCAGAATTACCATACGTATGTACTATTAGTGCACTAATATTTCTTGCTAGCCATACACGACCAGATATATCAGTTTCATTAAATTTATCAGTATAATGTATTTCATGCCCGACGAGGAGACACTGAAATAAAGTAAAAAATATTTCAATACCTTTAGAAAACTAAATATAGGGTTTGTATTTTACGAAAACAAGTTTGATTGGTTTTACAAATGCAAGATATATGTCTGATCCTCATACTGATCGATCTCAACCTGTATATGTATTCACATGTGGAGGCATCGTGTTAAATATCTATATCTATTTCTCATCTCAATTTATTTAGCTCTTACTTGTTTCTCTTTTGTGTTTCTCTATATTTCAGTTTCTCCAAAGTTAAGGGGGCTTTCTGTCATTCCTCAGATGTTCAAGGGTGCTTGCTGCTTTGTTGCTGTGTATATATAGAAGTCTTGTGCTAGGGTTTTCTCAAGAACACAACCTAACAACTCTCTCTCGATCAAGTCGATCATCTCATTGTGCTCAGCCTCTCTCGCGATTGCTCTGTCTTGTTCGTGTGAGAATCTGCATAACCTTTATGCAGATTCACTAGTCTTGTAGTTCTATTGTTCTTTCTTGTTATTAAGATTTCTTCACTTTAAGAGGTTGTAATCTGTTTTGGTTGTCATTCTATATTTCTTGGTGTATTGAGTTTGTTATCCATACGTCTGATACCATTTTTACACATCGGAGTTTCATGGTGTTTAGTGAAGCAAACAATCACAACAACTTCATCTAACCATGCAAGATTATTGCCAATTCATGAAGTTATTTAAGAATGTGTTTGTTAACGAAGGATAAACAACCTTACATGAAGACAATACAACATGCATTGCACAACTTAAACAAATATCAAAGGATATTTAACCAACACATTAGCCTAAGTTCTTTTTCACACATGATTTACAAAAGAGTGTTGAAAACATATCGGACCTCAACATTCAAAAGTTGGTTCATAGGATAGGTATGCATCGGCTGAATGAGCTTAACTAATATGGGGAGAATCATAAATAACAATCTATTAGCTATCAATATAGAGAAAAATTAAAAAAAAATTGTTTATCTAGATGTGAATTACAAAGCTTCTGTTTATAGACTTTTGCGTTAATAGAAGAGTACTACTTAATATGAGAGTTAAGTGTATAGAAAGTCACCAATTTAAGGTGCATGTAGTGGAGAGTCATAATAATGATACATTAATAACATACTAGTTGGACCCACCGACTCCCGTTGCGTGTGTGGTGGACGAATAATATAGATCTCGATCACGTTTTGATTGGGCTCAAAACCCACGTTCGATTACGGTTGCTTATCCAAAATGATAGCCGCGCCTTAGCAACCGACACCACTTTGGTTATGTCATCACAGCCCTAGAGGTTTCCCAGACTTATAACACTGAAAAACATATCCAACTGAACAACCTGGTCGCGTTGTTCCCGGCATAAGCATTACACAACAATCCATCATACACCTTGGAGTTCACCGGAATAGGCCGTCATCATCGACATAGTGTTGTCCTCAACTACATTGCTACACAACGATCATGTTAACGGTAACAAGGACACAACGGTATACCTAACAGAGGAAAAAGTTTAACTGAACCCAACATCAGTTTCACATAAGGCAGAGTTCGTCATCATTGACACGTCAAGATGAATACCATCAAATGTTAGAAAACCCAAAATCAGAACCACCTATGACGCTGTCTCCCCATCCTTAATATTCATTCACATGTCTCAGTAGAAACACCCAAACATATACATGTAAATATGCATATAGGCATACATCAAACCATTAAGTCACTTGTTTCAAAATAACTATTTGAGTTGTGGATCCACACAATTAAATCTCTACAGTGGTTTTCTCCCATACCCTCTGTCATTTTCTTCATCTCCCACTCAATAGTCCAGTTTGGGGCAAATAATTGTTGAGATCTTTCTTCCGGTTTCACATTACCCATTTTCCAATTTCACAAACTCTTCATCTTTTGACATCTCACGATTCAAATCAAGATTACTCACTCAGCAGGTCAGTCTACCTCTATATATTCTTACGGGTTGTAATAACTAGTTTTATACCCATCCGGTGGTCGGGTACTTTCATATTATAATATCATATATTAAATTAGATACTAAAAACATGTTATTTATGACCAAAGTACAAATCGCTAACATAAGTAGTCACTAAATGACCGACAACAATAAGGCAATGATAAGAATAATTGCTAAACAACTTAAAACTTAAGAACATAAATAATCAGGTACAATCAAATGTTAATTAACGTTCATGTATGGTAGTTAATAAGCAACAGGTGGGGAATGTGCCATGAACCACAGATGCTATCTACATGTGAAATCATTTAAGCGTTTGTCATCATAGGCCTTACTCCTTAGATTTTCTATTGTCGACTTGTGGCGTGTTCGACGAAAATAATATACGTTTAACATAAAAGTACAACTCGTTTAACTTAAAGATAAAAAAATTAACAAACGTCATCAAAAGAAACACACGGCAATGTTAATATAGTACAATGTCGACTAAAATCCGTCATTTCAACAATATAAAATAGCATACAAAACCGTCAATGCAATGTATATAACTATAAGAGATGACGGACTTGTTCTGGAAAAATAAAAGGAAGTAAAAAAATTGAAAATCAAACTTGATAGAACGCCATACGAGAAGGATAAATTTTCCACTAACTCTACTTTCAAATCCAAAGCAACGTCATAATCCTATACCTATTACATAAAGCAATGATCACATGTTCATTATATAGTATATTTGTTTAGAAAAAGAAAACCATAACACCTGTACAACGATGATAGGAAGGAAACATAAATTTAATACATCTTCTTTATATTGTTTCAACAAATGTAGCAACAATAGGCCCTTTGATACGCACACCATGTTTGAGCTCTCAATGCTTAGCACAAAAGTTAAGTCTTTGATAGTATTCCTGCAATAATAGTTGAAAAGATTAGTTAAGGACAATGAGAGAAGTAAACAACATAATGTAAAGTTGAAACCAACAAACTCATGAATAAAAGACCAAATAGGTCATTTGATATGATTTTATTTCTCAAATATAATTTCTCTCGATTGCAAACAAAGATATGATTTTGTTGGAGTGTGTATTCAGAATGCCGGTGTGTGTGTGTGTTTGGGGAGGGGGCATCCAGTGACCACACCTATGATCTCCCATACCATGATTAGCAGTCCACACAAATGATTTCCTTTAGCACACATCATTAAGAATTGTAAAAAGATGTATCATCATATGAGAGCAAGAAGTCACCGGTGATTACAACTTTCAACTATATAATGACCATCATTTTAGTATGACCAAAAATATAACATAGAACAAAATTATAACATATGAGTTCTACTATATCTGAAATCTGAAATAGTGTATATTATCTTGACCATAGCAAAATACCTGAATAGTTTGCAATTATAAAGAATTAATTATCACTTAAATCCTAGTGGAGTTCAATGAACTAACACCACATTTAGTATTATTATTATTTTTTAATATTGATTAAATCGGTCACAACTCAAACAGGAATTGATTTTCAAAACTTAGCTAAAAAGGTGAAAGTGGATTAAACGGGTCAAACCTCAATACATGAGTATGGAATTTACATTCAAAGGATATAAACATACGAGAAATAAAAATCATATCGACAACACATTTATTGTTAATTCTCCAATACAAATACTTGAGTAATTGATGCATATAATTTAAAACTTGATACTATTCCTATTCAAAAAACAAAAAGAATAGTGCATCAACAATAAACAGACTATAAAGTCTTGAATCTTGATATTAACAAACAGATTCATTTGAGTGGGAATCCAAAGGATTATAATACTGGCAAACAAATAAAAAACATGTATAGGGATTCAAAAGATTATAATATTAACAAATATGCAAGCAAATAGATTCATTACTTTTGTTATTGTAGAAAAGGACTTGAAAGTGAAATCAAAAAAATTTCTACCATCTGAACATGTACATGAACCAATAAGCTAAACCAATAAAGAAAACATGCAACAATGCAAGTGTTGTACTTGGGTCATTGAAATGCATTAGTAAACCAATTTAGGAAAACCTAGTTGATGACAATAAGAACCCAGTCAAACAATATGAAAATCATTTCAAAAAACATGATGCTATATCATCACACACATATAAGTACCAAAGTAAATATTTTCATGACCTAATGCATCCAATGTAATATCTTTCACCTAAAATAGCAGAAAACTCAAATTACCAAGACTTCGCAGTTCTAAGAGCTCTAATCAACCCACGATAAAAACTCAATTATGTAATTGGGTTTTGAGGAGGATGATAAATCATAATGCAATTCAAAATCATAACCTGGTTGAAAACCACCAACGCTATAAGTATATATATTCAAATGCAATACGAAGATTACCATTTAGTTTCCTTGAGAACACTAACATGTATAGCCACGGAGAATTATTAAAAAACACAACTTTTCTTTAATCTATCTAGAAGATAATAAATAGATGACATTACCATGAGCATTGAAGGATTATCTCCATGGATAAAGATTTTTTTAAAGCATGTACTGCAGATGAAAATCTCATATTCTTATGAGAAATAACTTCAAACTTCGTCCTAGACAAATAACAGAGGATTAGCATCAAACCTTTAAAGTAATTTGAATGCACATACGTGCACACAGACTCTCTTTCTTTCACACACACATACACATAGAATGTGAGAAGGGAATACTGCAGCATAAATGTCACAACTACACTGTGATAAAAGAGTAACAATCTCAAAGAGCGAAAGTTCAAGTCCATTGGCTGCCCCATTATCCAAACAAACAACAACACGAAATAGGATCAGTATTTGTAAAATGAAAAAGGTCTTATCATTAATATAGTTAACACAACCAATTTGTGAAAAACAATAACAAAATAATACATGGCATGACAACAAAACATGGACATTTGACTTCATGATCCAGTTGCTATTTTCTACTCAAGGATAATGTCCTACTAATTTATTTAAAAATATGATTAGATAATCATTAATTCAGTTCATACCTATGTATGTATGTTGTATAAAAGCCTTAACTAATGTGTAACACCCTCAATCTCATAACCATAATATAATAAGAAGGGTGCTACTAGTTGGGTTATTATAACAACTCAGAGACTACAAATGCAGCGGAATTTTATATATTAAAAACTGTTTACATCGTTAACAATATTTACAAGACATTATCCGATATTTCAAAACTTTTTAAACTTCAAGTACTTCATTCCCAAAACCCAACATTTGTGGCCAGTATCATACACCATAACCGGAAGCTAACTCTGTGGGGGACCATCACGAGCACCTCTATTACTACCTGGTATGCATTAGAAAACAAACACAAAATCAGATAAACTGGTGAGTTCTAACATAGACCACATTTGCATGGTAACAATTCATCAACTGTTATCACACCGAATGATCCACACACACATTCATCAGTCCATTTATTTATCCCAGTATTGATATGCATATCGAATACCCACAAGGTAGTTATGGACATCTTTTATCAGTTTTTAATTTGGTGGGTGAAACCTCCACCTCGCGCGTTGACGGGTCAAACCTCCGTCTATAATTTGGTGGGTCAAACCTCCACCTCGCGCGTTGACGGGTCAAACCTCCGTCTATAATTTGGCGTTGACGGGTCAAACCTCCGTCTATAATTTGGTGGGTCAGACCTCCACCTTGCCATTAACCACAATTTACCACTTTCAACTCATATTCACATCTTTATTTATTTATATGCATGCCAATGCCCGATTTTTGTCAAACAACATTTATCAAACGACATTAACACATAAAAAGGGCAATTAGAACTCACCTTATTGTTTTCAACAAGTAGTTATCAATCCAAATACACTAGGGCAGCTAAAACTTTTCATTCTCAAAGCAAATCTAAAACAACAACCCTAACTTAGTCAAATTTCCCCTAGCTGACCACTTCACACGACTAAGGTTATGCGACTGGACTCATTCGTGCGACTGAACAAGCGACTGAGCATAGTCGTACGAATGGACCATACGACAGAGGTGCGAATGAGCTATAACAGGGTTTGTGCGAATGACCTCCATTCGTGCGATTGGTTCATGCGACTGAACTTCAGTCGCACGATTGAACAATGCGATTGACTCAGTCGCACGAATGGGTCATGCGACTGGGCTCATTCGCCTGAAACGGATCAGCAGCTGTGTTCTTGACATATTTGATCCAAAAACTCGAGTTTTAACTGCTCAGATTATGCCATATTTACAACAAAACATATACACTTCATTTACAACCGTTTCGGGTCCTTATTTCATCAAACTTCACAAAACTAGGATCCGAACCCTCACTTTTCAACTTTAACAGAAAGATTAAACGAAAACCCAGATTTAAAACATGTTTTTGGATCAATTTTAACCACATACACAGCATATTCAAGAATCGATCCGTACCAAGCAAAACTTACCAAAACGGAGCTAGTTTGATCGATTGGGCAAGAACAGGGTGTTTGGGTTTGTGATGAGCAAGAGGATGAGGTTACAGCAGATAAAATCTGCCTTCAACACCCTTTAACCGCCCTACTTATCCTACATGCCTATTTTTAGCCGACATACTCAATCGCACGACTGGCTTATTCGCACGACTCAATCGTACGACTGAGTCCATACGCCCGTCATTCGTGCGATTGAGCTTCATTCGCACGTATGGCATGCGACTGAACATTAAATTTAATTAAATATATAAATTTTGAACTTTTGGATGTTACAAGTCTACCCACCTTATTTAGGGTTTCGTCCTCGAAACCTGACTAAAACAAATGAGGGTTGTTCCGTCTCATCTCTTCTTCTGGTTCCCAGGTTGACTCAGATCCTTGGCGATGTGCCCACTGCACCCGGACTAAGCTAATGCTTTTATTTCTAAGTTTCTTCTCCTTACGATCCATAATGGCCACAGGTTGTTCAACATAATTGAGCTTCTCATCAACCTCAATATCGTCTAATGGTACATATTGAGTTTCATTAGCTAAACACTTCCGTAACTGAGAGACGTGGAAGGTTGGATGAATAGCACTTAGTTCTTCAGGCAAGTCCAACCTATACGCCACGTACCCTACTTTCTCCACTATTTGGAAAGGTCCAATAAAACGTGGACTTAATTTTCCCCTCTTTCTGAATCGAATAATGTCTTTCCATGGAGAAACTTTCAACAAAACAAAATCCCCAACTTTAATTCTAATGGTTTTCTTCTACGATATGCATACGATTTCTGCCTGCTTTTCGCTTCTCTAATACGATCTGACTACTTCAAACTTTAACATTGTTTCTTCAACTATTTCACTATTCCACAATTCACGTTGCCCCATGTCTCCCCAATAAAGTGGAGTTCTGCACTTTCTTCCGTACAACATCTCAAACTGGGACATTTGAAGGGTAGCTTGATAACTGTTGTTGTATGCAAATTCAGCTAATGGAAGATGATTATCCCAGCTACCTCCAAAATCAATACTACATGCCCGTAGCATATCTTCCAATGTCTGAATAGTTCTTTCACTTTGACCATCTGTTTGGGGATGATAGGCTGTACTAAAGTAAAGTCTAGTTCCCATGGCTTCGTGAAATTTTCTCCAATACCTAGAAGTAAATCTAGCATCTCTATCAGACGTGATACTTTTTGGAACTCCATGCAATCTAATTATTTCCTTAGTAAAGACATCAGCTAACTTTTCCACCGAATAAGTTTCCCGTATTGGTAGAAATAAAGCACTTTTGGTTAGCTGATCTACCACTACCCAAATAGTATCATAACCTTTTGGTGTCCGGGGCAACTTCGTTATAAAATCCATAGTCAGATCGTCCCACTTCCAAACTGGAATAGCTAATGGCTGCAACAATCCATAAGGTTTCTGATGTTCAGCTTTTACTTGGGCACAAGTCTGACATTTATTTACATACTGCATCACATTAAATTTCATTCCTGGCCACCAGTAATCATGCTTTAAATCTTGATACATTTTAGTCATGCCTGGGTGAATGGAATACCTAGATTTGTGAGCTTCATCAAGTACCATATCACGTAAAGCTAACGGAACCCACATTCGACCAAATCTGATTTTAACACCATAACTATTTTCTTCTAAATATTTTTCTTGACCAACCATTCTTTCTCCCTTAATGTTTTCTTCTTTTAAGGCTTCCAATTGGGCTTCTTTCAGCTGTTGCATAAAATCAGGAGTAATCACAAGTTTATACGCCTTAACCTTAATCGGTTCGTTCTTCTCCTTTCTACTCAATGCATCAGCAACCACATTTTCTTTTCCGGGGTGATACAAAATTTCACAATCATAATCTTTGATTAACTCTAACCATCTCCTTTGTCTCATATTCAAATCTTTTTGCTCAAAGAAGTATTTCAGGCTCTTATGATCAGTAAAGATGGTACATCTCACTCCATATAAGTAATGTCGCCATATCTTAAGAGCAAAAACTACAGCTGCTAATTCTAAATTGTGGGTTGGGTAATTAACTTCATGGGTCTTCAGCTGTCTAGAAGCATAAGCAATAACTCTCCCACGTTGCATTAAAACACACCCCAATCCCTGATACGATGCATCAGAATATATTACTAAATCCTCTACACCTTCTGGTATTGCTATATTGGGGCTTGTGTCAATCGATTCTTCAGTTCCTGAAAAGCAGCTTCCTGTTCCTTATTCCATTCATACTTAACGTCCTTTCGAGTTAATTTCGTCAATGGAGAAGCAATTTTGGCAAAGTCTTGAATAAATCTTCTATAGTATCCTGCCAGTCCTAAGAAACTACAAATTTCTGAATGACTTTTAGGAATTCCCCAGTTCACCACAGCTTCAATCTTTGCAGGGTCCACCAATATTCCATCCGCATTCACCACATGACCCAAAAATTCCACTTCCCTTAACCAAAATTCACACTTCAAGAATTTTGCGTACAACTTATTCTTCCTCAAGGTTTCCAATACTTCTCGAATGTGACAAGCATGATCTCCTTCATTCTTAGAATAGATCAAAATATCATCTATAAATACAATTACCGATTTATCCAACATCGGTTTACATACTCTGTTCATCAAATCCATGAATGCAGCAGGAGCATTCGTTAATCCGAATGACATCACCAAAAATTCATAATGCCCATATCGCGTACGAAAAGCTGTCTTTGGTATGTCTTCTTCTCTTACCTTCAACTGATGATACCCGGATCTAAGATCTATCTTTGAGAACCAATTAGCACCTTGGAGTTGATCAAACAAATCATCTATACGAGGTAATGGTATTTATTCTTGACAGTTAATTTATTTAGCTCTCTATAATCTATACACATCCTTAAACTGCCATCCTTCTTCTTTACAAATAGAACAGGGGCACCCCACGGCGAAGATCTGGGTCGGATAAAACCCTTGTCTAATAATTCCTGTAATTACTTCAGGAGTTCCTTTAACTCAGCCGGTGCAAGTCTATAAGGGGTCTTAGCGACAGGTTTTGCCTCAGGTACTAAATCAATTCTAAACTCAATTTCTCTATCAGGAGGTATACCGGGTAGATCCTTAGGAAATACATCAGGAAAATTACAAACTACTGGAACATCTTCTAATTTCTTCATCTTCTTAGTAGTATCAACTACATATGCCAAAATGACTCGCAATCCCTACTCAATAATTTCTCAGCCTTAATCATAGATATGACTTTCACCACATTATCATGATTATCACCAAAAACCGTTACCAAATTACTATCTGGTGATCGCAACACAATCATCTTTCTTTTGCATATTATCTGAGCCTCAAACGTAGATAACCAGTCCATTCCCAATACTACATCAAAACCCCCTAATTTCATCATATGTAACCTAGCAGGAAATTTTACACCTTCTAGTTCGACAAAACAATCATCTATTACCTCACTAACAACTATAAATTCATTAGAGGCAGTTTCTACTGAAAAGGCAACATCTAGCTTTGATGGTTTAACTTTTATTAAGGCATGGAATTTTATTGATATAAAACTTCTATTGGCCCCCGAATCAAATAGAACTCTAGCAGGTACATCATTAACAAGAAACGTACCAGACACAACATCCGGTAATGCCTTAGCCTCCTCCGTAGTCATTGTAAATGCTCTCCCCGTAGTACCGCTACTACCACTCATGCTGACTTTACTCGGTCCTCCCACTACACGAATAGGAACCGGTCCAGGTCTAAGCTTTGGACATTCAGATTTCATATGTCCCATCTCCCCGCATCCATAACACCGAAGTTCTGGACATCTGGAAACAAAATGTCCAGGTTTCCCGCATTTACGACATGCTGGGTGATTTAGTCTACATTCCCCTCTATGAAACTTCCCACATCTATTACACTGAGGAGGGGGACCTACAAAACCCCTAGCATTAAACTTTCTCTTCTACGGCCCACTCTGTCCATACATAGGCCTAGAACTCAGTAAAGTTTCCTGACGACTAACCACTTCTTCTTTCATCACAGGTTTCTCGAACTCAGCAACTTCCTCATACATATCCGCGGCCAAATTCACCTTGGCTTGGTAAGTAGAAGGAGAATTTGACTTAACCAGCATTCTCACTTTAGGAGGTAATCCTTGAACATACCTAGTAATCCTCTTTGTCTTAGGAGTTACTAAGTGAGGTACCAAACGAGCCATTTCTTCAAATCTGGAAGTATACTCTTTGTGACTTAAACTGCCTGCCTGAAATTGCAAAAACTTGATCTCAATTCTGTCCATCTCGCCTTTCGAACAGAACTTTTCTATCACCAGTTCTTTAAAAGTTTCCCACGTCATCTGACTTACGGCAGTCTCGCCCATGGCCTGTTCTACTGTGTCCCACCAATACAAGGCTTCTGCTTGAAAAGAATGCACTGCAAAGCCCACTTTCTGGTCTTCCTTACATCTACTAAGTTTAAACGCTGCTTCCATCTCTCGTAGCCATTTGTAAGTTACTACTACATCCTTCTGGCCTTCAAACTTAGGCGGGTCACATTCCTTAAAATGCTTATATGACACTGGTTTCTCCACTACAGGCTCAACAATAATAGGTGGATGAGTTGGTTGGGAAAATGATTCACCACCTTTCCTAAAGTCGCTCAACATTTCGGGTAAGGTAGTACGCAACACTCGGGCGACTTCATCACCTATAGCTGCCTTAAATTCATCACCCGAGATCCTAGCTTCAAGTCTAGAATTTGTATTACTGGTTTCCTCCATCTACGATCAGAAATAAACCATAATCAAATAATGAGTGATACCAGGATGTTGCATATAATGTAAATTGCTCATAACATTGGCCAGGTGCTATCAATTATTTACTTATTCACACCATCCTGCCTCTTCTCATTATCCTTTCACAGTTTATTTCTAACCCTATCTAAACCACAGAATCATGCATACACATAATACAAGTCTTTATCTTAAACAATTACTTTCATGAAACAATTGAATGAATTATCACAAATAATTAAGTACTCATCCACACAATAGTTCACCCTACTTCCGGTTGTAGATACTGGCACTTCCCATATTCAGTTAAAGTTTGAAACAATTAATTGTTCAAGTCTCTTTAACCAAGGCTCTGATACCAACTTGTAACACCCTCAATCTCATAACCATAATATAATAAGGAGGGTGTGAGTTCATGATTTGAACGTGAACATGAGCTTGGATCTTAGGATTCATATTGATGATAACAAGAATTCAATGATTAGTTGCTAAAATATATAAATCATGATGATGATGAACGTGAAGAACACATACAATGATGATGAATGCTTGATGTTTATTGATATATTGTTGAAATCATCATTTAAAAAACGATGATATAATGTTGAATTGATTTATTGTTGTTGGTGATAAACCCTAATTCACCCTAATAATTGGTGAATTAATCACCCCTTACAATGATGACATAGGTTACAATATATACTAATCTAGAGATTACAATAATTATAAAATAAACCCTAGACTAATATTTTTATTGATTTGTGCTTCAAGTCTTCAACTTTAATAATATTGAAATCTTCAATTTCTTCCAAGGTAGAATACCCAACAATACTCCCCCTAAATTGTAGATTTTCAATGTGACTTGAAGCTTGATCTTGTTTTTGTTGAATAGTTATCCAAAGTCGAGAAATTTGTTGTTGATGCGGAAGCGAGGTCTTCAAAACTTTGGTACCACTATATTATGTAACTCGATGTCACTTGTTTTTGTTGATGAGAGCCTGAAAACGAAGCCCAAATTTGTTTTGTTGATCATAAGCCCAATCTTCAACTAATGTTTTTTTTGTTTAATGATGGAGCCCAAGAAACAAACCCAATTGTATTTCCGAGCCCATTTGCAACCCTAGGTTGCAAACCCCAATTTTTCAAGAAACCCTAATTTTATGAGACCCTATAATCATCACCCTCGTGTTCCATGATCTCTGCTTGAATCAAGAAGAAATTCAATTGGCGACGACGATTTCAAGTCATCAGGTCGATTATTAATCAACTATGCTGACGTTACAGACCGATCGTAAGCGTCACTATAGTTCGATATCATCTCCTACTGCTGCTGCTGCTGTTAAGAAGCCTCCGTTTGTGCCTTCGTCTGAGGAGAAAAAGCTTGACACTGTGGTACTCAAATTCCAAAACCAAAAGCTTCTTCAGAAATTAGAATCTCAGAAGGTCGAATGTGTTGCTCTAGAGAACAAATCCCGCCAACTGAGGGAGAAACAATCGCCATATGCCAAAACTTTAGCAATAGTTGACAAGTCTTGGGACGAGCTTGTTGATAAAGTAGAGTCATGCTCTATCCGCACAAAGGATTTGTTAAGTAATGAGCGCGATAGTAAACATCATACTGCTGCAGGAGAACAAGCATCATTACCTCCAGAGGATGTCTTTCTGCACCGGCTTCTTGAAAAAGGTGCAACAGACAGTAGCTCTGAGAATAACAACATCCCAAGTCAACTGCAAGAATGTCGGGGTTCTGCTGCCAGCAAAGTTCAGAGTGCTTTAAGCAATATTGTTCATGCTATTGATAGTCTATGGGGTTTGAAGGATGGATTGTATGCTAAAGCGAAAAAAAGTTCCAGAAGGTTCATGCAGGGCAAACTCATCTATTGAGTTACAGAACGAAAAGGGGAATATTGATGTTTTTAGCAATCTAACCAAGATGTCTCATCAAAATCAATATGAATCCACAACTCTTGCTCTGATACCAATTGTGTGTTCATGATTTGAACGTGAACATGAGCTTGGATCTTAGGATTCATATTGATGATAACAAGAATTCAATGATTAGTTGCTAAATATATAAATCATGATGATGATGAACGTGAAGAACACATACAATGATGATGAATGCTTGATGTTTATTGATATATTGTTGAAATCATCATTCAAAAAACGATGATATAATGTTGAATTGATTTATTGTTGTTGGTGATAAACCCTAATTCACCCTAATAATTGGTGAATTAATCACCCCTTACAATGATGACATAGGTTACAATATATACTAATCTAGAGATTACAATAATTATAAAATAAACCCTAGACTAATATTTTTATTGATTTTGTGCTTCAAGTCTTCAACTTTAATAATATTGAAATCTTCAATTTCTTCCAAGGTAGAATACCCAACAGAGGGTGCTACTAGTTGGGTTATTATAACAACTCAGAGACTACAAATGCAGCGGAATTTTATATATTAAAAATTGTTTACATCATTAACAATATTTACAAGACATTATCTGACATTTCAAAACTTTTTAAACTTCAAGTACTTCATTCCCAAAACCCAACATTTGTGGCCAGTATCATACACCATAACCGGAAGCTAACTCTGTGGGGGACCATCACGAGCACCTCTATTACTACCTGGCATGCATTAGAAAACAAACACAAAATCAGATAAACTGGGGAGTTCTAACATACACCACATTTGTATGGTAACAATTCATCAACTGTTATCACACCGAATGATCCACACACACATTCATCAGTCCATTTATTTATCCCAGTATTGATATGCATATCGAATACCCACAAGGTATTTATGGACATCTTTTATCAGTTTTTAATTTGGTGGGTGAAACCTCCACCTCGCGCGTTGACGGGTCAAACCTCCGTCTATAATTTGGTGGGTCAAACCTCCACCTCGCGTGTTGACGGGTCAAACCTCCATCTATAATTTGGCGTTGACGAGTCAAACCTCCGCCTATAATTTGGTGGGTCAGACCTCCACCTCGCCATTAACCACAATTTACCACTTTCAACTCATATTCACATCTTTATTTATTTATATGCATGCCAGTGCCCGATTTTTGTCAAACAACATTTATCAAACGACATTAACACATAAAAAGGGCAATTAGAACTCACCTTATTGTTTTCAGCAAGTAATTATTAATCCAAATACACTAGGGCAGCTAAAACTTTTCCTTCTCAAAGCAAATCTAAAACAACAACCCTAACTTAGTCAAATTTCCCCTAGCTGACCACTTCACACGACTAAGGCTATGCGACTGGACTCATTCGTGCGACTGAACAAGCGACTGAGCTTAGTCATACGAATGGACCATACGACAGAGGTGCGAATGAGCTATAACAGGGTTTGTGCGAATGACCTCCATTCGTGCGATTGGTTCATGCGACTGAACTTCAGTCGCACGATTGAACAATGCGATTGACTCAGTCGCACGAATGGGTCATGCGACTGGGCTCATTCGCCTGAAACGGATCAGCAGCTGTGTTCTTGACATATTTGATCCAAAAACTCGAGTTTTAACTGCTCAGATTATGCCATATTTACAACAAAACATATACACTTCATTTACAACCGTTTCGGGTCCTTATTTCATCATACTTCACAAAACTAGGATCCGAACCCTCACTTTTCAACTTTAACAGAAAGATTAAACGAAAACCCAGATTTAAAACATGTTTTTGGATCAATTTTAACCACATACACAGCTTAACATATTCAAGAATCGATCCGTACCAAGCAAAACTTACCAAAACGGAGCTAGTTTGATCGATTGGGCAAGAACAGGGTGTTTGGGTTTGTGATGAGCAAGAGGATGAGGTTACAGCAGATAAAATCTGCCTTCAACACCCTTTAACCGCCCTACTTATCCTACATGCCTATTTTTAGCCGACATACTCAATCGCACGACTGGCTTATTCGCACGACTCAATCGTACGACTGAGTCCATACGCCCATCATTCGTGCGATTGAGCTTCATTCGCACGTATGGCATGCGACTGAACATTAAATTTAATTAAATATATAAATTTTGAACTTTTGGTTGTTACATAATGGGCATTAGGCCCCGGTCATAATGGTAGCAGTCTCAAAGAGCTGAAATTTAAGCCTTAACCAATGGACATTACGACAAAACATGGTACCTATAAAGCAACTTTATGGATGAAATGAGTGATATACCTCAAGTTGGGAACGCAAAGGTGGAGGAAATTGATAAAGTTATACCTTAACAGCAATGGTTTCTTGTGTTTTTCATTATGTTATTTCGTATACATGCTCCCTTCTAACATGTAAATCGAAGAACAAATTAATAAGAAAACTGGTTAAGAGGATTAAAAGCAGGACATCTTCATTTTTAATTCTTGTTTCAATAAGAATGAAGTTCAAAATGATACTCGGATTGAAATGAAATTACCTAATATAATAACATAATTTCTATATTTATAACTATCACTAATAAATTACTAAACTCATATCTACAAAATTCATTGGTACAAAAGATGCAAGTAAAGCCTGGTGTATGACCTTAAGGTTTGTACATAAATAAGAACTTTGGTATGGATATGTTTATGAGAGTGATTAAAAAATACCTCTTGGAAGCAGAATTTGAAAGGTATTAAAAGCTTGATCCATATCTCCTATTCAGTTGATCAGGATCTTGAAACAGGTTTGAGTATCACATTGAGCATAACATAAAATCAATAACCCTGCTGAAATACAAATCTGAAAGGTATTAAAGGCTTGATCTATATGTCCACGGATTGATCCTGCTATTTATATTCTACAAAAACAAATGACAATTACAAATAAAATTTGAAGTAGGAGGAAAGTATATGTACATCAAATCGATGATAAATTAGGTCTAAGATGGTATCAGTTGTTCAAAGTTAAAAGTAACTCACCTTAATAAGTACTCAATCGTTAGGAGGCTTCAAATCCTTAGTCATTCTTTGAGGCATATTATCGAACAACTTGCATGCAATGTAAAACATCAATTTCCACATGTCGTTATGGGTCATCATTGCAAATATAGAACTTAGTTTGATAAAAGAAAATATATTACTCACCGACGGATCAGTCTCCCAAAATTTAAGCAAGCTTTTGGGAGCATGAAAATCAAGATTCAAAAAGAAATTGAAGACTAGAATGTCCATTCATTTATATACAATGAATCAGAAACTTAACAACTAAGTGGGAATCTAACGGTTTGCTATTTATAATCCTATGTAATATTTATATACATTGCAACCCAAATAGAAAGGGTAACTCAAGATCAGAAGATCAAAATCGAAAACAAAAGGTATACAGATGATAGGTTCACCAAGTAATCCTTTTAGACTTGAATATTCTGATGGACAAATGCTAAAAATAGATTAATTGTTATCAAAAATAAAAACTAAAAATTAATCAAAACAAAATTTTACCTTAGGATGGAATTGCAGTTGCTAGAATTCAGAAGGAGAGGCTGATGGAGAGAGAGTAATGGTGATGGTGCTTTGGTTGGTGTGACTAATTGGACTATTAGAGTTTTAAGGGAATGAAGAAGTATAATGTTCCTATTTATATTAAAGCATCGGAGGTTGTGGATGGAGGTTACCAGCGGTTACCGGAGATGTGGGAGAAAAAGAATGAAGATGGAACCGTGACTGAGATTCTGATAACCGCTCGTAACTATTCCGTGACCGCTCTAACCGTCGAGTTTATATGGCTGAGATTTAGTTTCAGCTTGATCTAACGGTTGTGATTTAATTAGCCAACGGTTACACTCACCGCGGGTAATATAATATATAATTGATGAACATATGCATAGAAATAAAAATGAAGTCTTAGATGGGGTTATGATCCTTATCATCATTCAAACATTTTCAAAAGCCCACCAAAATGAGCTGCAATAAATAAAAGGGTTTACCTCAACAGGGAGCAAAACTAATCCCCAATGTGGATAGTAACCGGTGATGCCACCGGAAACTGGTCGGGCGTGCAAAAAGGAACCATCACCGACGACAAAGGCCGAAAAAAACAAAAAAAAAACTCAATTAGCGAAAGGGCAAGTATGGTCGTCGCAACACCACTGTCGTCCCCCTTTTACCGGTAAAAGACCGCCACCATCGTCGCAAAACAACAAATGAATCAGGCCTACTTGAGGGAGATTGCGACCGAGAAACGCTATTTAAGAAATGGAGAGAGGAAGAGGCGGTGGTACCATAGGCATTAATAGTGGTAAAGAGAATAATAATTGTTACTTCATTCCTGCGTGGATTAATAGTAAGGTAAATTATTATTATATATTATTATCTATTGATATTAATTGAAAGTTTCTTGATTCAATTAAATATAAACTAGTGTTTTGCCCACACATTACATTACGCTAGCTTGAATAAAATTAATATCTAAAAACTAAAACCATATTCGGAATGTAGAAACCATTTATGATTTTTGAAAAAAAAGTAAAAATATATTATACTTGAACCATGGGTTTTGGCCGCATGTTACGAAGATCGGTTTTAAATAATATCTATATCAAAATGCACGTAGAGATAACATGTCACAATAATATTCTCTGAATTTTCAAAAATATATGTTGTGATAGAAATTAATAGTACATTATATTTGACCCCGATCGGTTTCGAACGAAAATTATGCTTAAACATAGATAAAATTCAGCACTCGCAACGATGTATTCATAATTTAAAAAAGGGAAAATATCACAGAATAATAACCAAGTTTTAAAAGTGTTCTAATTTAGTCACTCATGCATATTTTTCTCAAATTGGATCACTAAACGATCAAATCGAGTCATCGTTAAATTTTCTTATATCAAAAAAGTAACGGTGGAGAATATGAGGGTGTCCGAATTTCCAATATATAAAATTATATTAAAAAAAAAAAAACATGTTAATTATGAAAAAAATACTTAAAATTTACGTCAATGTTCAATATCAACATCAAAAGATAGAAAAAAATATTTTCTAATTGAAACAAAAAGTATAACATGCTAAAAAACATGTTAACACTTTTAATTTATATAAAATATAAAAATTGAGTCGTCTAATTGGAACACTTTTAAAACTTGAGTTGCCTAATTGGAACACTTTTGAAAGTTGGTTACTATTTTACAAAGTTATATAGAAAAACAAAATAACATGAACATTAATTATAATAATAAACAAATAAATATAGGGCCCTACTAAATAGACGCCCAGAGGGATATCTGGAAGCCCAGCTTACGACCTGTAAGGGCTTTCACGGGCAGTAAGCACTGTTGGTTAATTAAATCAATCATTCAAAATATTAACGACACGTGTAATAGGTTACGGTCCATAACGGTTACGGCCCGTTAGTCATTATACGGCTCGTACGGTGTGACCTCATGACCCGTGAACTCCTTCACGTGTTTTATTTTTCAATGTTAGTTATTTGACGAGATATATTATTTCTCGTTTTTCGGGTAAGTTTATATTTAT
This sequence comes from Flaveria linearis, assembly GCA_024085815.1. Taxonomy (NCBI): domain Eukaryota; kingdom Viridiplantae; phylum Streptophyta; class Magnoliopsida; order Asterales; family Asteraceae; genus Flaveria; species Flaveria linearis. The sequence goes on from CM044011.1 coordinate 44,214,616, forward strand.
TATATTATTTGATATGACCTAATATTCATCGATATTCATGTTAATTATGTGACGGGATACAATATTTCATATGAAATACTATATAAACATTAGTTTATAAATTCATTTCATAAAATCATTTTTATGATAAATTTGAAAGATTTAACGTTACGATGTCTATCTGGGATAACAACTTTTTATTCGGGCCGGAATCTAACAATTACCCTGACGAGGGTTACGGTTATTACGGTGAGGGTGCTTCGAACCATTTAGGACAGTCCGCGTCCAATTACGGCGGGGATGACGGCGGGGATGACGGCGGGGATGGCGGCGGCGATGACGGGGGTGATAACGGTGGCGAATGACGGTTGGCGAATGACGGTTCTAGTTTCGGTAAAAAAGGTTTATACGACACGAATCACGTTATAAGATATATCATATTTAACTTTACTTTTATTTAATAATAACTAATTAAAAATATTAAAATTCTTAGGTTTTCTCATCTTGTGAATAACTAATTGATTGGGCAAGTAATGTAGGGCGAGAAAATGGGTTTGTTATTGTCACCAAACATTCAAAAAGAAACTCGAATGGTGTGGTGGTTAAAATATGGTTAAAATGTGATCGGGGTGGTGTATATAAGGGAGCACTCACTATTAGAAACAGTGGTACCAAAAAACAAACTGTCAAATTGAATTGCAGGGTAAGTACGAGATAAAGAAAGATGGGTGGATAATAGTTGTTGTGGATGATACTCATAACCATAAACCTGTTGAACACCTGGAAGGATATGCATACGCAATGAGGCTCACCGAAAATGAGCTTTCTACTGTAAAGAATCTTGCCGAGCAAAATATTGACCCTCGAAACATTCTAGGCACGCCGAGGGAACAAAATCTCAATAACGTGTCTGTGTTACGAACCATATATAACATTCGGGAAAAAGTTAAAAAGTCTACCAGAATTGGTGAAACCCCATGCAGGGTTTTTTCTATCCTACAACAACATAAATATATTTACACCCCTCACATAGATGACCCGACAAATACCGTCGACGAGGGTTTTTATTATACATCCCACATTTTACACTTTATAGCGTGCCTACCCACACGTGTTGATGATAGATACAACATATGAAACTAACTTTTATAAAATGTCGTTTGTTCAAATGGTTGGTGTGACATCTACCCTGAAATCTTTTTCTGTTGCTCATGCATTCATTGATTATGAGCGTGAGGTCAACTTCAGATGGGTGTTATAGCAACTCAAAGAAACATTGGAAGAAAAGTGTATGGAGCACGTGTTATACTAACCGACCGAGACCTCGCTCTGATGAAAGCGTCAGAAGAAGTTTTTCCGAATGTTGTTCAATTACTTTACAGATGGAATATTTCAGAGAATATTGCTAAACATTGTAAGGCGAGCTTTTCAAATGAAGAGTGAGGTGCTTTTGAGAATGTGTGGTCGGTACTTATTAACTCTACCATGACGGATATATACGCTTATAATTACGACCACCTTTATCGCAGATTGGTGACCAAGCATTCAAGTAAGTTTCCAAGTGTTATTTTATACACACATACACACACACACATATATACATATATATATATATTTACATAAAAGTAACTAATTTTATTTTAAATAGGAGTATTGTTATACCTCAAAAATAACTGGTTGGACCCCTACAAAGAGAGATTTGTGTCGGCGTGGATAAATAGTAATTATAACTTCGGTCAACACATAACGAACCGAGTTGAGAGCCGGCATTCTTTACTGAAAAGTTACCTCAAAGCAACCAATAGCACACTGGATAGATTTATTTCTTTTATCAATAGTATTTTAGTTACCCAGAAAATTACTATAAAAGAAAGTTTTACCAAAAGCAAAATCATGCTTATGGTACAACATAATCATAAAGTGTTTCAATTGCTGTGAGGTAAGGTTTCTATTACAGTTTTAGATCTCTTAGTTGGTGAGATAAACAATATTTATCATCAAATGACATTCAAAGAATCGTGTGGCTGCCATCTTTTTACCAACTGTGGTCTTCCGTGTGCTTGTAAATTAAACAATTACTTTTAAACTGGTAGATTTTCTTTTATATTTTTAATTTTATCATAAAAATTATTTGTATATTTAATTTAATCTATTATTTTATAGGTCAATGTATCCCGCCCGATGCCATTGATGTTTTTTTAGAGGAAACTTGATTTTTCACCCGCGTATATTGTACGGGAGATTCAAGTAGATGTACATAAAGAGATGGAAATGGTGACAAAACATTTACTTGTCCAACCCGAAAACGTAAAAATCTTTGAGTAAAATTTTCAAATCGTACATTTATCCTTAACTGATAAAAAACCTCCTAAAGTCTAAACACATACACGGGGTCGTTCAAAAAAAGATAAGCAAAAAGACACAATATTAGACCCCCCCAGACATAGTTCATATGTGCAAGATAGAGAAAATTTTGCAAGTCTCGCTAAAATATTCAAGTTCTGTGGTGAAGTCAAAACAAAGGCCTATGCAACGCAGTCAATCAATGTCTTCCAAAGTAAGAGACAAAGCGAATTATCCCAACAGATCTTAAAAAGATACCAATTTTCTTCGTCATCAGTTATTGGTACGTAAACCTACAAACAAATTTAATTCACGGTTATAATTTGATGATTTTAATTGTATAATATGAAAACAGTATTACCGTATCAACTTCCTATAACGCGGGATATAGATAGTCACTCCCGTCACCATATTCGTCACCCTTAACGGATCCCAAGCATATTAAGTTAAACCACTCAAATGGGAGAATCGTCCAATATCACTACCCGACAACTCTTATGTTCTACGTATTTCTTCGTATCTCCATATTATGAGTCTATTTGTCCACGCCCGAACATGCTGTAAAATAACAAGTTTTTTAATTATTAGAATTATAAAATAAAATAAAATTTACAATTAAAACTTTAAATCATACCTCTGTACATAAAGACACGTTTTCTAGTAATTCATGCTAAAATTCTAACTGAATATCGGAATGACCCATGTAATACACCCTACATGTTTGGGCATCACCGTTATGTATAAACTGAATAACATTTTCAGACTAGTTCCTCCCATTCTGCCAATTATGGTTATCTATTGGATCAGAAATTCTTTCCACAATATCTTGTGAGTTTAAAGATGACTCATTCTGACGTCTTATATTACCTCCGCGTGACTACATTTTAACAGTTTCGTTTCTCACTAACCGTATAAAACAAGTAATATATGTTCGTTTATATAACGTTTATGCGGAATCTTAAATAAAATCAAATAATTGCTTTACATTTTTTAAGGAATAATACGTCACATCACATCATTATAAAATTTAAAAATGCACGCAAACCGAGGAAATAATATACCGAATCTTATTCAGAAGAAAACTCACGGCCCGTGAATAAATTCACTGGTCGTGAAATGTATTCTTAACGGGTCGTAAGAGCATTCACGGTCTATATGTTACGGCCCGTAAGGGCTTTTACAGCCCGTTACCTATGAAAGCTGCAAATTTAAAATTGCCTGTTTTAACGGGCCGTAAGGCCCTTCACGGGCCGTAAAAAAAGTCAAAGAGCGTCCCTTTAACACCTGACAGGGTGTCCGATTAGCTTGGGTCTAAATATAAAATTCAAAATTGAAAGCAAAACAAACTCACGGGATCAACGTCATACATTTATAGTTGTACTTTATGCAGTGAGGGTATTATATTTGGTTTTAAAATAATAATTTCAAAACCAAAAGTTGAAAGCAAAGCAAATTCATGAAAGTCAATGTCATGCATTTGAGGTGAGAACAATGTTTTCAAAATCGGATCGAACGTCGAACCAGACACCTTATTGGTTTGATGGTTGGACCGGTCGGACTGGATTTAAGAACCGGATGACGTCATAATTATATATATAGTATATTGTATATATAGTTATATAAATAATCAAATGTAAGTAATTTATATATGATTTATATAGTATTTTATAGTTATATATAAAAGTTAACTATATTTGTATATCTAACACATTAATTTATGGTTCAACACCGCGTTTTTACCCAAAAAATTCAAAAAAATATATACCAAAATCCGGTCCGAACCGGTCCGGTTCCCCTGTTCGACCACCGCGAACCGGCCAGTTCAAGCAGATCAAACCGAACGATAGCTGACTGGACCGGCCATCAGACTGATCCCCGGTCGAACCGGTTGGACCGGCAGGTCTGATCCGGTCGTGAAAACCATGGGTGAGAACGTTGTATTTGGTTTTTAAACTATATAGTAATATTAGCGGATTAGACCCGCGTTTTACCGCGGTATCGTTTAATGTATACATGAATGTCGTAATTATAGTTTTTTAGGTTATAAAATCTGATGATCTATATGTTATTACTAGCCACCTGGAAAAAACTACGTGCGAAACACTGATAAAAATGTAACAGAAAAAAACTATAAAAAATATATACCTTAAAACAGATAAAAAAATAACAAATGAATATATGGTGACTGTATTATAATTAACAAACTCTATTGTAAATTGGTTAATGATGATTATGTATAACTCAAAGTCAATAAATGTAAATTTGACATAACTTGAAGACTTATGTATAAAATTAAAAAAAAAAGTTATGATGATTAACTGCATGGTTGCAAAACTCGCTAGGCGCTACCATGTCGGTGGAGTGGGGAGTTGTGAGTACTCGGCCTAGGCGGGGAGTACTCTGGGAGTACTCGGACGTGATAAATTATAAAAAATTAGTTTTCTGAAAATTATATATATGTGAAATATCACAAACTTACTAATATTTATAAAAAAATACGTGAATATTAATATAAATAAAAAAATACTTGTTCACATACAAAAATATTTTAAAACGTAATATCAATTATTTAATATTATAGACATAGTATTAATTTGATTGTCATCTTCCAATGTATATTAATGCAAAACAATTAAAATCCAAAAAAAACGGTGAAAAACAACGAAAATCGGTGAAAAATAGTGAAAATTCGAGTTGGACCGAGTTGGCTGAGTTGGGCCGAGTTGGGCTGAGTTGGTTGAGTTGGACCGAGTAGGGTCGAGTTGGACCGAGTAGGGTCGAGTTGGACCGAGTAGGGCCGAGTTGGACCGAGTACGACCGAGTTGGATCGAGTTGGACCAATTACGAGTAATGTTAACCGAATTAATGAAAAACGCCTCGGCACCTTACCGAGTACTCGGCCGCCTAGGTCGAGTTTTACAACACTGATTAACTGTAAATTTAACATAACTTGATAAACTAAGTATAAAATAAAAAAACAAAATGAGCATGAAGTAGTTTTGAAAGAAAAAGTGAGAGAGAAAGTGTTGTAATTAGTTTTAAAAAAAATCCTTACAGGATTTAAATATAATATTATAAGAAAATACAAAGTATGTTTTTTATTATTTTGAAGGAAAAAAACTTATTATCACGACGTTGAGTAAAAACCTTAACCTACACTTCTTATAATCTTTTCTGTTTGTTGTATGTAGTGATGTGGTGGGTTGTATCTAGTCTTTTCTCCGACGTGTCTTAAACACTGATATATTTAGGTATTTCTATTCTATTTAATCGCATATGTCGGTGGTGGGAGAATTTTTTTTTCTTTGAGGTTTGGGGGTAGCGGTTTTTTTGTGGGTTGTGCCGGTTCGTGCGGTCGACCGGCCCGACCGGAACCGGCGAACCGGGTTGAACCGGTTCTTTGAAATTTTTTTATTTGACCGGGAACCGGTGAGGATGCCAGTTCGGTTCGGTGGTTTTGGGCCGTTTTCGGTTGAACCGGCTGGTTCGTGTGGTCGACCGGCCCGACCGGAACCGGCGAACCGGGTTGAACCGGTTTTTTGAATTTTTTTTATTTTAATGGGTCCGACCGATCGACCGGAACCGGGGAACCGGGTTGAACCGGTTTTTTAAAAAAAATTTTTATTTGACCGGGAACCGGTGAGGATGCCGGTTCGGTTCGGTGGTTTTGGGCCGTTTTCGGTTGAATCGGCCGGTTCGTGTGGTCGGCCGGCCCGACCGGAACCGGCGAACCGGGTTGAACCAGTTTTTTTAGAATTTTTTTTATTTTAATGGGTCCGACCGGTTCGACCGGGAACCGGTGAGGATGCCGGTTCGGTTCGGTGGTTTTGGGTCGTTTTCGGTTGAACCGGCCGGTTCGTGCGGTCGATCGGCCCGACCGGAACCGGCGAACCGGGTTGAACCGGTTTTTTGGATTTTTTTTTAATTTTAATAGAAAAATATTATTCGATATGGATTAAGGAACACCGATTCATTAATTTGGACAATGTTTACTTGAATGGTATGTATTTTGGATGTTGTTTTGGATTAAAGAACACCGGTTCGTTAATATTATTGGCGAACCACCTACTATTTATGGTCGTTTAAACTTTGGATGTTGTATTTTGTTTTGGTTTATGGTTGTTTAAACTTGGGTTGTTGGTCCGACCAGTGAACCTCTAGGCCATCCGGTTCGCTTTCCGGTCCGGTTTTTAAAACATTGTGTGTTTTTATAGGTTTGTTTTGTGGGTTTGAGGTTTGGGGGTGGGTTTTTCTTGTGAGTTTTTTGGTTTCTTCACACATCTTTTTGATGGGTGTTTTGATTACGTTCATTATAGTATTCGTTGACGTTATCTTTCTCCGGGTTCCTACTTTCTTTCTTTCGTTATCGATACCCTGTTAAGCTTTGGGTTTTCCTTTTGTTTGCTTTTTTTGGGGCTTTGATTTTCGTCAGTTTTTTTATATAGGACTGTGTTGCACTTTGATTTTCGTCTATTTTGTTTATGGTGTTGGGCTTTGATTTACTTTTGGGTTCTGAATGTTCTTGTGTGTTATGAATTTGGGGTTTTGGTGTGTTTTACCTTGTGTATTTTGCTGATTTTATGGTTTCAAACCTTCATTTTGATTTTGATTTAGGGTTACGTTAAAACTCACATAGCCACGGCAAGGCGCGGGGCCCAAACCCAGTTATTATTATAACTATATAATTATATAGTGATTATATACTTAAATAAAAAAATAAAATAATACTTAAATCAAATAGTATTAAGTTATAAAAATATAAAATATAAATGGATGTATTTCAATATTAATTTAAAGTAATTTAAAAAAGATAATACTTAAAATAAATATATTAAATAACATATTAATTTGGATAAATTTATTAAATATGGAAAAATTAGAAACTACTATATATAGCAGTTATAACTTATGTTTAAAAATTTATATTAGGTGTATTAAATTTTGAGTAGTATGACAAGTGTGTTATCCTCAAATAGTTTATATAATAGTAATAATAATATAGATATTGATTATTATTATCATCATAAGTATAAAAATATTTAATAATTATATAGTTAATTATTCAAATAGTATACTATTTATTTATAAATTTTATTATAATAATAAATAATTACTATTATTATTATTATTATTATTATTATTATTATAAAAGTATTAGTACGTATATAGTTAAGTATTCAAATAAGATAATACTAAATTTAAATGTTAATTTAAAGTATTATAAATGATAAAATATATAATATTGGGAGTTGGATAATTTTATATTATTAAATAACGTTTTAATGAAAAATGAACTATTTAATGTATTAATTAGAAGAACTTTATTAAATAAGGGGCAAAATATGAATGATTACATAGAACACTTGTACCTAATGTTTAAGAGTTTGTATTAGGTGTCTTAATTTTTTATGAAATTTTATTTGTGTCTCATGTTTATGCTTTATATAGTAGTATAGATATAAGTTTATTAAACTTGGATGTTTCTATAGTATCGACATCCACGTGGTTCATGCGACATAATTACATTGGTTCACAACATATTTTGTTTCTTTGAAAAAAAATTTCACACTTAAATTTATAGTTAGAACTTAAGATTTATGGGATTGAATCAGCCACCGGCTTGGTGGTAGTGTGCACCTGCTAGGGCCTTGGTGGCAGTGTGCACCTACCAAGGATCCAAGGTCACGGGTTGAATCTCATTTCCTCTGGGCGGTATGAGACATTAATTTTTTCCACTCTATTTTCTTTCAATGTTTTTTAAAATTAGCTTTTTAATTTTTTCTGTTTATTATTGTTGGTTTCTTTTTATATATTTATTATCTTCTTTATATTTATTACCTTTTGTTTTTCGTATATGGCTTTTGTTACATTTTGTTTTGTTTTAATTCTTTTTTATATCACATAATAATGTACACATGTGCGAAATTATCATACGTAGATGAAGTATCACACAACTTTTTCATAAATACCCGATATCATTTTCATAACATGGCTTGAAAACTCCAACATCAACGTGCGAGTTTCATTACTAGTTAATATTTAATAGAGTAAATTACATAACTCGACCTTTATCTTTATAACTAATCTCGATTTTCAACATTTATTTATACTAATTAAACTAAAAAACCTTTATGTGCATGCTTTGTTTCATATTTGGTTCTTTAGTCTAACGTTTATTAGTTTGTATCGTTAAGTTAGGTCAAATGATTATTACATGAGGGGTAGATGTGTACAAAAAAAAATCCATGAGGAATCCCAAAACAAATTGACATACTAAAAAAACATGATCAGTAAAATGTTAGGACCAAGCAACACCTCAAAAAAGTTTATAGTAAAAAATGATTGTGTCATATGGTTTATTAATAATAAACTTAATACATTCAATTTGTAACAACATATATATAAAACCATAAGCAATTTTTTTCATAACAAAATCTTTAGCATTCGCATAGCCAAGTGTTTCAAAAGAGACAACAAAAAACATAATTGTTACAATCATAAGTACATAACAATACAAAATAAAAGCATTTCAAAACATTTACCCTTCTAAATTAAATTTATCCTCGGCACAGGCAAGTTCTGCTTATATGTTTTGTGGTAACACTTACTAAAAGTGATATTGTGTTTTCTTTGACAATCTTCCACTTTTTTTTTCACATATCTAAGTTCTAAACTAATTTCTTCCTTATTTTTTTGGATCTTTCAGTTGGCTTTGTGATGGGTTGGTGGACTAATTGTTGTTGGGACTTTGATCACATTGACATACCATTGATGGAGTGAACCTTGAAACTGTAAACATTTTTTCATAACGATAACCTATAAACAAGTAGTATTTAAATTTATGTTTGTCCAGCATGTTGACCACTTCTTGTCATATCTCAAATTGTCGTCACTGCATGCTTTCATGAAATTCTAATATATTGATATCAAGGTTTTATTGATAAAAATAAGGTTTTATTAAGATTAACAAATAAAATTAATTATAAAGATAAATGTTATTTTTTTTAATTTACCCTATATAATATAATATTAGATTCATTTGAACATAAATCTTTCTTCATGTTCATGAGTTCATGAATCATGATGCTTGGTTTGGGCTGGGCTTAGCTAATGAACCTCCAGCCCATTTAGATACTCTGTCTGTCTGTCTGTCAGTGTCAAATTTCGACTCTCTCGTGTGCAAAATTCTCTGTACAAGACGACCTCCATTGTCGAACTGTTCATCAACCGAAGATCATCTCAACATCAGATCCACCATTTTTTAAGGTTTGTATGCATCATTTCCTTCGTCCTGCGTTTAAATCCCTTATTTGTTTTTGAACTTTAAATCCTACAAGCTACCATCAAGTAATTACAAATTACAAATTAGGTCGATTAAAGTTCCAATTTGGGTTGTTGGGTCGTGATTATCGGTATCTCGGGATAGTCGATGTTAGGCCTTCTTAACACTAAAAGAATATGTGATTACAAGCATGAATTAATGATGTTTGAAAATTAGGTTTCTTATAAGCTGATCTGTCAAATGCCAAACAATGTTTTGTGCTTCTGAAGCCTTAAATGTAGTTTGATTTCGTAACAGTCTTTTTGATCTAATGAAAGTACATGTTTTGCCCTAAAATGGTGATTTTGACTTCTTGAAACTGATCCTTGGTGCTTTATATTTGGTAGCTAGTGGATAGTATATACTATAGAATCAATTGGAGTGATGATGTTGAGCTTTGAATGCTGATGATATTAGTTTATGTTTGAATCTTTGAAGCCAATGGCGGAGGCTGGGAACTCGATGTTATATTCTCTTCTCCTCTTTGTTGTTACTCTGTCACTTCAAGAAATGTATAGAGGGAAGTTAGCATCTTCAGAATTATTCACCATACTTGGAGGATTCACTAGTTCTCTGGTGTTTCTTTTCTTACTGACGGTGAGTTCTTTGTATGATTCATGTGAATTTAATTGTGTTAGAGTACTTTGGTAATGTGTTTAGTTGTCTGTTATTTTTTCTTTAATATTTGAAACTTTGATTTGATTTTTATCTTTCTTTGGCTTCAAATGGCTTTCAGCATTCAACATTACCTTTCATTCTCTTTGTGCAACAACAGTCAGTACTTGCACCAAACGTAAAGCCTCATGCTTGTTTGGCCATATGCGTTGTGCTTGTTCTGGTGAGATAGATATGGTAGGAGAGTTAGTAAATACTAATTATATCCACATATGAACAAATAGGTGGGAGTGTAACATTGACAACAACTGAAAAACGAATAATGATGAAATACTTATAAATACCCTCAAATGAGAAAAAACATTTTGGGAGCTTCTATTTGATAAGCCATCTTATGAATAATAGTCAAGTAATAATTTATATGTTAATTCTGTGCAAGAAAATAGGACAAATGGAAAGAAGGTGAAAATTGTGTTTTTGAGAGGGTTTGAAAACTTTGGTCTTGACATAGGAAAATGGTTAAATGTCTGCTTTCCTTCATTAGTCAGTTTTGTAAACAAAGAAAACATCAAAATCAAGTTTATAGTTTATACCCACGGCCCACCATTTGTGTTTAATAAACAGAGTTTGGTTTTGCTAGAAGAGAAATGGTTGCCTATTTAAGCGCTGTTTTTCTATTTGGTTTACACTTTTTTTTTTAATTTCCTTGATGTCCTGACACATTCTCAACTGTGACCCAAAAATAAAAATGTAAAACAGAAATATCACCTAGCGAGGTGTGCGTACGTTTCATGATTTGTTTATGTTTCAGACCTCTCAATTGCAAAAATGGACATGTATATTAATACCGTTGGTTATTGGTATAAACACTTCATTGCCTTACATGGGATTCATTGCCTTACATGGTATTTAATTGAAAATTGCTTGCAAATTTGCTGTATAAACATAATATGTGATTGCTGCTTATGATTAACTGCGTACTTGGTTCTTCTCCTTTTTGCAGTTCATTGGAAATTACCAGGAAACTTCTGGGGTTAAGACTGGATGGGGTGCTGGTGAGTTGATATAAGGCTTTTGGTTTCTCTAGAGGTGTTGATTTCGACCCATTTACTTATGATTGGGTTGATTTTTGTTATGTTTTTATCCCCAGCGGACCAAACAGGTAAAATAAGTAGCTCATAAGAAAGGGGTGGAACGGACCAAAAGTTGCGCAAGTGTATTTTCTGGTGTATAAAATTTCAGAATCACTTTACCAAAAAGATTAGTTCATTATTTTTGTAATTATATTTGATACTGTTTATCTATTTACAAAATCGAAATTTAGGCAAAATATGTTACGCGTCTGCCCAACCTGACCTGTTTCGGCATGTACCAAAACTTACCTAGTTTAACACTTTACCCTCCTGACCTGCTATTATGGCTCCTTTATGCCTGAAAATGTTACCAGCGTGTCAAAGCTGTTGCAGTTGAACAATTTGATTCCCCATTTGTAACACGTTGAACAAATTGGTCTTGATTCACTAATCGATAAAGCATTAGTAATTCCTAAATAATTTATATCTTTATTCATCTACAGTTATTCTAGCGGAGGCTGTTGCTCTTGTTGCTGCTAGCACTGTGCATCGGGTTTGCATAACAACTTGGTACTTTAATTTCTCAAATGAATTTTCTTACAGTTCAATTCTTTGTATACTTATGAAAACTTTGGTGCCTGTATGAGTCTGGTTGTTTATGTAGAATTCAGTCATTTCCACCCTGGCACTCCCCAGTCCCCACCCCTCAAATCAGCTGATTTTTTAAAATATAGCTTAAAATCAAAGGTCTTAACTCTTAATAGTCATACCAAAGTATGTTCAAAAGCTTGCAGTTTTTTAATACGATTTCTTCAAAACAAGTATATGGTTATTTTGATATTATAGTTTATCATATTATTATATTAAAGATCTTAACTATGTATGGCCTTTCTCTAACTTTCTTTAACTTTCTTTAATTAGATTCCTCCATCTTGAGTCGGATATAATTCTTGCCTATTTCTCTGCTGACCGTTTAGTTCTGTGGTTTGTGCCTAATTGATTAGTTGTTATATCTCGCTGATTAGTGGTATAATCGTTAGTGTTTTGCTATTAATTGCGGAGTAAGTTGTATATTGTTGGTTGAGTTTGTGTGTTGATCATTTGTGGCTTGTTGTCTTCATTTCTGGTCAACCTTAGATGTAATTCTTGTCTATTTTTCTGCTGACCGTTTAGTTCTGTGGATTGTGCCTAATTGATTAGTTGTTATATCTTGCTGATTAGTGGTATAATTGTTAGTGTTTTGCTATTAATTGCTGAGTAAGTTGTATATTGTTGGTTGAGTTTGTGTGTTGATCATTTGTGGCTTGTTGTCTTCATTTCTGGTCAACCTTAGATTTGCTCTCTAGATAGGCTTCATTGGCTTACTGTAAGGTCTTGATTACTGCGTGTGCCCCTAGCGTGTGCCCCTAGCGTGTGCCCCTAGCGTATTGTTGACCACGTGTGACAGTTCCTTTTGATTGTGCTTTACTTGTGCTTGGTTTCTTTCTAGTGTGTTGTCTGTGTTTTTATTGTTTGGTGGTTTTAGTAGACTCTGTCTGGTATAATAGATAGTACGAGTCATTATGCTGCCCGAGATCATGTTCTGTGAGGAGAGGTGCGAAGACAGGGAATAAGGTTTGTATTAAGAGTGGCATCGTGGAATGTAGGAATCCTAACTAGTAAGTTACTAGAGTTAATTGACGTGCTGAAGAAACGTAAGGTCCACATAGCATGCCTGCAGGAGACTAGATGGCGGGGTGGGAGAGCAAAAGAGTGCAATAGTTATAAACTATGGTATTCAGGGTCTGATGGAGCTAAAAACGGAGTAGGTTTTCTAGTTGCTAAGGAACTCCAAGATAATGTAGTGGATGTGAGAAGATACAATGATATAATTATGTTGTTAAGAATAGTAATAGGAGATGAGGTAGTGACGGTAGTTAGTGCGTATGCACCACATGTTGGACTAGGGGACACGGAAAGAAAAACGTTCTGGGAGAGTTTAGACCACGTTATGGGCGACATACCTAGAGAAGAAAAGTTATACATAGGAGGAGATTTTAATGGACATATCGGAAAGGATAATGAGCATTTCCAACTGGTGCACGGAGGCTACGGGTATGGTCTTAGGAATGACGGCGGTAGGGAGCTTCTTGAATTTGCAGTAGCGCATGACTTAGGTATCATAAATTCGTTCTTTAAGAAAAGAGACTCGCATCTAATCACGTTTAGCAGCGGCGGGAGACACACGCAGATAGACTACTATTAATGAGGAGAGAAGATCATAGCTCGTGGAAAGACTGTAAAGCAATCCCGGGAGAGACGGTTGTGACGCAACACCATATGTTGGTGGCGGATATACGCGTCAAGAGGCCAATTACCCAACGGAACAAGAGAGTTACACCCAAGATCAGATGGGGTCAGCTCAAAGACGAAAAGATTACCATTTTTAGAGATAAAGTCATACCAATGAACCAAACTGGGCCACAGGAAGATGCAAACCAAAAGTGAGAGGTTATGGCAACTAGGCTCATCCAAGCAGCTAAAGAAACGCTTGGAGTTACAACAAAAAGGACAGTTGGTCATAAGGAATCATGGTGGTGGAACGAAAATGTACAGGAGAGGATGCGTATCAAACAACAAAGTTTTAGAGAGCTCATACGCTGTAACAATGAGGAAGAACACGCAGAGCTAAAACAAAAGTACAAGGAGGCTAAGAGACAAGCGGAAAAATCGGTGTCAGAGGCAAAAAACACGGCGTATGAAATGATGTATAAGCGTTTGGAGACGAAAGAAGGAGAGCATGACATGTTTAAGATAGCCAAGGCAAGAGAATGAAGAAGACAGGACCTGAGAATGGTCAAGTTCATAAAGGCTGCGGATGGAAAGGTTTTGGTGAAGGAGAAAGATATCAAAGGTCAGATGGAAAACTTACTTCGATAACCTATTTAACATAAGGAATCCAAATCAACAAACTGAGGTAGATAGAACAACCCAAACAACGCAACAAAACCAATGCTATTGTAGAAGCATCACAGTTGACGGAGTTACAAGAGCTATGAAGAAAATGGGAAGGGCTAAAGCGGTGGGGCCAGACAACATACCGATTGAAGTGTGGAAATGCCTGGGTGATGAGGGTCTCCAATGGCTAACAGATCTATTCAACACTATCGTTAAGACAGGGAAGATGCCAGACCAGTGGAGAACCAGTGTCATAGTACCCATATATAAGAAAAAAGGAGATATCCAAGGTTGCGAAAACTACAGGGGAATAAAGCTATTGAGTCACACAATGAAACTATGGGAAAGAGTTATTGACACGAGAATTAGACGACAAACCCAGATAGCAATAAACCAATTTGGATTTATGCCAGGACGCTCTACAACAGAAGCCATACACGTCATAAGACGGATAATGGAGAAATATAGAGAGAAGAAAAGGGACCTACATATTGTATTCATCGACCTAGAAAAGGCCTATGACAGTGTACCGCGACAACTAATTTGGGAAAGTCTACGACTTAGAGGGGTACCAGAGAGGTATATCAAATTAATTAAGGATATGTATGACGGGGTAAAAACGTGTGTGCGAGCACCGGTAGGAGACACAGACTCATTCTCAATGGAAGTGGGACTCCACCAAGGATCGGCATTGAGCCCATTTCTCTTCGCACTAGTGTTGGATGAGATGACTAAGTCTATACAACAGTCAGTACCGTGGTGCATGCTCTTTGCGGATGATATTGTCTTAATATCAGAATCTAAAATGATGCTTAACGACAAGCTAGAGCAGTGGAGAGCAGCGCTAGAGAGCAGAGGATTAACGATAAGTCGCTCTAAGACGGAATACATGCATTGTAACTTTGGTGGCGACGAGGAAGAGGACACCCAAATCAGTATCCAGGGTATGCCGGTCCCACGGACATCTAGGTTCAAATACCTGGGCTCGTACCTGCAGGAGGACAGAGAGATACACAGCGATGTAGCTCACCGTGTCCAAGCAGGATGGTGCAAGTGGAGAGCAGCATCAGGGATCCTATGTGATAAAAGGTTTCCAGCAAAACTTAAGGGAAAACTATACAGAGTGGCGGTACGCCCAGCTATGCTATATGGAACAGACTGCTGGGCCATAAAGAAATCGCACGAGAAACAAATAGAGGTTGCGGAAATGCGAATGCTAAGGTGGATGTGTGGCCATACAAGACTGGATCGGATAAGAAACGGAGTGTTTCGACAGAAGTTAGAAGTGGCTTGTATTGCAGATAAAATACGAGAGGGAAGATTAAGATGGTATGGACATATCAAGAGGAGACCAATGGCAGCACCGGTCAGAGCAGTGGAGAACATCATCATAGAGGGTAGGAAGAGTAGAGGAAGACCTAGGCTGATTTGGGAAGAGATAATTAGACGAGATATGGTACACTTGCACCTCTCTGAGCACATGATCGAGGATAGGAGTGAGTGGAGACTTAGAATTAAAATTAAGGACTTTTAGTGGTTTCTGTAGCTAGAAAGGGACTTTGATTACTTGTTACGGGGCCTGATGTGTATGTAGTACACTTCGACCTTTTTAGGGAAAACTTGCTGCTTCCCTGATGCATGCTTGTTCATTTTATATTTCTTTTGGTGATATTTAATGTTTGTTGTATGATATGTGATGTATGATGTGTGCTGTATCATATATCATATATCATATATCGTATGTTTGATTATATGTTGATTTGCTAGCGTTATTGCTTTTGTTAGCGAGCCGGGGGTCTCTCTGGAAGCGGTCTCTCTACCTATCTGGATAGAGGAAAGACTCGCCACCACCTACCCCTCCCAGACCCTGCTCTTGAGTGGGATATACTGGGTTTGTTTGTTTGTTTGTTTGTTTAACTATGTATGGCCTTTCATAAAATGGACAAAACCGTTGTTATTGGGCCAACCTAACCCTGAAACCAAAATTACTCCATACTTTAGACTCACAAACGGTAAAAGTCTTAATGTTATTGGGTCCAAAGGCTTAGGGCTGGGTTTGAATCTTTCAAATTACATAATCCTTGTGGATAAACTTCTTGATGACGAGGGCTTTAGTCCAATTGCCATGTTCTAACCATGTTGCGCCTGGTAGTTCTACTCTTTTGCCAAAATGTTTTGATTTGTGAGTTTGCCCCATGTTAGTTTATTGATGTTAGATTATTTTTATTTTTATTACTTGGCTCATCTTCTTCATCTTACAAAGAATAATAGGCAAAACATGATTGGCACAATGGCTAAATATAGAGATGGCAAAATGGACTTGTCATCAAGGTTGGGTAATGGGTCAGATGGGCTTGGATTAAAGTGCGTCATACTTCTGTTCACACGAAAGTGTAAACTTTTATTTATCCAAATCTATGAATTTTCAATAAGTATTCAATGTGTTCAAACTTCTATCATCTAACCTATAACAAGTTTTATGCATTAAAAGTTGACTTTTGATGTTTTTAATCAGTTTCACGTTTTAGAGATAAAACACATCCAAATCAACGTATGGGTTGAAATCTCCGTTGCTTAAGTAGACTAAATGATTTTTTTTGGCAGCTTCTTGTTCTCAGCTGTGATATTGTACGAGGTGAAGAAGATTTCAGAAGTAATGGTTTCAAAAACTGAGGCAAAAGGTCGCAGGCATTGAAAGGGGGCAGGCTATTATCTGTATTTGTGCAAGAGTTAGGGTTTAAACTATATCAATGAGTTACTGAAAGTTAATTTAAAGTTTAGAATCTCATTGTGATTCAAAATTGGTTCGAAATGAGAGTCATGGGACACTGTAATAGATACTAGAACACCATAATATATTTCTGCCGTTTTTAATCATATTAGAGCACCTGCAATGCAGGGTTACGGACGCCACCCTCACACTGTATTGTGTGGGTCTGTCCTTGGCCGAAGCGCATTTTGTGGGACACGAGTGAGCCTCATTTGCGATTGTATTATTTGGTTTCTCTTCTTTAAGAAAAAAACTTTTTAAAACTTGATAAACTTTGCATGTCTTATTTAAATATACTAGAGGGTGAAACCTGCGCGGTGCAACATGGGTACAAATATTTTAGTACTGTGTCTTTAGTCAACTCATATTTATTGTGCTAACTCTAATTTTGCTTTTTTATTTGATTAATATGGAATATCAAACATATCTATATTACCATAGATATGAGCGAATTTGTAAAATAATAAATTATTTATGCATAATTTCACTTGCACAAACTGTAATAACATTGTTTTTAAGTGTTTAAAAATGAATTAAAAGTACAATGTTGTGTAAAAAGTTGTATTATATAGTTTTATAGATATAGTCTAAGATAATCTTAAATATAATAGTCTTATTTTAAATTTAATTAGGAAATGATGGAGTACAAACATTTAAAACTTAAAAGGGGTATAATGAGAATAAATCTTATGATACTACACATTAAATCTTACAACTCTTCATATGTCATCTTAAAATTGATATAAAATTACAAATCTAGTCATGGTTTCTCTATTATCTTATTTAAATATATAAATTTATTAAGCTTTAATTAATTAAATCTGTTGATTTATAACAATAAAATTTTAAGTAATATTTAATTTCTAAAAGAAAATCCAAGAAATTGTTAAATTTACGTATAAATCTTTATATATTAATAAGTTTGTGTATGTAAACTTGTAACGGTAAAAAAGATATACTTTTTGTAAATTTCAAACTCCTTGTTGATACAGATTCAATTTTCAAATCCTAAATAGATAGAACTTCCACCTTAGAAATTATCATTACAACCATCCTTTTTGTTCATGTCTTGCAATTTTTACCATCCATAAGAACTCTAAATTCCCAAAGGCCTGATCTTTGACTCCTACACTACACAAATCTTGTATAAATCCAAGCACATCACAAGGCGGCACTAGGGATAAATCTTTATTCCCACAACTTAAGGTAGCTTTAAAAAATATCTAGGTTAAACACTTGAACATGCGACAAGCTCTCTGTTTCATTGTTGATAACAATGAAATCCTTTTGTATTCCAAACTAGCAATTTGCTCCTTTTTCATAGAATAACGATTTGGTTCCGTCTATTTGTCACATTGTAACATGTATGTTTCGCTCCTAAAATTAACAAGTAATAGATATACAGTAAAACCTCTATAAATTAATAATATTTGGACGGGGATATTTTATTAATTTAGCGAGATTTATAACTATATCGATAAATTAATAAATTATTAATTTAAAGAGTTGATTTATATTCGTGAGCAACTCTCAATTTAATGTATTGTCCTTCAAAATTTTCATGTCCGTTCACTTTAACTATTTAAATAAAACAAAAACAAATACCTTCAAAATTCTCATGTACATTCACACATTAATGAACTTGTCACTCGGAAAGAAAATTGCAAGTGGCAACAACTCTTCATAACTTTTTGTTGCAATACGAGAATATACTGCCTCAACTCTTAAGGTGCTGTTTGTTTCTGAAGAGGTAAAACATCTGCAGTCTGCAGACCACATCTGCAGACATCTGTAGGAGAAGAGGTGGACCAAAACTCTGCAGCCTGTATTAAGAAGACTGTTTGTTTTGTAACGTCTGCAGACTGTTGAAATAAACTGAAATTAATAAAAAGTTAAAATAAACAGAAATTTAAATAAACTTTCACAATAAACTGAAATTAAAATAAATTGTTAAAGAGTTTTATTATGATTATAAACAATCACCAATTCATGCATAATTATAATCGACCGTACAAAATGGACACAAAATGCAGAAACAATTAACTTTGACCAATTATCAACATACTTTGATTGAGTTTTTTCAATTGCCATTCACATTCAACATTGACCATAAAAAATGGACACAAAATGCAGAAACAACAGTGGCTACAAGCTGCACAATACATGACCATTTCATGACCCAAAAAGTCAAACTTTATATTAAGAAACAATAGTGGCTACAAGCTGCACAATCTTGATTTTTTCCAATTTCAAGAATAACATAACCTCATGTATTCCATCTCAATGCTCAATTACAAAGAAAAACAATGAAAAAAAACTAACTAAGCCCTATTACTACTTTCAATAGCTTGTTTCCTTTTGCCATTCTTCTATATTGATTGAATTCAAGAGTCCGATTTATAGGAGTCCACGAGGTGCGATCTTTGACACATTGGAGGGTCAATCGAACTAACAAACCCACAGCTCCTTCCCTGTCCCTCATTAACTTCAGAAAAGAGACAGAGAAGTTCAGAAGTTAAGTCACCAATAGTAATACAACTGCAATGACTTTAATATAAGCTTTGATCAATGTTGAATGTTGTTTCTAAGCGAATGCATACATAAAGATTTTGAAGTCTGTGATTCACATGACAAATGCAGCACATACCTAAGGCATGATTCAAAAACCCACTTTTCTTTTACTATAACAATTAAAAAAGGCATGATTCACATATTAAACAACAAAAAACTGGGAACCGGAATAATCTGTAACAACCCACTTTAGGTATTCTTTTCATAAAACTCCACATCATTGTCTGAATTGAGGATTTTAAGAAGAAAACAGTCGAAGCCAATGGGAAAGACTAAACTCTAAAGAGCATGTTTAGAGCCTTACAGTAACCACATCGAGCAGATTTGAAACAAATTCAAACAACAAGATCATCAACAAGATCAAAAACAAGTTCAAACAACATCATCATCATCAACAACATCGAGCAGGTTTGAAACAAATTCAAACAACAAGATCAAGCGCGGTCGAGCAGGAACATCAAGAACTTCATCAACAACATCAAGAAATCAGCAACAAGATCAAAAATTTACCTCAAGATTTGAACTCTAATCGAGCAGGACAGCGACGGTGAAACCTAATCAAGCAGAAGGGGGAGTGGCGACGGGGGGAGTGGCGACGGGGGGTGGTGGCGACGGGGGTAGTGGCGACGGGGGGTGGTGGCGACGGGGGAGTGGCGACGGTGGAGTGGCGACGGTGGAGTGGCGACGGTGGGGAGTGGCGACGGGCGACGGGGGGAGGCGACGGGGGCGAAGCAGACCTCTGTGTGGGGTGTGGGTAAAAATCAGGGGTTTAGGGTTGATATGTTAAGAAGAGGTGGGAAGAGGTGGGAAGACTTTAGTCCACCTCTTCTTGGAGAAGAGGTCACGCAGACCTTTTTTAGTGAAACGTCTTCAGAAAAACAAACACTCTGCAGAACGTCTGCCCGCCTCTTTTTGACGCAGACAAAAGAGCTTCAGAAGCTCTTTTTCAGAAAAACAAACACCACCTAAGTGCAATGGAGAGATTTAAAAATGAACTCAATACAGATTTGAAGTTCACAAAAAAACAATTGACTATATATTTATTTTTTACTAGACAATCCTATAATTTTAGTAATTATTAATTTATAATTTTGCTGGGATCAATATATTTATATTGGGATTTAAAAAAAATATTATCTTATTATTTTATTGATTGGGGTCTAATTTTGTACTGGTCCCAACTTTGTACTGGTCCCAACTTTGTAATGGTCCCAAGTTGGGACCATACAAATAATTAATTTTATCGAGTTTATTAATTTATCGAGTATCCGTGTTAAGCTAATATGAAATTATTATTTTATCAATGTTTTTGTATGACCGGAATGCCATTGTGTGAATAGATATAATCAAAATGAAAATCTTAATTAAAATGATTGTTGCCGATTTTACTTGTTCGGATGAGATCCAAGAACCCGGTTCAAGTTTCCCGGTTGGTTTTGCATGGTGCTTTTGTGTATAGAAACTAGCAACCAATGTTGATCTGGCGGTATTAATGTTTTAGTAAAGCTTGATACTTCTATCATCCAAGAAGGTATAAGTTTTATCTCATCTATGGTTGTGTTTGAGTTTTATGAATTCACATGTGGACTCTTGATGGGCGTTCTAGCTAGATCAGGAACAGTTCGTCCACACGATCTTCCATTGTGCTTTATAAATTTATAACCTGTGACAAAATCAAGCAGACCGGCTGTGTCATCGGCTAAGTTGTCACATAATTTTAAGAAAATCAACAATAGCATCTTCTCAATAACAAACAACTATTCCAAGACCAACTCTCATTTTTAACAGATTTGCTAACAATTAAATTCAACTAAAGATCAAAAGGCAAAAGGTGTTAAAAGAATACACCAAAACTTCTCTAAAAAATTCTTTGTTTAACGAGGCTTGGCATCATTAGTTTAAGGAGAGATTGTTGGGTCTATGATCCCTGAAACAAAGATTTAAGTAATTGCTATTGATGGCAGCTACTATAAACGATGAAGATTGGACTTATTTGAAAGTTATGGTTGATGGCTATAAAGAGTGGCAAATAGAGATTTACTACTGAAGGTATGGATGTTCAACAACTTGTTGTTGATGACGACAAGTTGTTTCCGTTGAAGGTAAGTTGTACCTAGTAACTTATGATTGAAGAAAGAGTTTCTACTAATAGAGATCATGATTGTCAATTGAAGCAATAATTCTGAAAAACCATGTTCTTTGTTGTTCTAATTGTTCAATCTATTAAATTCAATGAAAGAGTAAACTGATCAACAACTATTTCACTACGATCTAACGACTCGATTAAGATATTAGCTTAGTTTATTAAATTAGTAGATCACCTGATCACCAAATCCTAACATACGTTCATATTACGATTTTGGTCCTAAGTTTGAGAAATTATAACTCTGTTCACTTCATGGCTTTGTTTATTTAGATAGCTTAAATGAAATAAGCTAAGCAAGAACGCAAGAAAGCCTTCTCGCAAGCAAGCAAGAAGGAAGGCTTTTAAGATGGAAAGCCCCTATTGAGTAAGATTGCTCGCTAGTTGCCATCAGTTCAATCACTGAAATCAGTAAAATCTAGAAATCAGTCTCGTTTCACCATTAGGGAAAATCCACTTTATCCATTTCAATCTCTGTCATCGAAGGAAAAAGGGCTAGCATCATTTTTCATTGGGGAGATACCACTTTTGAAATGAAAGATCAACTCTTCGAAGGGAAAAGTCGATTATTTTACTGAGATTAACAAAAAATCATTTCCCATACCCAGCCCACTATCATCCTTAATTACTAATTTTCATACGCTTCTTATTCAATATCATATAATCACTTTCAAACACGAATTATACCTTTAACAACATGCCAACAAAACAATTTAAATCAGATGTTTTCAAACTTGGACCTGATTAATGCCTGGACCCTCTTTAAATTCACAACTCTTTAATGCATGAAGTTTCTGAACCAGTTTGTATTGCTACCTCTTTCTTCTACACCAAACAGTTTGCAATTTCAATTCTTTTAGTTCCATCTGATAATAGCAGAACCCCATGTAAGACCTGCCCCGAATCCTGATGTTGCAATTGTTTGACCTGGTTTGACTTTCCCGCTATGCACCGCTTCATCTAATGCCAATGGAATAGAGGCCGCGCTTGTGTTACCATAATTTGCCAAATTTGATATGACTCGATCCGCTGGGATTTCTAAACGTGTTGCAACTGCATCAAGGATCCTCTGGTTCGCCTGCATATTTACCCTTTACGTTATCAAGATTTTACAAACAGATAAAAAAAGTTTATATTTTATGACCCACTGTAATAAATCTTTATATTATTTAGTTTGGAATATTTTATCTCACATAATCAGTTTCAAAATGCATGCACAAACACCCCCGATATTCATACCTGATGGAGCAACAGCCAATCAATGCTAGAACGGGCCATCCCAGCATTTTCTAATGCAATCTCGATTGATTGCGGAACAACGCGACAAGCAAACCTAAAAACTTCTTTACCGTTCATCTGTATATACGAATAAGAAGAACTTTTTGGAGGAAATCCATCAACCGAACCATTAGTACTGAATGCTTCATTTTCTTTGACGCCTGTATGTAAATGCCTGACAGAAAAAAAAAAGGATGATATCTATTTATAATAAGTAATCAGACTGCTTATTCAAACACTAAAAACAGATTACGGAGACTTGAAATGGCAATAATCAAATAATTAGTTCCAAAACGCAAATCCAACACCCTGCAAGAGAATCTATCATTTTTGTTGTTGTGATGGCAACGCCCAAATATGTAATATGAACTTCAAAACGTCCAACAGGAGATGATTCAAGTTTTATTGAGAATGGAAAGTAATAAATTTTAATAACATGAGCTAGAACCTGTAGCCTTCACCATCACTGTGCAAATCAAAACCAAATAAACCATCTTCTTCACCTTCACAAGCCTGAAAAATTTGCAACAACTCAAGAACATATAAACGCTACAAATTTCCACAAGACACTGGAAGTAAAGAATTATAAAATATGGACCTGAACTAATACTGCACCAGCAGCATCCCCAAATAAGATACAAGTCCCTCTATCAGTCCAATCAACATAACGAGACAGTGCATCTGCTCCAATTACAAGGACATTTTTAAATCCGCCGCCTGCATAAAAAAGCTCAATTTTTTTATATAACGTGTGAAGAAGTAAAGAAGATTTAATCAAACGGAAGAAATAAATTTAAAAAGGAAAAGTTACCTCGGATATAGCATGAAGCTGAGACTAGACCCAAAACAAATCCACTACATGCAGCTGTTATATCAAAAGCCAATGGATTTCCCTTACACCCGAGTGCTGCTTGTATCTGATATGAGATTAAGAGAAGTAATGAAGGCTTTACAAGACTTGTAATATGGGTTTTGTTAGAGATGATGATTTGGTTAATATAAGTTTTTGGTTTATCTGGTTACCCAGTTCCCTTTTCTGTCTTGCATCCTCTATATATTGAAAGACAACTTTTTCCTGATTGCAAGTCCAATTCAAGTAATTTTTTTCTTTCATATTCAAAATTAATGTGGATTTCTCAATGTGAATACTAGAGGTGACAAATTACACCTATTTACTTGTTGATGGATCTATTTAAATTATGCTAATGGGTCAAATGGATAGAAGAGAGAAAGCAGTTGAAGAGAAAACAAGCCAAGGGGATCAGCATGTAAAAACCAAAAGTGAAATATGTCATGCACTAAACATCCTAAACCAGTTTAGTAAAAATTTAGAATATTGCTGAAATTCTTTAACATTTGTAATCATGCTTGACACTCTAATTATTTATAATGAATTTGGACTGAAAGTATTCCCAGTGAACCCAACCGGTTTCCACCCATACAAAAGATTATCCATTTTGACCAGCTAAAAAAGCCACCCTACCGGCCCATGGGCCGTAGAAACCTTATGAAAGTCAAGGGACACGTTGGGATTACTACATAAGAAACAACTTTAAGCTGTTGCTAAACACAAAGACTATATGCAGTAGAAAATATCTACATAACACACAAATACTTCTTTGATCCGTAAACAGTAATGCAACAATTTCTTTTTTCAGGGCATCCCATTTACAATTAAAAAAAAAAAACCCTTTTTAGCAATTTCAAAATCACATATTTTCTGTAAAAAGTAATACCTGAGGAGCACTACCAAATAGATCATCTGGGGTTGAAGTGCACAAAAGGACTAAATCCACATCATCAGGATCAACCTCTGCCATCTCAAGTGCTTTCTGAGCTGCCTCAACAGCCAATCCTGTCATCTTATCTTTCCCTGCCAATGGAGAATTAAAATTAATCATTTTCATTGTAGAATTTGAAAGGAAAAAAGTGTAAAAACCATTAGATATTGATTTAGATTAACCAAAATAATATGCTTGCGTCAATAACTTTTCAAATGTTGAATTAATGAACTGTCTTCAAACTTTAAAGATTTATAATCTTTTCAGGTGGAAACCAACCTGTAAGAACTCTTCTTTTTCGTATTCCAGTTCTAACAGATATCCATTCATCACTTGTATCAACAATCTTAGAAAGATCATCATTAGAAATCTCAAGATTAGGTATAGCAGAGCCACATCCAACTAATTTGCAGCCCTTCCCAACTAACCTGCAAGCCAATTTCATAAACACCATGACAAAAAAACACAAACTTGCAAGATAATTGGATCAAAACATCAATCAATCCAAAAGGGGAACGCGAAAACAAACAATACCCACAAAACATACAAAACCACAAGTAAAATCACGATATCAAATGCATAAAAAACCTAAAATTGTTACGATCATAAGCGAATAACTACCTGGAGGGCTTAGATTCAGAAGGTGAGAGCTTATCAGCACCTTGAACAGCACTGGCGCATGAAATCCTTTTAAAGATTCGATCAGGGGGATAAACCCCTGATCGAACAATGGCTATTGATGGAGAAATCCTCAGTTTATTCAATTGGGGGACTGTAGGAGTGGAGACCCAAGATGCACTTGCCATTAACAGAGCAAATTGAGAGAATCTACGATGGATTGATGTAAAGTAAGAGGAAATTTGCAAGTTTTGAAGGGTAATTACAGTTCTTGACGAAAGAATTTGAACGTTGGATGGGTATATGTATATGCGAATGAAGGAACATGCAGAAGGCGTTTTGAAATTTGTGTTTGAGCTGAGTTTTCTTCTTCAGCAATTTTTCGGACTAGTCGAGGCAAATTGTTATGATTTTGACAATGGAGTTTTATCTTTTATCATTTGTAGCTCCTATTTTAATCAACATTTCTCCAAACTTGTAACGAAATGTTCGGTTAAATACTTGAGTGATGACATGACAAAAAACAATATGAATCTAGCTTAACGTACTGTTGAAATTTCTTGTTGAACATATTTGGTTTAATGTGCTCTTGTTGGGTCTTGTTTACGGGTTGACTTGTTTTAATTTTTTTTTAATAGTGTTTTGAATATGTTTTATGTGTTAAAGTAAAATA
Source organism: Flaveria linearis (assembly GCA_024085815.1). NCBI lineage: Eukaryota > Viridiplantae > Streptophyta > Magnoliopsida > Asterales > Asteraceae > Flaveria > Flaveria linearis. Next base: position 44,240,718 of record CM044011.1, read on the forward strand.
GTTGTAAGGATGCTAAACGTGTTGTATTGCCTCAAACCCAAACGTGACAAATACGAGAATCTTGTTGCACACAGGAACTTGAATTCAACACATACGCATGGTTAATACGAACATAACCCTTTGTACCTTAAACTTTTATTTAGTTTTTTTACATATCAACACCCCAAAAATACAAATTTACATTTAGAAACCAAATTCACTAAAATTAACTATTATGTTTAAATCAAAACATGACTGCTCATTTCTCAAATGCTTAATCGGTTTAATATGGAATAAACGCATTTTCTTAAGTTTATCAACAATAATATGGAAACTACGAAAGGGCCATGTTATCCGACACCGACATGTTTGCTAAATGTGTTTATGGGCCCATTTAGAAAAGAACTCAAACTCACAAAGTATGTGCTACTTTTATGTCGTGTCTGAAAGTTAATCCTATCTAGTTGGGTATTTTTTTATTACAATTTTAAAGTTAAATAAGAAATTGGCATTAATTATTTAGTTTAAGCATAGTTATGTGTACACATTTGCATTTTATAATTATAAATTTAGAGAAATAATATGCGAAGAAAAATATGAAATATGCATTTTTTTAATTAGCATTAATTATTTAGTTTAAGCATAATTATGTGTACACATTTGCATTTTTTAATTATAAATTTAGAGAACTAATATGTGAAGAAAAATATGAATAAAAGGTCATGTTCAAGGCACCCCACAAGATTGGATAGGATAAGAAACGACGTCTTTCGCCAGAGGCTAGAGGTGGCATGTATCACAGATAAAATACGAGAGGGAAGATTAAGATGGTTTGGGCACGTGAAGAGGAGAACGATGGCAACACCTGTTAGAGCAGTAGAGAACATCAGCGTAGATGGTAGGAGGAGTAAAGGTAGACCTAGGTTGACTTGGGATGAGATTATTAAGCGAGATATGATACACTTGCACCTCTCTGAGCACATGATCGAGGATAGGAGTGAGTGGAAGCGTAGAATTAAAATTAAGGACTTTTAGTGGGTTTTGTGGGTGGGAAGGGTTACGGTTACATGTGGCGGGACCCCCCGCGTCAGGTGTAGTTTTTCGTCATCTACCCTTTTTGGGTGTTACATGTCGTTTTTTATGATGTGCGCACTATCTAATTCTGCATGTGATATTTACCTATGTGTTGCATGATACGTATTATGATTGTTATGGTTACTGCCTTTGTTAACGAGTCGGGGGTCTCTTCAGAAGCGGTCTCTCTATCTCTCAAAATAGAGGAAAGACTTGCCACCACATACATCTTCCAGACCCTGCTCTTCAGCGAGATACACTGGGTATGTTTGTTTGTTTGTTTGTTCAAGGCACCCCACAAATCAAATACATGTGTCGCACTTCGTTTTTATGTGTCTAACATGATTTCTAAGTTTATGTTATGTCGTTGTCATTTTTGTATCCATGTAAAGTTTTTAAAAGGTTATTTAGTTTCAATCCATCAAAGTTCAAACTACCAAAATAATATAACTGTGAGTGCTGGTATCGTTATTTTTTATACATAGCAAATGATCATTCTAAATATGACAACTTTTTACCAAGTGACATGGAATATTCTTAAAAATCAACCTAAATGGACTTTCATTCCTCTTGGAGTTTACTCACAAAAGAACAAAGACTTACTATATAAACACTATAGTTTGTACTATATGTGTCTTCGGAAGCCCAATATCCATCGACCTCAACAAGGATGAGGATTTCTCCTGTGATGAGGCAGCAAGACCTCAATGAAAAGGAAAAAAAAAGCAGTATCATCATCATCATCATCATCGATGAATGAACTAGAATTACAATTTGAGCAGAGAAGTTGTACCTTAAGGAGGAACAAGTAAAAATCTTTGCAAATAGAGGCGGTGTGCATAATGCAAGAAAACACAAAAAGGATCAAGACATGAAGTTTAGCTTCACGTCAATGATCATTTAATTGGACTGATGTTGTGCAGTGGTATCATGAAAGCTTAAAATAGCACAAGTGATGCGAATAAAATGTTATTTTTATTGTTTGTTATTATGATATTATCTTGTAATTCTTTTAATTAAGGAAATGTTATTTAATTTATATGTTTTATTTTCTTAAATTATTTTTTATATTAAGCTAGTTAAATTATTTAAAGAAATCATAAAAATCAGAAGGGTGAAAAAAGATGCATTGTCGAGCTTCAACTAAGTAATAGATGGAGGACATGTCACTAATGTAAGAGAGATAGCTACGAATGTCTAAGGATAGAAAGATCGTCTCTTCCTACTCTTATGTTATCTGTACTTTGTAGAATCGAAACGACCGATAAGCGGTCATAAAACTACTCAAGTTATGCCTACATAAGCCGTTTTAGTTAACCAATCTGGTTAATGATCAAACCAGTGAGTCAGAAACTAAAGCTTGGACCGGATTTTATTTTTTTTCTTTTCATAATCTCATTTATTGATTAATTTAGTATCTATGATCTATATTTTATATATTACGTCCTATATATTATTAAAAATGCAAATCAAAGTGCGAACATAATTTATTTTTATTTTTTATTATAAATTATATAAATATATATACACATTTTTTATTTTTTATTATTTAAACATCATCCTGTTTTAAATCCAGTTCACATCATCCGGTTCTTAAATCTAATTCTATGTTGCGGCCGACTTAATTAGTGGGCCACTAAATTGATCGATTCATAATTCGGTCCTTGTATGAAAACATTAAATACTACGAATGTTAAATGATATAGGACTATTTATTTGTAAGGGTTTGTTGTAGTAATGAGTGAAACTTAAAGGGTTGAAAATAATTTTTCTTCGAATTCATTTGTAACCAGCTTATTAACTCATTATAGGTGTGAATTAGGTTGGTTGGTTTGGAAAATACAAATCGAATTAAATAAGTTACCACTGTAATACAAGCAAAAGTATATTGAAGAATGAATGAAGCTGACAAAAATTCAACACTATAACAAAAGAAATCAAGTTTGTACAATAACATCCATACTTACAAAATTAGAAAAAAAAAGATAAAATCAACAAGCGATGCATATTGGTACATATATCATCAAAGAAAATTATATATATATATATACGTGAATGGACAACGTTTATGAATAGTAAATATATATGAATGGACAACATTTATGAATAGTAAAGTTTTGGTTTTTTCAATTTAACCTCAAAGCTTCAAATGTTTACGTTTGGGTTAGTAATTTTTGTTTTCAATTTAATCTTAAAGCTTCAAGTGTTTTCTTTTGGGTTAGGAATTTTTCTTTCAACTTTTGTTTTTGTTGTTTTTTAAATTTCATTAGTGCATACGCGTTTGTATTCAGGTTCTTCGATACTTACTTTTACAACGGAGTATGTTTTCGGGTTTTACGGCGGAGTAGCAGTCATTTTTACGATGAGGTACGGTTTTTATAACGAAATACACTTCTGGGTTTTACGACCGAGTGACGTTCGATCGTACAACTGGGTACGCATTAGGGTTTTACGGTGTACGGAACATTGTTGCCATGTGCCTTTTATTTGTGTTTTGATACTCAGGATCATGTCTCTGTCGACGGCTCGGATTTGAGGTTGTACCCAACCCAAATTTTTGTGCTTTTTTGTTTTGGTTTCCCCCCCTTGTTTTGGGTTTTGTAAATGTGTAGACATTATTATGATTTTGGTTTGTAATCAGATTTCTTCGTGTCCTAGAGTTTACGGGAATGACCGTCATTGCTACGTGTTTTGGTCTCCGTGTTATGATATTTGAGATCGTGACAGAATTCCCATCGCACCATGGCGGTATAAATATCTAGTATTGATTTATGTTATAAACTATTATGACACCCGCACTTCGCGGCGGTGTCCTGATCCGTAGTGATATATATTGAAATGGTAACACAGATATGGTAGGGATGTTAAAATCTATAATAAATAATATAATCAGTGGGTGTATCAATTAATGTAAAGTCTAAACTTAAATAAAAACAAAAAAACAAAAACACAATTTCATTAAGTATTCACATTACGTGGTGGGACTAATGTTTTTTCCTTTTACTTATAGTTATAAATCGTGGTTGTGTAATTTGGTATGTGAATTTAAATTAAATTAAAGAAAAAAGGATATAAAACAAAAAAAATAATAAAAAAATAAAAACCAAAAGTTTCTTAAAAAGGATAGGAGTCATTGCAAGAAATAAACCACAAAATTGATGGTCAATATATGAAAAGCAAAAATAACATTTGTAAAGTTATACTTTAAAGGCTGATGCAACCAAAGTAACCAAAGAGCTTCCAGTTTGCATGCATAATATGCAGAGTAGAAGTTACTTTGGAAGTTTTACACACTTTAGAGAAAAAAATTCTAAGTGTAAAATCTTCTAAAGCCAAAGATGAAGTCTTCCAAAACTTCAAAAACAAAGTCTTCCGAAGCCAAAGGAGTGAAGACTGATTTCCTCCAAAGACAGAGAATACATGCTTTCTCTGATCAACTTTTGCATAAAGCTGACCCACTTTCCGCTGCAACTCTAAAGACTCACTAACTTGTATAAGTTGGTGAAAAGGTCCATGCTTTTACAACTGTAGAATATGGTCTAGAGTCTGTAACATTTTATTTATACCTTTTATCCTTTTTGTAATATAATAGAATATGAGCTATGGCATGTCATAGTCACTAGTCGAAAGGCAATCTGCCTTTTGACTTTACATTGATCTTGTTGTCCGAATTACTATTTTCAGCTGACCTTCAAAGTATGGCCGACTGTAGGATGTAGTATAAAGTATCTCAGGTTCTTGTATTTCCATTATGCTTTGTAACACTTGTAATAGAACTTGAGAGCAATATACAACATTCTAGAAAACCAAACTTATCTTGTTCTTGCTCTTGTTCTGTCTCATATTTATTTATGTTCTTAGTATCATCAACATAAACTCAGTTTCCTATTTGATCTGTTAAGTATTCTAACACTCTCCTCATTATGAGACCGATTGTATTAATCATCCCTTAACGGGTCCTATAATTGGTATAAGAGTATTTTAGGCTCTTGATTGTAAGATCTCACCATCTTAAATTTTTTCAGTTTCATAAAACACTTAACAACTCAAATGGCATCTATCATAAAGGCTGATATGGAAACCAGTACTATAACAAAGTCTTCACTGATCACTCCTGATGACTTTGATACTTGGTGTTAAAAAATGGAAGATGGGCATTTTAGCTACTCCACTCACTTTATTATCTGTAAGATTTCCAAAGTGTGGAACTTGTCAAGATGAGCTTCCCCTCATAGACCCCGTTGATGAATATGTTGAAGAGGATGTAATGAAGGATTGATCTGAGAAGAGTGAGGAAGATCATCCTAAGAAGGGTCACTATTCTACTGAGAAGAGAAAAGAATCTAGGATGACCAAGTCCAAAAGGAAGAACTTGATCAGAAAAGTCAAGAGAAGATCAAAGAAGGCTCAAGAGATCAAGACCACTTTCAACTCAAAGTAGGAACAAGTGTTCATCTCTGCAGGATTTGAAGTGGTAAAGGCTGAAGACTCAACTATGAACTCCAGTACCAGGAGTTCTAATTCATGTTTAACTCATCCCAGTGAAAAGAAGAAGGCTGATCAACTGTGTACCACTACTACACGACTTAAACCATCTAGTTCCACAAGCAAGCCTTACCTTAAGAAGCTTGCTACATCATCTGTGAAAATGAATATGAAGGTGGAAAGTGATCAAGCTTAACCTTCCTCTCAAAAGAAACCCTTAGAAGGAAACAAATGGATTGCATCATGTGTGGTAGTATTTCTCATCTTGCTAAGGATTTTCTCTACATAAAAGTATTTTCCATATGATTAAGAAGAAAACTTTTAAGAAGAAAAAGAAGAAGATAGCTTCAGAAGGAAACCTTTTCCTTTCGGAAGCTCCAAAATGAAGAGGAAAACAAGTGAAAACTTGCCTTTGGAAGAAAAATTGGTCTCGAAAGAAAGGAATGCTTTCGAAGTACTGAAGCCTGCTGTAGTGAAAGCAAGATCTTCCGAAGTTCTAGTCTCCAAAGCTTCCAAAGTTGTCAAAACTTCCAAAATATTGAAAGTCAAGTCTAATCTTCCAAAGATGGTGTGGAAGATAAGGAAGATCATGTGACTGAAAGTTCTTTAATAACAACTGATGATCCTTAAAGCTTGAACATAGGATCAATTACTGTTTCACTATGTTCAATTCACTTTGACAAGCCCAAGACCAATAAGGCTTGGGTTTTGAAATGTAACTAACCATCTCTTTTTATGTAGGAACAACTAAAGACCAAGAGAAATGTATGGATCATAGATAGTGGCTATTCTAGGCATATGACAGGCAATGTCACTTTACTTCAAAATTTGAGAAATTGATGGAGGGGCAGTTGCTTTTGGAGGAATCCAGGAGGTTATATTACTTGAAGGGACAGGGTCATAAATGGTAAGCTCATCATTGAAAAGGTAAACTTTATAAAAGAGCTTGGGTACAATCTACTGAGGGTATCCTAATTTTATGATCAGAGTCATAACATGCTCTACACTAAGCATGAATGCATTGTTCTCAGGCCCTAGGTGGTCATTCCTCAAGAGCATATCCTGCTCAGAGCCCCCAGGAAAGGGAACATGTACATGATGGATTTGTAGGAAACATCTCCCTTAGGAGAAGTCTCTTGCTTTTTTGTCTAAAGCAAATAGTGATGAGTTTTTCCTATGGCATAAAAGAACGTGCCATGTAAACTATAAGGACCTAGCCTTAATGGATTATAATATCAAGTGAAAAGCAAAAACTCAAATCATGCAAGAAATACAAGGATGCAAGAACTCCAAGATGATGGATAAAAACTTATCGCGCGAAAGCTTAGAGTTGCCGCGCGAGAACTTCAAGTTCTCGAGCGAGAACATCTGATAGTATAAATAGATGTTTTCCTTTGTATTTCATTATGTGTATGTTCATTTGTAAAGGAGCTCTGAGAGTGAGAGAGCAGAGAGATGTGTGATAGGCCACTCGAGGGGAGCTCACCTCGGGTGGATTGAGCTTAAAAGATGTAAACTCCTTTGGTATTGTAATCATTTGATTAATAATATTCGATTGAGTTTGTTTAATGTTCATTGCTATCACACACATACACATCCGTCTTAATTTGATTATCAAGTGTAACAATATATGGAATAGATCGTATCGAGGACTTTACATAAACTTTAAAAATATGAATAAATTAATTAAGAATGATTTGGTAAGTGGAATGCCAAAGAAAGAGTTTACAAGTGATGACCATTATGTGGCATGCCTGAAAGGGAAGCAACACAAAGTGTCTCACAAGCCTAAGAAAAGAACTCCATCACTACACCCCTACACTTATTACATATGGATCTCTTTGGCTCCACCAATGTAATGAGTCTAGGAAGGACCTCATATTGTTTAGTGATCATAGATGATTTCACAAGATTCATTTGTTATCTGACTCTAAAATATCCATCACCTTCTGGGTAGAGGCAGTCAAAACTACCTACTATGTACAAAATAGAGTTTTAGTAGTTAAGACTCATGGTAAAACTCCTTATGAGCTGTGGCATAAAAAGAGACATTTCATTTGTTTTCTCAGGTCATTTGGATATCCTTGCACCATCTTGAGTACCAAAGATCAAGTAGCCAAATTTGTTGAGAAATCAAATGATGGACACTTTATTAGATACTCTTCTTAAGCTAAAGCTTATAGAGTATACAATCTCAGAACTAGAGTAGTTGAGGAGTCAGCCAATGTGACCTTCAATGAGCTTACTCCTAGTGTGAAAGGTTCTGGTCCTGATTGGCTATTTGATCTTGATTTAGTTACCAACTGTTTTAACAAATCTTGTGATCATGTTTTAGGATTTACAGGTAATGTATCAACAGGAGATCTTGACCTAAGATTTGAGCTGAGAAGACAAAGCAAGAACACTTATTTAGCTCCAGAGGCCCTACAGTTGGAGTCCCTATTAACACAACTATGACAAATCCAGCTGATACATCTAAGATGCCTACAAATTCCAGCTTAGAGGCACACAATTCAGATAAAGAAGCTTCTAATGTAGGGGATATGGAGGTGGTGACAATGATCAAGAGTTTCTTGATGCTGTTAACCACTCCATAGAAGACAATATCAATGATGTCACATACTCATTGCATCAAGTTTCTCTTGATAAGTGTGCTGATGTGGTGGGTGATACTTCAGTTCTAGATTTTAATTTCTTAAATTTGGATCTTTCCAATAAACTTGCTGTGGTTCCTCAACTCAGGATCCATAAGTCACACCCCACTACAAACATCATTGGAGATGTTGACACAGGGGTGAGAACAAGAGGAAAATCCATGACAAAAATACATGTCTATACTTTTGCTTCTTGTCCTAGATAGAGCCAATGAAAGTTGATGAGGCTTTGAAGGATTGTAGTTGGGTTGAAGTTATGCAAGAGGAGCTACTTCAATTTGAAAGGCAAAAGGTTTGGAACCTATGTCCTCTTCCTCAAGGGAAGACTACTATAGGAACCAAGTGGGTTTTTAGAAACAAGAAGGATGATAGATGACTTATCATCAAGAATAAGGCCAGACTAGTTGTTCAAGGGTACACACAAGAAGAGGGAATTGACTACACAAATGTTTTTCTCCTGTGGCAAGACTTAAAGTTGTTAGGATATTCATTGCTTTTGCTGCATCCAAGGACTTCAAGGTCTACCAACTTGATGTCAAGTGTGCTTTTCTATATGGAGTGATTGATGAGGAGGTGTATGTCAAACAACCACCTGGCTTTGCAGACCCAAATCATCTTGATTATACAAGCTTGATAAAGCTCTTTATGGGCTGCACCAAGTTCCAAGGAAGTGATATGAGACACTATCTTAGTATCTCTATTAGCATGGTTACAAGAGTAGTACTATAGATGGAACTCTCTTTATCAAAGGAACAGAGAATGACTTGATGCTAGTTCAAGTATATGTAGATGACATTATCTTTAGGTCAATCCAAAGCTCTTTAAAGACTTTGAAAGGCTGGTGAAGAACAGATTTGAAATGAGTGCCATGGGGAACTCAATTTCTCTCTAAGGATTCAAGTGAAGCAAGTTGACAATGGTATCTTCATAAGTCAGTCAAAGTATGTGCAAAACATACTTATAAGATTCAACATGACTAAATGTAAGGTTGCAAAGAAACCCATAGCTAGAAACTACTCCCTTGGAACTGTTCTTGAGGAGGAGTGTATAAATGAACACCTTTAAAGAGCTATGATTGGGTCTCTTATGTACCTCACAGCCAGTAGGCCTGATATCATGTTTGACACATGTATTTATGCAAGATATCAAGCCAACCCTAAGATGTCACACCTAGTTGTTGTCAAGAGAATTCTTAGATATCTCAAAGGTGCTCCAAAACTAGGTCTTTGGTATCCAAAGAATTCAGACTTCAATCTGTATGCCTATACAGATAGTGACTATGGTGTCTACAACATGACTACGAAGTCTACATCTTGGGGTTGTCAATTCTTTGGTGGAAGGATTGTCTTATGGCAATGCAAGAAACAATCCTGTGTGTTCGCTTCAACTGCTGAAGCTGAATACATTACGGGTGCTAGCTGTTGTGCACAAGTACTTTGGATTCAGAATCAGATGCTCGACTTGGATTCAACTTCAAGGAGACTCCTATCCACATAGGTAACAATAGTGCTTTCTCTATCACAGAGATCCTGTGTAGTATTCAAGGACAAAACACATCAATATCAGGTATCATTTAATTAGAGATAATTTTGAAAATGGATTGATAAAACTAGTCAAAGTTAACACAAATAAACAATACGCTGATCTGTTCACTAAAGCCTTTAATGAATAGAGATTTAAATATTTTGTATAAGCTATTAGGATGATTAACCTTGACTATATTTTTAATAAACTTAACTCAAGACTATTTCTAAAACATGTGTGTCCTAAGTTGTTTATACTATCACCTACATAAGCCCAGTTTACTTTGGAAGTCAAACTTTTCAACTGATATTCCTTAGAATTTTAGAAATTTTAAATATATTTTCTCTCGAAATACATTAAGTTGTCTTTGGAAGAATTTTATGTCTTCAAATCAAATAACTACTTATAAAACATTTACCTTTGGAAAATATTCTGATATCTCTTCTGAAGCTTAAAGTATGCTTCCAAGTACTTATATGTTTTTGAAGAACAATTTCTTTCAAAAAACAATCGAGTATCGAAAGATTTATTCCTTTGTGAACAAAACTTCCTAGTCTTAATCTCTTCTAAAACCAATATGTCTTGTAAGTAAAAATACTCTAAGTATTTTTTTTCTGAAGAAAATTTTCTACAAAGCTTAGGAATATCATCCGAAGTCAAATTGGCTTCGAAAGCTTTTATAAAACTTTCGAAGACAAATTACCTTTGGAAGACTTTAGACTTCCAAGAAAACTACCTTTTTGAGTACTTTTTTAGAGGTGGGACCGACATCTTGATTTCAAAGTTTATCCTTTTGCATTATCTTCTTCATCTGCAAATTCTCTAACCTGAATTCACCCACAAACCGCCCTTGTTCTTATCTTTCTTCACCACAAAAGCTACTTTAAAAATGGCCAATCTTGATCACAGAATCTAACCTGATTTTACCATGCACCTTCATTCGTAACATAATCATGCTGCTCTGTTGAACTCTGAGAAAGATCCTAGTTTCTCAGAGGTTTATCGCTTTCTTACTCTATCAAACTACTTCACCTCCCACACCATAGATCCTCCACTCTATGAGGATCAGCTATTGGAATTCTGGAGGTCCTGCCAAGAGGTCACAATAGATGGGGAGAAGGCACTGTCTGCCATAGTGCAGGGGAGGACAATCTTCATCACTATAGCCACCATAAACACACATCTCAGGCTGGATGATGAAGAAAGCGATTTGTCCTTCGCCAAGTCTACTGTAAACCACTCCTCTGGACAGATGGGCTATAAAGGGGACTTCTCTGGAAGAACCTTCAAGAAAGGAAAGATCTCCTCCCTGTGGAAGTACCTCCTTCATGTGATCATCCACACTTTATCTAACAAGCATGGAGGATGGGACCAGATTCCTAAAGCCTTTCCTATGTAGTCTGTGGGATGGTTCAGGAGGTGAAGTTCAGGTATTCATAATTTGTGTATACTAATTTACTTGCAAACTTGGACTCCTTAGAATATTATATGTTCTCTAAATATGTCCAGCACATTCTCAATTGTAAACTGGGCTCATAATTAAGGAGAACAGGTAATGTTCTAAAATTAGGCTAAATGAATCTTGACATCTTTAAAATCAGAAGGAAGCCAACTGTTGGCTTCTCAGGGGTAGAAACAACCATTGTCCCAAAAATATTAGAGCTCATTGCTCAAGGTGACAACCTAGCAGCACCAGTGAGTGTTGAACCCACACCTTCTACCTCTCAACCACCTATATAGCCACAAACAACCATCACCTACTAAAGAAAATCTAAATAAACCCCTACACAAGCTACATAGGTTATGCAGGCCCCCATATCACCACCCATACAAGAGGATGTGGACACTGGAGCTCCCACTTCTCCTGAGGAGCAAACCACTCCCATCTCACTAACGATCAGTGTTGAGGTTCCTCATGCTCAGCCTGATGAGCTCACAACCCCCAAATCCTTAAGCCTTCACTCAGAGTCTCACAACTCTAGTGAACCACCTTTAGGGGAAAGTTACCATCTTCAACCTCTAGATCTAAACCAACGCATTTCCAATCTAGAATTCTATGATGATGAAGAAATAGGATTCAGTGAGTACCATGAGTCTCTCTTCTCCACCCCCTTTCAAGGAGAGATAAGTACTCCTACCTCTCCCATGTCTAGCCCATATCAACCACCCACTACTGACGCGGAGCTTTCTGAACTTGTTCAGGAAGTCCATATGGAAGAGGCTCTCACTTTAGCAACTGAATACATCATTAAGACCTCAACCATGACAACCCAGCCTATTAACACTTCAACTGAAGCTGTCATAGTGTAGGGGAAATCAAGCAGCCAAGATCAAAGTGATGGTGATGAGAAAGAAGACTTCAGTCCTATTATCTCATTCCCCTATGATTCTTATGATGAAGATAATGGGAATATGAGACTAAAGGTGCAAAAACTGACTCAAACCTTTACCTATTTAGTCTCCAAGGTTAGTCACTTGGAATCTCATGTGACTACTATGTAAAGAAGGGTCCATGATCAGCAACTTGAGATATTTGATCTCAAGGAACAACTAGCTGGGAGACCTTTAAGGAGGACTCAACCAGGAACACAAGAACATGTGGATGTGATAGACCTAACCCCTACTCACCTATGCAAGAGGTGATGCTACCAAAAAGGGGTAGAAAGTCCAAGCAATCACAGAACGTGGGAGTTTTTCGTAGAGTATGGACATTGAGGGTTCACCAACCTCACTTGCAATTGTCCATACTCAGCATCCTCCTCAAGTCCATATTGATATGGACTCACTCACTCAAAGTCTATTTGAGAAGGGTATTCCAAGAGCTATGTCTACCCCACCCTATGATGCTGAGAATGAAATACCTGGGTGGAGGTATGATGCTGACAGGAGAGCTCTGATTTTGCACAGACTTTAGGTAGCAAGAGGTCTTTAATTTTAGATCTTGAAGTATTATGACAGTCTTCCTCTAGTCCACATGCCACTTGCCAATCCAAGTCAAAACAGGCAAGCTGACAGACTGCCTGAGAGGATTTAAGACATGATAGTTAAAGAGTTCAGACAAAGAAGACGACAAAGGCTAACATGCAATGTTATTGGTCAACTGGATGTTGAGGTGGACCCTAAGACTAGCTTTAAAGGGAAACCTTGAATGAAGGCCTAGTGATAGACCCTGTGAACCTTATTACAAGAACTGGTTCAACATCATCAACCTTTAGTGAGGCACCGGCTGATGAAGGTGCTTCACAACCTCCCTCTGGCTAGAGCTTGACTATTGAACCAAGGCCTATGAATGACAAAGGAAAAAGAAAACTGACTCTTGAAAAGATTGAGGAGGAGGAGAGAGAGAAAGGAAGAGGAAGCTAAGGGGAGAGAGTTTAAGTGGGTCCCTAGGCTTCATGGAAGCTGCTATCAGGGCTGCCCCCAGGCCAAACACTCAAGATGATGAGCTGAGGACAGCCGGGTTAAAGTACTTGGGGACCAGGAACTACAACATAGATGACCTCATCTCTCTTCCATTAGAGGAACTTAATGAACTGGTAGACATAGAACAGTTAAAGGAGAGAAAGGTAGCAGAGGATGCAGAATTGCTCCTTAAGATCAAAGAAGAAAGGAGGCAGAAAAGGATTTATAAGCATGCTCCTACCCTCTCTCCAGTTCAAGAAAGCCCTGAGAGAGGCTGTGGTGTGACCTTTCGTATTTTTCTAGTTAACGTTTGTTAATTGTCATTATTTCTTGTAAGGGTTTGGTTGTTATTAATGCAATTACAAGGATTCGTTTGAAAAATCTTGATGTAATTAAATGTTAGATAATTAATATTAACAATAATAATAATATAATAATAATAATAATAATAATAATAATAATAATAATAATAATAATAATAATAATAATAATGACAATAAAAAATATATATATGAACAATGAAAATAATTATACTAATAATAGTAAAAAAAATTTAATAAGTGTTAATATCATCAATGATAAAAGAAATATAAGTTCTATATTATAAAAACTTGTAAATAATGAGTTTTGAGCATAAAATAATAAAAATAAAAATCTCAGGGACTAAACTGTAATTTGTTTTAAAATTAAAAGTTTAACTTTGGTTTTAAAATGGATAAACTTAAACCATAAGGGCCAAATTGTAAAAAACTTAAAACCCAACCCCCACCCTCTTTCTCTCTCCCCATAATTCCCGTGGAGGATTCCGGCCACCGGCCGCGGCTCCGGTGAAGCCCAAAAACAAAATAAACACGGTTCGACCCAAAACAAGTTGCAATCGGTTCGTTAACCCAATTCCCACAGATGGATGGGAATTAATTTGATTCTTAACTACGAATTCAACCCCCAGGAACTTGAAACTATAACCGCATCAAATATCAAAACCATTCTCACAGTTAAATTGTAGTTATGATGCAATTAAACATGTATAACCGTTTGTTTAATCATTAGAAGCTAATGGTGTGTCTAATTTCACCTGAAATCATCTCTTTGTCTAACTAATCACTCGTTAACCCTCCGAATCTACAACACAATCGAACTCCAATCTCTGTACGTTTTAATTCCAAATTGGAAGAGAATTTTCGATCTTAAACACCACTAGAAGCTTGGTGCAAGGAATTCGATTATAAGCAACACAAACCTATCAAACCAAAGCAGCACAGCCGCAACCCTTATTCGAACTCGTATCCATTGATTTCATCGAATTAACAGGTAATAAAACCCTCTTTAGATTCGTTTTTACATGGAGAACAAAAGTCCCACGGCTAATTTTGTTAACATCAACGAATTGATGTTCAATTTGTACGATTTTGTTTCTAGGGTTCTTAAGAATTGGCGGAAATTGAAGGGTTAAGTTTTAAATAAAAGTTTCCATTCATTAACACAAACCAGGGCTTGGCCTAGTGGTTTGTGCGTGGTGAGGCTGTGCAGGGGGGCCGGGTTCAAATCCCAGCCCCTGCACTTCTTTTTTTAAATGTATTTTTAAGGGATTTTAAAATAAAGAAAATATTTTAAATATTATTATTAATTGTATGAAAATCATTTTAAATTAGAAAGTAAACACAATTATTTTCTTTTAAATTTTCTTAGAAGTTGGTTAAAAATTCTTAATACTTTTATCTTGGAAAATTATATATTATTATAAAATATACATTAATAGTAACTTTAATTTGTAAAGAAATTAATTTTCTTTAAATCTCAAGAATTATGAATTTAGTAAATCCTTCAATTTTATAATATATATACTTACAAGTTTAAATTGTAAATATAAAAGAAAGTTAATACATATATATACATATGTGTACACTTATTGAAATTTATAGAAATATATAATCATTTAAGTCTACAAAAATTACAATTTTATTAAATAATAAATAATGATCATTTGATAATAACAGTTTAACTTTTATTAATAGTGTCAATCATTAAAATTATTATTTAAATTATTTAATTACCAAGATAATAATAACTTACATCTATGTAATAACATGAAAATCATGGACAAATGGATATAGACATAACACCAAAATCACCATGATTAACTTAATACGGCGTTTCGTTTAGGTGAACGTTAACGAATTCTCGACGTTATATACAAGGCTTATTATTTGTTCATCCTTTATTATCATGTGAGTTCTTCCATACCCCCTTTTATATATATTTTCACATGTTGGGGTGAAACATGTTAAGTTTATGATAACTGCATTTGTAAACTCGTTTGAATCTTGTAAACACTTGGCAATTCATCTTTATTATTGTGGTTAGTTGAACTCTTGTAATTACCATGTGATGACTATTATATGGACAATCATTAACTATTGCTAGCCTGACAACGTCATAGATCTATGGGCCTGACAAGCCTACTTGGTGTTAAACCAAGTACACTTAGCTAACCGTTTAATCTTGTAATCTTGTAATCTGTCAAGGTTTGATTGTTACATTTTTTCATCCATCTTTTGTTACTTTATTCAATAACCTATGACATGAATTGCCATCTTTTATATATATTTATGTATGAAACTATGAAAACTCATCAACATTATGTTGACTTTTTATTTTTAACATGTTTCAGGAAATGGTAACGCTTAGCTTGCTTTGAGATTTACTTACATTTAGGATTGGACCTAGACTAAAATAAAAAGACAAATGCTATCTTTGACATTGAAAATCTTATGAATTGTTACATGTTAGAACTTATGTTATTTCATTGATGTATGTCATGAATATGGTTATTTAATAATATTATCATTTTAATCTTAGCGTTGTGTGGCATGAACAATCTTAACCCTCAGATCTTCACGTTTCCTTCGTTAAGGTTGGGGTGTGATAGTTGGTATCAGAGCTCATAACTATAGGGATGTAGGTTACTAGAAATGATGGCCTAGACTATGGTTAACCTATGGACCCTTTTATGAAATCTCGTTATGATTTTGTAAGCTTGCTTATATGCCTAACTTATGTTGTTCTATGTTGCATGCTAAATCCCTCATGTGTTGTTTGTTTACATTTAGAAAATGGTGCCTTAGTATATGCCTTGAACCTCTTCTACCCCAACTTCCTAATCCTCCCTTATGCCTTTACGTCTTACACGTCTAATCTTTCTAAATCTTATTCTCGACTATGTGTGGAATTCTACGTATCTTATTGATTGGAAAAATTACTTAGACGATATGTCTAAATCTTGAAAAATCTCATCGAGGTTCTAATTCTAATAGCCTTAGGGAAGTGTGTGACACATAAACATCTGTATTCTGGATTTCCTGGCAAAAGGACCTTGGGCTAAGGCAAGCATTTCGTATAAATCTCATTATGAGACCTGTTATACTTACCTGGGGATTTCCAGGATGAGTGCTAAATTATGGTTAACATACACATCTACCTCGAGGTAATTGGGATTAAGTCACCTCGACGTGTCCATGTTCCTATTGGCTATGTGGTACCAAATGGAACCATCATGGTTATATTTATGAATATAAAAAATTCTTGATTCCTTGAACTGGTTATCTCCGAATACTAATATTTTTCTTTATTTCTATCTTATAGAATGTCTCGTCACCAAGGAAAGCGTGCTACTTCCGATCATAAACTTGCTGCGATGATTGCCTGACAAATGGCTGCCGTACTCCCGATAATGGTTGCTGAACTTAGCAGCACCCTAATGGCTAACAACAACAACAACACCAAGCATTTCAAGCAGCACCCTAATGGAAACAATGGTGGTGGTGACAACAATGGTCAAGGGGACAATAGTAACAACCAAGGTGGGAATAATCGCACCTGTACATTCAAGCATTTCAACTCGTGTAAACCCACTAGCTTTAGTGGAAAGGAAGGAGCCACTAGACTTCTCGAGTGGTTTGAAAGTATGGAAAATACGTTTATCGTTAGCGAGTGTCCCAATGAACTCAAGGTCCGATATGTTGCAAGTGTCCTTCAACAACGGGCACTCACGTGGTGGAATAGTGAGAAAAGGAACCGAGGGACTAAAGTTTCCTTTGGAAGAATTTAAGGACATAATGATCCAAAAGTTCTGCTTGAGGAGTGAATTGCAAAAGCTGGAGGAAGAATTCTGGAACCTTAAGCAAGATAGTGGAAATCACTTGGCTTATTCTACCCGGCATCATGAGTTGAGCATGCTCCTACCTATAATGCCCCGTTCCCGGGCACCTCACAGTTGGTCAATCATTGCACATAAAACATACTATTATTTAAAACTTCACAGCAGAAATTAATTTAAACCATTTCATATATAATAATGACAACTTTTGCCAAGTAATACAACACGGTTAAAGTTAAAAATATTGTAATTGCATTACGTCACAAAATGTCATTCATATTCTAATGGATACCATCCTAAAAATGCCAAGTAGCTGTCCCGTGCCATCCTCAGCAACTATTACCTGCCAACTGGAAAACACATGAAAGTCAGCGTTGCTGAGTGAGTTCTAGTTTTATAAATAAAATACTTTTCTTTACTTTCTTACGCGATCATGCATCGTACGCACAGATAGAGAATATTACTTTTAACTTTCTTTAACATTCATTATTCATCATCATGTTCATAGCATGCTTTCGTTTCATGCTTTTTGTTATCATTCTCTTACTTTCGTTCTCATTCTTTCGTAACGTACTCATTGTCATTATTTTACTTTCGTACTTGTTTTCTTTCTTTCTTTCTTTAGTACGTTACGTCATTCTTTTACATTCATATGGATTGATGAACAATACCCCGAACATTGTGTACGAAGCTGATGCTGGACCTGTGGTAATTATACCACAAACATTGTGCACGAAGTTGATCCAGTCACCTAGGGCAAGTCATCTCTCCCATTCATTCAAACCAATTGGTCCTACCCCGAACATTGTGCACGAAGCTGATGCTGGATCTGTGGTAATTATACCACGAACATTGTGCACAAAGCTGATCTAGTCACCTAGGGCATACCAAAGGGCCTTGTCAATCTCAATGATTGACCCTGTGTGCATCCTTTGGGATAGCTAACCCGCATCACAGTTGAGCTAACGATAAATGATCGTGCACCTCCTTTCATTTGCTTGCAAGCCATTCATTCGTTCATTACATTTTACTTTCATTGTTGTTATCTTTCATTTCATTACGTTATTCTTTACGTTCATTTATTCATTGTTATATTACGTAAAGTAATAACATAATGTTTGACGTATTTCATAACATAAAATAAATACATTTTCATACCATTAAAGATAACACATTATACCTGTCATACATCATACATACAACCCATAACCCTAAAACATCTCATAATTATACTTAAATTGGGTAATCATTACCCATAAGTCAACTTAGTCAAAACCCTAGACTTTCTGTCTTTCCCGAAATTTCAGAAAATTATTCTAAGGGTCTAGACGCATGGGCACTATTTGGGCGCTTCTGCCCTGTCCAGACGTTTTGACACTATGCAGACGTCTGGACTTAACTTGGTCACTTTTTCACTTAGACGCATGGGCCTATTTAGGCGCATGGGCCCTATTCAGGCGTTTGGGCCTACACTTAGTCATCCGGGGCAATATTCTAGACGGTTGGGCACTATTCAGACGTTTGGGCCTACACTTAGCCATTTTTCACTTAGACGCATTGGCCTGTTTGGGCGGTTGGACACTATTCAGGCGTTTGGGCTTTTGGGTGGTTAGGCATACTTAGAAAATTCATCCGTTTGACGCATGGTCCACTGTTTAGACGGTTGGGCATCATATTTTCACTTAAACAACATAAATCAGTCCCAATTCATCCTAAATCAGAATCTAAACTTAGTTCTAGCATTCTAAGCATAATTACATGTACATACACATATATGTCCCAAATTGATGCCCGCCCACATGCACATTTACACACACACATACGGGTGAATCCCATTTTATAAAATCATGCACACATTCATTTTCCAGCCCCAAAGTAGTTAAAAATATGTTAAAAGGGGTTATAGAACTCACCTGAGCTGCTTTCAGGTTGGAACCCTTCTCTTGAACTTTCTCAGTCATGGTTAACACCTAAAACCCACTAAAACACATACAAACGTACATACAATACACATATGAGCATATAACCGAGGCTAAGTCGACCAAAACAACTTAAAATACCAAAATCTTACCTTGAACTTCAACTTCTTCTCTCCTCTCTCTAAAACTCGAATTCTGTTGGACCAAAAGAACCAATGAGCCAAGATCAGGAAAACCTCTAAGTCCCACATGTCATTACAACAACTGCTGAAGACTCCCATCAGCTGTTCTGACAAAGTCTGAAGAATCAAATGCTGAAGATTCAGAGTTTGTCACACAGCTGAAGAAGTCTTCTTCAGTTGTTGTGATGGTTTTTCATTTCAGTAGTTTTATATTTAGTTTCAGTAGTTTGTACAACAGCTGAAGAGCTTGTTCTTCAGCTGTTATAGTTCAGTAGTTATAAACGACTGAAGAGTTTGTTCTTCAGTCGTTGTAGGCTTTTCAGTAGTTTCCTTTTCAGTACTTGTAATAGGTAGAACACTTTTGTAAGAAGATGTCAGCTGTTGACATCTTCAGTAGTTTTATGTTCTATCAGTTGTAGGTTTAATAATCGGTTGATGTCAATGTCAAGTGACATCATCACCCATCCTTTTGCCGCCTATAAAAGGATGGTGAACCATGCTGTATTAGGTGCCGAAACGTGTTGAGTAATAGAAAATCTTCTTTTTCGCAGAACTTTTCTCTCTCTCTATGTTTGTACTTTTACATGCAAAATATTTTGTGTTCTTGCTTAAGTGCTAATTTCGTGCTAAATCCGCTACAAAAACAATCTGATTGATCAAACTGAGGCTGAGATCCTGTCAAATGGTATCAGAGCGGTTAATCATTGATCGATTTCACTATTGATCATTTGAAACTGCTCTTTTGATCTCTACGTTTGATCGAATTAGCAATTTGCAAGAATTAGCCATAGAGAGTGAGTTTCTGCTGTTTCTGGCCAAAATCTTGAGGTTCTCTGGTGGTTTAGAGCTACATTTGTTTTGCTTAAACTTGTTTTTGACTAAAACCTGAGATGACGACACTAACTAATGATCCTCACAACACTGGTTCCTCAACCAAGCCTCCGATGCTTGTGAGGAACGAGTATAACATATGGCAAAGACGTATGCTTCACCACTTGTCTGTCAACAGTGCTGGTTGTTGGAAGTCAGTGGTGCATGGACCATACAAGCCTATGGTGAGCGTCCCTGAATCTAATGAACAGGTTCCGAAGAAACCTGAACAATATTCGGACGAAGATCTCAAGCTGTTCGAAATTGATGCTAGAGCCCATGGAATTTTAGCCATGGCTATTCCTAACGAGATTTATTCAGGGCTCCTGCATCATGAGACTGCTCATGACCTATGGGTTGCTCTAAAGGAACAATTTGGAGGAACTGATTCGGTCTTAGCAAACAATAGGGAAATCCTCGCCCAACAATATGAGACATTCTCTTATAGAAAGGGTGAGACTCTGACCCAGCAGTTTGAGCGGTTCTCTTGTTTGATTTCTGAGCTGAAGATGGTCAAACAAGAGTACTCCAACAGCCAGATAAACAACAGGTTCCTCAGATCACTGCCTGAGAGATGGGACACTTATACCATTGTCCCACGCTCCAGTGCAAATCTGAAACTCTATCTCTCACCCAACTTCATGGGAAACTGCTCACATTTGAGAGAGAGATAGAGCAAAAGAGGAAGTTGTCCACCTCTGGCAAGCTCGCTGATGACTTTGTTCAAGGAAATGCTGCCTTGATAAGTCAGGAGTCAGAATATGCTGCATCAGAAAGTTCTTATGATGAGCATATTGATTTCTCTACCAACTCAGAACAAGCTTTTGTTGGTGTTAGTAGTTCAGGAGGTAGTGGTGACAACTTGTGTTTTCTGATGGAGGACTTGAAGGGCATTCCAGATGATGATCTGGAAGAGATGGATATTTTGAACCAAATGGCAATGATAAATATCCGATCTCAAAAGTTCTACAAGAGAACTGGTAGGAAATTCCCTGGACTCTCTGGCAAAACCAAAGTTGGTTTTTGACAAGAGCAAGTTGAGGTGTCACAAGTGCCAAAGGCTTGGACACTTTGCTAGAGAGTGTAGATCATCTGGATCTAACTCCTCTGCACCCTTTGTGACTTTTCCCAGCAATAGCTCACAGCACAGAGGGCAACATTCCTCCAGTTCTGGCCATCCATCACAAGCACAGGCACCACCTGCTTATTTTGTGCCTCAGGGTCATATGCCATATCCTTACCCCTGTTACTATGTGCCTCAGCCTAGTCAAACTCAAGCACCCTCGGCTCAACCACCTCATGCTCTTCCTGAGCCTCAATCTTCCCAATCTCATCATCACACACAACCTCAACAACACAGCTTCTTCACCCCAAGTGTTGTTGACTGGAGTAGTCTACCAGATGATCTATCTGGTCAGGAACAACTACTCCAAGATGCTGGTCAACATGGTGGTGATCATCCTTTTGGAAATCTTGCTTTGATGGCCCTTGATTCTGCTGTAGGGTCATCATCCAATGCCTCATCGCAGGTATCCACTGAGGCTAAAGCCAAGCTTTGTTCTGAATCTTGCATAACAGCATTTGCTTCTATTAGAGAAGCAAATGTAGCTTAATAGATAAAAATCTTGAGCTAGAGCACACTATTTCCAAAAGAAAAGCTGATTTTGAGGTTGTTCTAAAAGAGAAAAATGATGAGATTTACAAGCTTAAATGTCAAATCAAAGATGATAAAGCTAGGGAAGATGTACTTCTAGAGAAGTACAGAGACTCAAGGAAACTCTTGCAACCACCTAAGTTGAGTGTGATCGATGGGTGCAATCATGCAAGGGTTTTGAAATGCTTCTTAGTAAGCAATCAGCTTCCAATGTGAAGTTTGGCATTGGTTATAATCACACTGCTCCTCCTACAGATTTCACTTCAAGAGCAGAAGTTGAATTGATGGGGAGAGCAATAACCAATCCTTTTCATCATGTGACCTACTATCTTCTGATTCAGCATCATCAGAGATAGAAGTTAGCATTAACTACTGCCAAAACCAATCAGCTGATGCTATAACAGCTGATGGTTCAAATGCTGACTGTCACATGACCAAGAGGCTGATCAACTCTGGTGTTGTCACTAGAAGTACTGAAGGTACTGGAGAGCAAGTGACAACATCTGAAGTTCAACCTCAACTACTGTTAGCACTAAAGAGAAGAAAACTAACAGTAGGAAAGGTTTGAAGACAACTAAAGAGGATGCCAGGAAAGCAGGCACTAGGAAGAAAACTGCTAGTACTGATAGCAAACAGCTGAAGAACAAGTCTTCAGCAGTTTCATCCTCTTCAGCTGATGATCAGTATAAGATGAAGAAGAAGCCATGTGAGATATGTGGCTTGTTCAATCATCTTACTGATGATTGCTGGTACAAAAGGGTTCCAAACTCAAACAAAGGAGAAAATCAATGAGGACATCAATAAAATGAAGAATGAGTTTAAACCAAGTTTGTACTAGCAACATCCAAGCCTGAAATCCCTAAGCCCAAAGCTAAATCTAAAAAGAAGGTAGGGTTACTCAGGCAACAGCTGAGGTTGCTCAGAAAAAGATGGTACAACATAGGAATCCATCATCAGCAAACTCCAATGTGTCTGAAGAGCTGAAAGCTTTATCACAAATCAGACACAGCTGGTGATGATGGTTCAGCAACTAATGGGAAGAGTCAACCATTTAGATGTTCCTATGTTGAAACCACAGGAAAGGAAGTCCAAGCCAAAGGTTCCTCTTCTGCACCATCTTCTTCACCTCAGGCTGTCACACATAACACACCTGTTAGTGCTGCACCTGCAGTTGAAACAGACCCAAAACCAAACAGGTTTGGGTCTCTAAGACTAACTAACATGTGGTTATGTTTGCAGGGTTCTTCAACATGCCAAAGAAGCATCTGGTATGTGACAGTGGAGGATCTATGCACATGACAGGAAGCAGCTCCCTTCTTAATGACTACTCTCAAGGAAAGAAGGGATTTGTCTCCTTTGGCAATGATGCAAAGGGTTACATCATCGGAAAAGGCTTTGTTTCCAATGGGGAAATAAGGTTTGATGATGTTAACCATGTGGAGAATCTCAAGTACAACCTCTTGAGTGTCAGTCAAATGTGTGACAAAGGCCATGTTGCCCTTTCACAAGCCAGAACTGTCGGATTCTGTCATCCAAAGTTCTAAGTTTGATTGACAAGGCATTGGATGAACACACTCTCCTGAAGGCCAACAGGACAGGAAGAGTGTATGCCTTAGATCTTTCCAAAAAGATAGATCTAAAAGGCCATCCTTGCCTATTCTCCAAGGCCTCTCCTCAAGAGTCTACACTATGGCATAGAAGGCTGGGTCATGTTAATTTCAAGAACATGAATCAGCTGATAAGCCATAGTTTAGTAAGAGGATTGCCTCTGAAGGAGTTCAAGTGTGAAGATGACTGCACTGCTTGCTTGAAAGGAAAACAACACAAAGTTTCATTCCCTTCAATAGAAGAACCAAAGTCCACTGCCTGCTTGCAGCTCCTGCACATGGATCTCTTTGGTCCTGTCAGAGTGATGAGCATGGCAAAGAAGAAATACTGCCTGGTAATTGTGGATGATTATTCTAGGTTTGTATGGACTTTCTTCTTGCACTCCAAGGATGAAGCAGCCAAGACTATCATGAACTTTGAGTTATTTGTAGAAAAGCAGTATTCCCTGCAGGTCAGTGTGTGAGGAGTGACAATGGAACAGAGTTTAGAAACCACACACTTGATGACTTCTACCTGTCCAAGGGAATTAAAAGGCAGTTTAGTATTCCTAGAACTCCTGAGCAGAATGGAGTGGTGGAGAGAAAGAATAGGACTCTCATTGAAGCTGCAAGGTCAATGTTGGCTGACTCAGGGCTGCCACTGACCTTTTGGGCTGAAGCTGTCAATACAGCTTGCTATGTACAAAATAGAGCTTTAGTGAATAAGAGGTTGATGAAGACTCCTTATGAAGTTCTTCATCATTTGGCCCCTCTAATTTCATTCTTTAGAGCCTTTGGGTGTCCATGTTTCATTCTCAACACTAGCAACCCACTCCAGAAGTTTGCTAGTAAGGTGGATGCAGGGTATTTGTTGGTTATTCATCAACTTGCAAGGCATACAGAGTCTTCAACTGTAGAACAAAGATAGTTGAAGAAACTCTGCATGTTAAGTTCAATGAATCCCCAAAGGACAAGATTCCACAAAACCCTGTGGAGTTGTTTGATCTGGACATACTGCAATAGTTCCTTATCAACCTCCAGCTGTTGAGCCTGTCAACAGATCTCCACCTGGTGGTACTGATGATGATGCAGTTAGTACTCACCTCTTCAGGTTTAGTGACAACCTGCCTGAGTCCACTGAACCTGATGCTCCTGTAACCTCAGCAGCTCCATCCACTACAAATGCTGATGAGATTTCTGCTTGCTCTACTTCGTTGAGCTGCCATCTTCTACATGGTTTCAGGAATCTTCATCACCATCTGTTGCTGCTGATGGGTCTACAAACACTTGCACAGATATTTAGTCTATCAAGAGCTCAAGAATCACCCCACATCTCAAATCATTGGTGATATCAATGCTGGAGTTTCAACCAGGAATCAATTGTCCAACTTCTGCTTCTATGCTCTCTTCATCAGTCAGCAAGAGCCCAAGAACTATCATGTTGCTTTAAGAGACATGGATGGGTGGAAGCTATGCAGCTTGAGCTTCTTCAGTTCAAGAAACAGCAAGTGTGGAGCTTGTTCCATTACCCAAAGGTAAGTGTGCTATAGGCACCAAGTGGGTATTTAGGAACAAAACAGATGAGAAGGGCCAATTGTCAAGAACAAGGCCAGGCTGGTTGTTCAAGGGTTTGCAAAAGAGGAAGGCATCGATTATGATGAGACCTTTGCCCCTGTGGCCAGACTGAAGCAATCAGACTGTTCTTAGCTTATGCTGCCTTTCACAGTCTTAAGTTTATCAAATGGATGTCAAAAGTGCCTTCTTATATGGAAAAATAAAAGAAGAAGTATGTGTGTCAACCACCAGGCTTTGAGGACAATAAACATCCTGATTGGGTGTACAAGCTTGATAAGGCTCTTTATGGGCTGAAGCAAGCTCCTAGAGCTTGGTATGAGACACTATCAACATTTATTTTAGAAAATAAGTTCACTAGAGGCACCATTGATAAAACCTTATTCATCAAGACTGTGGGACAACATAAGCTCCTTGTTCAAATTTATGTAGATGACATCATCTTTGCATTCTCTGATCCAAAGTTATGTGATGAATTTACAAAGCTCATGAAGCTAAGGTTTGAAATGAGTGCTATGGGAGAATTACAGTTCTTTCTAGGTTTGCAAATCAAACAACAGGATGATGGAATCTTCATCCATCAGTCCAAATATACCAAAGAGTTGTTGAATAAGTTTGATTTACAAACCTGTAAGCCCTGTTCTACTCCTATGAGCAGCATCACACAACTAGATGTAGATCAGAAAGGTAAAGCGTTGATGAAACCCTTACAGATGTATGATTGGGTCCTTGATGTACCTTACAACTTCTAGGCCAGACATCATGTTTGCAACATGTGCTTGTGCTAGATTTCAGGCTGCACCTAAAGAATCCCATTTGATTGCAGTCAAAAGGATCTTTAGATATCTGCAAGGTACCCAATCACTAGGTCTTGGTATTCAACTGGGCATTCTTGCAAATTAGTTGCTTTCTCTGATAGTGACTATGCAGGATGCAAAGTCACCAGAAATCCACTTCTGGTGGTTGCCAATTCCTAGGCAATTGTTTAGTTTCTTGGCAGAGTAAGAAACAAACATCAATTGCTACATCCACTGCTGAAGCTGAGTACATTGCTGCTGCAAGTTGTACCTCTCAGATACTATGGCTTCAAACCAACTTCTGGATTATGGCATTACTGAGACTAAGACTCCATTACTAATGGATAGTGCTTCAGCTCTTTGTATTGTTAAAATCCAGTCCAGCACTCTAGGACCAACATATAGAGATCAGACATCATTTTATCAGGGATTGCTATGAAAAAGGTCTGATTGATCCTAAGTTTGTGCCTAGTGCTGATGAGCTTGCAGACATTTTTACTAAGCCTTTAGATAGTGCTACATTCCAAAATTGGTACTAGGCTTGGTATGCTGCAGCTAGAATAATTTGACCAATGCTGATGCTCTTATTTCACAACTACTGATGAGCAAAGGTCAAATATAAGTACTGATGAGTAATTTAGTCTTCAGCTCTTTCACAACTACTGAAGACTAAAATGCTTCAAAGTACTGATGTACATTCTTTGTTGTAAACAACTGATGTAGTGAGGTGGATTACACTACTGATGTATGATTTTCAAACAATAAGTACTGAAGAACAAATTTTGCTCACTAGTACTGATGTGTAATCTTACACAAGTACTGAGACAAAATTTGTTCACCAGCTCTGAAGAGTATTTCATCAGCACTTGTGAACATCTGATCACAAGAGCTGAAGGCATAAATATTCACAAGAGCTGAAGGGTTTATGAACATCTGAAAATCAGCCAAAGAGCTGATGATAAGTGTAGAGGCTAGCATGAAACAACTGATTTGACGGAAACAGCTGATGAGTAATTTCTCATCAGCTGATGCCAACAGCTGCTGTTTCATACCCAAACAACTGAAGGACAAAACCAAGGTTTCAGTAGTTTCACAACTACTGATGACTAACACCAAGTCTCAGTTTTTACAACATCTGAAGGACAAAACCAAGGTTTCAGTAGTTTCAACTACTGAAGACTAACACCAAGTCCTCAGATGTTATAACTACTGAAGGTTAAAACCACATCATCAGTAGTTTCAACAACTGATAACTAACACCAAAACCTTCAATAGTTTTCTTTCAGCCTTTGACCTACCTATAAATACCCAACCTTCAGAGCATTTACCTTCACTTGACCTAACTTTTCAAACCTCTGAACTTCTCATACACCATTAATGGCGACCATGCAACTCAAACCTTGACACAACTGTGTCGCTCATCTCACCAAATCGCCATTATGGCCAAAATTTTCACAATGCCGTCGATCTTATGAACGACTCACCTTACCAAACGGCATTTCTTTTGAACCCACCATCTACACCGACTCCCTGACAGTTCTGGACAAATATCACCGTCCAAACCGGAGAGCAAGATGGCGAGGTCTCTCTCCGGTCCTCCGTCAACAACCACCCAGTGGTTATCACTCCAGCTACTTTGCGCCAAACCTAAAGCTGGAGGATGCCACCTACCCAACCTCTTACCCCAAAGGCGCCCTCGATCTATCCTTCACATCCATGACTATCAGGTGACCTCTCCGCCTCCACCTTGTTGAAGAAACACTTCCCAGACTCTCAACGCCTAATTTTTCACATGGTGAATGTGTGTCTGGCCCCCAAACATCTTCATGGGACCAGATGTCACAAGGTGGCAACAGGTATTGTATTCTATCTTTGAGAAACAAACTGAACTTAACTGAAATTATATTTTTGGAACTCAAAGACATGGCTGCTAAACCTGTTTTAAAACCGATGGATTTATATCCTAGGTTCATTATGGCCATGATAGCAGAAAACCAGCTTCAAGCTGAGGGACTCTGAAAGTTCTTTAATAACAACTGATGATCCTTAAAGCTTGAACATAGGATCAATTACTGTTTCACTATGTTCAATTCACTTTGACAAGCCCAAGACCAATAAGGCTTGGGTTTTGAAATGTAACTAACCATCTCTTTTATGTAGGAACAACTAAAGACCAAGAGAAATGTATGGATCATAGATAGTGGCTATTCTAGGCATATGACAGGCAATGTCACTTTACTTCAAATTTGAGAAATTGATGGAGGGGCAGTTGCTTTTGGAGGAATCCAGGAGGTTATATTACTTGAAGGGACAGGGTCATAAATGGTAAGCTCATCATTGAAAAGGTAAACTTTATAAAAGAGCTTGGGTACAATCTACTGAGGGTATCCTAATTTTATGATCAGAGTCATAACATGCTCTACACTAAGCATGAATGCATTGTTCTCAGGCCCTAGGTGGTCATTCCTCAAGAGCATATCCTGCTCAGAGCCCCCAGGAAAGGGAACATGTACATGATGGATTTGTAGGAAACATCTCCCTTAGGAGAAGTCTCTTGCTTTTTTGTCTAAAGCAAATAGTGATGAGTTTTTTCCTATGGCATAAAAGAACGTGCCATGTAAACTATAAGGACCTAGCCTTAATGGATTATAATATCAAGTGAAAAGCAAAACTCAAATCATGCAAGAAATACAAGGATGCAAGAACTCCAAGATGATGGATAAAACTTATCGCGCGAAAGCTTAGAGTTGCCGCGCGAGAACTTCAAGTTCTCGAGCGAGAACATCTGATAGTATAAATAGATGTTTTCCTTTGTATTTCATTATGTGTATGTTCATTTGTAAAGGAGCTCTGAGAGTGAGAGAGCAGAGAGATGTGTGATAGGCCACTCGAGGGGAGCTCACCTCGGGTGGATTGAGCTTAAAAGATGTAAACTCCTTTGGTATTGTAATCATTTGATTAATAATATTCGATTGAGTTTGTTTAATGTTCATTGCTATCACACACATACACATCCGTCTTAATTTGATTATCAAGTGTAACAATATATGGAATAGATCGTATCGAGGACTTTACATAAACTTTAAAAATATGAATAAATTAATTAAGAATGATTTGGTAAGTGGAATGCCAAAGAAGAGTTACAAGTGATGACCATTATGTGGCATGCCTGAAAGGGAAGCAACACAAAGTGTCTCACAAGCCTAAGAAAAGAACTCCATCACTACACCCCTACACTTATTACATATGGATCTCTTTGGCTCCACCAATGTAATGAGTCTAGGAAGGACCTCATATTGTTTAGTGATCATAGATGATTTCACAAGATTCATTTGTTATCTGACTCTAAATATCCATCACCTTCTGGGTAGAGGCAGTCAAAACTACCTACTATGTACAAAATAGAGTTTTAGTAGTTAAGACTCATGGTAAACTCCTTATGAGCTGTGGCATAAAAAGAGACATTTCATTTGTTTTCTCAGGTCATTTGGATATCCTTGCACCATCTTGAGTACCAAAGATCAAGTAGCCAAATTTGTTGAGAAATCAAATGATGGACACTTTATTAGATACTCTTCTTAAGCTAAAGCTTATAGAGTATACAATCTCAGAACTAGAGTAGTTGAGGAGTCAGCCAATGTGACCTTCAATGAGCTTACTCCTAGTGTGAAAGGTTCTGGTCCTGATTGGCTATTTGATCTTGATTTAGTTACCAACTGTTTTAACAAATCTTGTGATCATGTTTTAGGATTTACAGGTAATGTATCAACAGGAGATCTTGACCTAAGATTTGAGCTGAGAAGACAAAGCAAGAACACTTATTTAGCTCCAGGGCCCTACAGTTGGAGTCCCTATTAACACAACTATGACAAATCCAGCTGATACATCTAAGATGCCTACAAATTCCAGCTTAGAGGCACACAATTCAGATAAAGAAGCTTCTAATGTAGGGGATATGGAGGTGGTGACAATGATCAAGAGTTTCTTGATGCTGTTAACCACTCCATAGAAGACAATATCAATGATGTCACATACTCATTGCATCAGTTTCTCTTGATAAGTGTGCTGATGTGGTGGGTGATACTTCAGTTCTAGATTTTAATTTCTTAAATTTGGATCTTTCCAATAAACTTGCTGTGGTTCCTCAACTCAGGATCCATAAGTCACACCCCACTACAAACATCATTGGAGATGTTGACACAGGGGTGAGAACAAGAGGAAAATCCATGACAAAAATACATGTCTATACTTTTGCTTCTTGTCCTAGATAGAGCCAATGAAAGTTGATGAGGCTTTGAAGGATTGTAGTTGGGTTGAAGTTATGCAAGAGGAGCTACTTCAATTTGAAAGGCAAAAGGTTTGGAACCTATGTCCTCTCCTCAAGGGAAGACTACTATAGGAACCAAGTGGGTTTTTAGAAACAAGAAGGATGATAGATGACTTATCATCAAGAATAAGGCCAGACTAGTTGTTCAAGGGTACACACAAGAAGAGGGAATTGACTACACAAATGTTTTTTCCCTGTGGCAAGACTTAAAGTTGTTAGGATATTCATTGCTTTTGCTGCATCCAAGGACTTCAAGGTCTACCAACTTGATGTCAAGTGTGCTTTTCTATATGGAGTGATTGATGAGGAGGTGTATGTCAAACAACCACCTGGCTTTGCAGACCCAAATCATCTTGATTATACAAGCTTGATAAAGCTCTTTATGGGCTGCACCAAGTTCCAAGGAAGTGATATGAGACACTATCTTAGTATCTCTATTAGCATGGTTACAAGAGTAGTACTATAGATGGAACTCTCTTTATCAAAGGAACAGAGAATGACTTGATGCTAGTTCAAGTATATGTAGATGACATTATCTTTAGGTCAATCCAAAGCTCTTTAAAGACTTTGAAAGGCTGGTGAAGAACAGATTTGAAATGAGTGCCATGGGGAACTCAATTTCTCTCTAAGGATTCAAGTGAAGCAAGTTGACAATGGTATCTTCATAAGTCAGTCAAAGTATGTGCAAACATACTTATAAGATTCAACATGACTAAATGTAAGGTTGCAAAGAAACCCATAGCTAGAAACTACTCCTTGGAACTGTTCTTGAGGAGGAGTGTATAAATGAACACCTTTAAAGAGCTATGATTGGTCTCTTATGTACCTCACAGCCAGTAGGCCTGATATCATGTTTGACACATGTATTTATGCAAGATATCAAGCCAACCCTAAGATGTCACACCTAGTTGTTGTCAAGAGAATTCTTAGATATCTCAAAGGTGCTCCAAAACTAGGTCTTTGGTATCCAAAGAATTCAGACTTCAATCTGTATGCCTATACAGATAGTGACTATGGTGTCTACAACATGACTACGAAGTCTACATCTTGGGGTTGTCAATTCTTTGGTGGAAGGATTGTCTTATGGCAATGCAAGAAACAATCCTGTGTGTTCGCTTCAACTGCTGAAGCTGAATACATTACGGGTGCTAGCTGTTGTGCACAAGTACTTTGGATTCAGAATCAGATGCTCGACTTGGATTCAACTTCAAGGAGACTCCTATCCACATAGGTAACAATAGTGCTTTCTCTATCACAGAGATCCTGTGTAGTATTCAAGGACAAAACACATCAATATCAGGTATCATTTAATTAGAGATAATTTTGAAAATGGATTGATAAAACTAGTCAAAGTTAACACAAATAAACAATACGCTGATCTGTTCACTAAAGCCTTTAATGAATAGAGATTTAAATATTTGTATAAGCTATTAGGATGATTAACCTTGACTATATTTTTAATAAACTTAACTCAAGACTATTTCTAAACATGTGTGTCCTAAGTTGTTTATACTATCACCTACATAAGCCCAGTTTACTTTGGAAGTCAAACTTTTCAACTGATATTCCTTAGAATTTTAGAAATTTTAAATATATTTTCTCTCGAATACATTAAGTTGTCTTTGGAAGAATTTTATGTCTTCAAATCAAATAACTACTTATAAAACTTTACCTTTGGAAAATATTCTGATATCTCTTCTGAAGCTTAAAGTATGCTTCCAAGTACTTATATGTTTTTGAAGAACAATTTCTTTCAAAAAACAATCGAGTATCGAAAGATTTATTCCTTTGTGAACAAAACTTCCTAGTCTTAATCTCTTCTAAAACCAATATGTCTTGTAAGTAAAAATACTCTAAGTATTTTTTTTCTGAAGAAAATTTTCTACAAAGCTTAGGAATATCATCCGAAGTCAAATTGGCTTCGAAAGCTTTTATAAAACTTTCGAAGACAAATTACCTTTGGAAGACTTTAGACTTCCAAGAAAACTACCTTTTTGAGTACTTTTTTAGAGGTGGGACCGACATCTTGATTTCAAAGTTTATCCTTTTGCATTATCTTTTCATCTGCAAATTCTCTAACCTGAATTCACCCACAAACCGCCCTTGTTCTTATCTTTCTTCACACACAAAAGCTACTTTAAAAATGGCCAATCTTGATCACAGAATCTAACCTGATTTTACCATGCACCTTCATTCGTACATAATCATGCTGCTCTGTTGAACTCTGAGAAAGATCCTAGTTTCTCAGAGGTTTATCGCTTTCTTACTCTATCAACTACTTCACCTCCCACACCATAGATCCTCCACTCTATGAGGATCAGCTATTGGAATTCTGGAGGTCCTGCCAAGAGGTCACAATAGATGGGGAGAAGGCACTGTCTGCCATAGTGCAGGGGAGGACAATCTTCATCACTATAGCCACCATAAACACACATCTCAGCTGGATGATGAAGAAAGCGATTTGTCCTTCGCCAAGTCTACTGTAAACCACTCCTCTGGACAGATGGGCTATAAAGGGGACTTCTCTGGAAGAACCTTCAAGAAAGGAAAGATCTCCTCCCTGTGGAAGTACCTCCTTCATGTGATCATCCACACTTTATCTAACAAGCATGGAGGATGGGACCAGATTCCTAAAGCCTTTCCTATGTAGTCTGTGGGATGGTTCAGGAGGTGAAGTTCAGGTATTCATAATTTGTGTATACTAATTTACTTGCAAACTTGGACTCCTTAGAATATTATATGTTCTCTAAATATGTCCAGCACATTCTCAATTGTAACTGGGCTCATAATTAAGGAGAACAGGTAATGTTCTAAAATTAGGCTAAATGAATCTTGACATCTTTAAAATCAGAAGGAAGCCACTGTTGGCTTCTCAGGGGTAGAAACAACCATTGTCCCAAAAATATAGAGCTCATTGCTCAAGGTGACAACCTAGCAGCACCAGTGAGTGTTGAACCCACACCTTCTACCTCTCAACCACCTATATAGCCACAAACAACCATCACCTACTAAAGAAACTAAATAAACCCCTACACAAGCTACATAGGTTATGCAGGCCCCCATATCACCACCCATACAAGAGGATGTGGACACTGGAGCTCCCACTTCTCCTGAGGAGCAAACCACTCCCATCTCACTAACGATCAGTGTTGAGGTTCCTCATGCTCAGCCTGATGAGCTCACAACCCCCAAATCCTTAAGCCTTCACTCAGAGTCTCACAACTCTAGTGAACCACCTTTAGGGGAAAGTTACCATCTTCAACCTCTAGATCTAAACCAACGCATTTCCAATCTAGAATTCTATGATGATGAAGAAATAGGATTCAGTGAGTACCATGAGTCTCTCTTCTCCACCCCTTTCAAGGAGAGATAAGTACTCCTACCTCTCCCATGTCTAGCCCATATCAACCACCCACTACTGACGCGGAGCTTTCTGAACTTGTTCAGGAAGTCCATATGGAAGAGGCTCTCACTTTAGCAACTGAATACATCATTAAGACCTCAACCATGACAACCCAGCCTATTAACACTTCAACTGAAGCTGTCATAGTGTAGGGGAAATCAAGCAGCCAAGATCAAAGTGATGGTGATGAGAAAGAAGACTTCAGTCCTATTATCTCATTCCCCTATGATTCTTATGATGAAGATAATGGGAATATGAGACTAAAGGTGCAAAAACTGACTCAAACCTTTACCTATTTAGTCTCCAAGGTTAGTCACTTGGAATCTCATGTGACTACTATGTAAAGAAGGGTCCATGATCAGCAACTTGAGATATTTGATCTCAAGGAACAACTAGCTGGGAGACCTTTAAGGAGGACTCAACCAGGAACACAAGAACATGTGGATGTGATAGACCTAACCCCTACTCACCTATGCAAGAGGGATGCTACCAAAAAGGGGTAGAAAGTCCAAGCAATCACAGAACGTGGGAGTTTTTCGTAGAGTATGGACATTGAGGGTTCACCAACCTCACTTGCAATTGTCCATACTCAGCATCCTCCTCAAGTCCATATTGATATGGACTCACTCACTCAAAGTCTATTTGAGAAGGGTATTCCAAGAGCTATGTCTACCCCACCCTATGATGCTGAGAATGAAATACCTGGGTGGAGGTATGATGCTGACAGGAGAGCTCTGATTTTGCACAGACTTTAGGTAGCAAGAGGTCTTTAATTTTAGATCTTGAAGTATTATGACAGTCTTCCTCTAGTCCACATGCCACTTGCCAATCCAAGTCAAAACAGGCAAGCTGACAGACTGCCTGAGAGGATTTAAGACATGATAGTTAAAGAGTTCAGACAAAGAAGACGACAAAGGCTAACATGCAATGTTATTGGTCAACTGGATGTTGAGGTGGACCCTAAGACTAGCTTTAAAGGGAAACCTTGAATGAAGGCCTAGTGATAGACCCTGTGAACCTTATTACAAGAACTGGTTCAACATCATCAACCTTTAGTGAGGCACCGGCTGATGAAGGTGCTTCACAACCTCCCTCTGGCTAGAGCTTGACTATTGAACCAAGGCCTATGAATGACAAAGGAAAAAGAAAACTGACTCTTGAAAAGATTGAGGAGGAGGAGAGAGAGAAAGGAAGAGGAAGCTAAGGGGAGAGAGTTTAAGTGGGTCCCTAGGCTTCATGGAAGCTGCTATCAGGGCTGCCCCCAGGCCAAACACTCAAGATGATGAGCTGAGGACAGCCGGGTTAAAGTACTTGGGGACCAGGAACTACAACATAGATGACCATCTCTCTTCCATTAGAGGAACTTAATGAACTGGTAGACATAGAACAGTTAAAGGAGAGAAAGGTAGCAGAGGATGCAGAATTGCTCCTTAAGATCAAAGAAGAAAGGAGGCAGAAAAGGATTTATAAGCATGCTCCTACCCTCTCTCCAGTTCAAGAAAGCCCTGAGAGAGGCTGTGGTGTGACCTTTCGTATTTTTCTAGTTAACGTTTGTTAATTGTCATTATTTCTTGTAAGGGTTTGGTTGTTATTAATGCAATTACAAGGATTCGTTTGAAAAATCTTGATGTAATTAAATGTTAGATAATTAATATTAACAATAATAATAATATAATAATAATAATAATAATAATAATAATAATAATAATAATAATAATAATAATAATAATAATGACATAAAAAATATATATATGAACAATGAAATAATTATACTAATAATAGTAAAAAAAATTTAATAAGTGTTAATATCATCAATGATAAAAGAAATATAAGTTCTATATTATAAAACTTGTAAATAATGAGTTTTGAGCATAAAATAATAAAAATAAAAATCTCAGGGACTAAACTGTAATTTGTTTTAAAATTAAAAGTTTAACTTTGGTTTTAAAATGGATAAACTTAAACCATAAGGGCCAAATTGTAAAAAACTTAAACCCACCCCCACCCTCTTTCTCTCTCCCCATAATTCCCGTGGAGGATTCCGGCCACCGCCGCGGCTCCGGTGAAGCCCAAAAACAAAATAAACACGGTTCGACCCAAAACAAGTTGCAATCGGTTCGTTAACCCAATTCCCACAGATGGATGGGAATTAATTTGATTCTTAACTACGAATTCAACCCCCAGGAACTTGAAACTATAACCGCATCAAATATCAAAAACCATTCTCACAGTTAAATTGTAGTTATGATGCAATTAAACATGTATAACCGTTTGTTTAATCATTAGAAGCTAATGGTGTGTCTAATTTCACCTGAAATCATCTCTTTGTCTAACTAATCACTCGTTAACCCTCCGAATCTACAACACAATCGAACTCCAATCTCTGTACGTTTTAATTCCAAATTGGAAGAGAATTTTCGATCTTAAACACCACTAGAAGCTTGGTGCAAGGAATTCGATTATAAGCAACACAAACCTATCAAACCAAAGCAGCACAGCCGCAACCCTTATTCGAACTCGTATCCATTGATTTCATCGAATTAACAGGTAATAAAACCCTCTTTAGATTCGTTTTTACATGGAGAACAAAAGTCCCACGGCTAATTTTGTTAACATCAACGAATTGATGTTCAATTTGTACGATTTTGTTTCTAGGGTTCTTAAGAATTGGCGGAAATTGAAGGGTTAAGTTTTAAATAAAAGTTTCCATTCATTAACACAAACCAGGGCTTGGCCTAGTGGTTGTGCGTGGTGAGGCTGTGCAGGGGGGCCGGGTTCAAATCCCAGCCCCTGCACTTCTTTTTTTAAATGTATTTTTAAGGGATTTTAAAATAAGAAAATATTTTAAATATTATTATTAATTGTATGAAAATCATTTTAAATTAGAAAGTAAACACAATTATTTTCTTTTAATTTTCTTAGAAGTTGGTTAAAAATTCTTAATACTTTTATCTTGGAAAATTATATATTATTATAAAATATACATTAATAGTAACTTTAATTTGTAAAGAAATAATTTTCTTTAAATCTCAAGAATTATGAATTTAGTAAATCCTTCAATTTATAATATATATACTTACAAGTTTAAATTGTAAATATAAAAGAAAGTTAATACATATATATACATATGTGTACACTTATTGAAATTTATAGAAATATATAATCATTTAAGTCTACAAAAATTACAATTTTATTAAATAATAAATAATGATCATTTGATAATAACAGTTTAACTTTTATTAATAGTGTCAATCATTAAATTATTATTTAAATTATTTAATTACCAAGATAATAATAACTTACATCTATGTAATAACATGAAAATCATGGACAAATGGATATAGACATAACACCAAAATCACCATGATTAACTTAATACGGCGTTTCGTTTAGGTGAACGTTAACGAATTCTCGACGTTATATACAAGGCTTATTATTTGTTCATCCTTTATTATCATGTGAGTTCTTCCATACCCCCTTTTATATATATTTCACACATGTTGGGTGAAACATGTTAAGTTTATGATAACTGCATTTGTAAACTCGTTTGAATCTTGTAAACACTTGGCAATTCATCTTTATTATTGTGGTTAGTTGAACTCTTGTAATTACCATGTGATGACTTATATGGACAATCATTAACTATTGCTAGCCTGACAACGTCATAGATCTATGGGCCTGACAAGCCTACTTGGTGTTAACCCAAGTACACTTAGCTAACCGTTTAATCTTGTAATCTTGTAATCTGTCAAGGTTTGATTGTTACATTTTTTCATCCATCTTTTGTTACTTTATTCAATAACCTATGACATGAATTGCATCTTTTATATATTTTATGTATGAAACTATGAAAACTCATCAACATTATGTTGACTTTTATTTTTAACATGTTTCAGGAAATGGTAACGCTTAGCTTGCTTTGAGATTTACTTACATTTAGGATTGGACCTAGACTAAAATAAAAAGACAAATGCTATCTTTGACATTGAAAATCTTATGAATTGTTACATGTTAGAACTTATGTTATTTCATTGATGTATGTCATGAATATGGTTATTTAATAATATTATCATTTTAATCTTAGCGTTGTGTGGCATGAACAATCTTAACCCTCAGATCTTCACGTTTCCTTCGTTAAGGTTGGGTGTGATAGTTTGTATCAGAGCTCATAACTATAGGGATGTAGGTTACTAGAAATGATGGCCTAGACTATGGTTAACCTATGGACCCTTTTATGAAATCTCGTTATGATTTTGTAAGCTTGCTTATATGCCTAACTTATGTTGTTCTATGTTGCATGCTAAATCCCTCATGTGTTGTTTGTTGTTTACATTTAGAAAATGGTGCCTTAGTATATGCCTTGAACCTCTTCTACCCCAACTTCCTAATCCTCCCTTATGCCTTCGTCTTACACGTCTAATCTTTCTAAATCTTATTCTCGACTATGTGTGGAATTCTACGTATCTTATTGATTGGAAAAATTACTTAGACGATATGTCTAAATCTTGAAAAATCTCATCGAGGTTCTAATTCTAATAGCCTTAGGGAAGTGTGTGACACATAAACATCTGTATTCTGGATTTCCTGGCAAAAGGACCTTGGGCTAAGGCAAGCATTTCGTATAAATCTCATTATGAGACCTGTTATACTTACCTGGGGATTTCCAGGATGAGTGCTAAATTATGGTTAACATACACATCTACCTCGAGGTAATTGGGATTAAGTCACCTCGACGTGTCCATGTTCCTATTGGCTATGTGGTACCAAATGAACCATCATGGTTATATTTATGAATATAAAAAATTCTTGATTCCTTGAACTGGTTATCTCCGAATACTAATATTTTTCTTTATTTCTATCTTATAGAATGTCTCGTCACCAAGGAAAGCGTGCTACTTCCGATCATAAACTGCTGCGATGATTGCCTGACAAATGGCTGCCGTACTCCCGATAATGGTTGCTGAACTTAGCAGCACCCTAATGGCTAACAACAACAACAACACCAAGCATTCAAGCAGCACCCTAATGGAAACAATGGTGGTGGTGACAACAATGGTCAAGGGGACAATAGTAACAACCAAGGTGGGAATAATCGCACCTGTACATTCAAGCATTTCAACTCGTGTAAACCCACTAGCTTTAGTGGAAAGGAAGGAGCCACTAGACTTCTCGAGTGGTTTGAAAGTATGGAAAATACGTTTATCGTTAGCGAGTGTCCCAATGAACTCAAGGTCCGATATGTTGCAAGTGTCCTTCAACAACGGGCACTCACGTGGTGGAATAGTGAGAAAAGGAACCGAGGGACTAAAGTTTCCTTTGGAAGAATTTAAGGACATAATGATCCAAAAGTTCTGCTTGAGGAGTGAATTGCAAAAGCTGGAGGAAGAATTCTGGAACCTTAAGCAAGATAGTGGAAATCACTTGCTTATTCTACCCGGCATCATGAGTTGAGCATGCTCCTACCTATAATGCCCCGTTCCCGGGCACCTCACAGTTGGTCAATCATTGCACATAAAACATACTATTATTTAAAACTTCACAGCAGAAATTAATTTAAACCATTTCATATATAATAATGACAACTTTTGCCAAGTAATACAACACGGTTAAAGTTAAAAATATTGTATTGCATTACGTCACAAATGTCATTCATATTCTAATGGATACCATCCTAAAAATGCCAAGTAGCTGTCCCGTGCCATCCTCAGCAACTATTACCTGCCAACTGGAAAACACATGAAAGTCAGCGTGCTGAGTGATTCTAGTTTTATATTTATAAAATACTTTTCTTTACTTTCTTACGCGATCATGCATCGTACGCACAGATAGAGAATATTACTTTTAACTTTCTTTAACATTCATTATTCATCATCATGTTCATAGCATGCTTTCGTTTCATGCTTTTTGTTATCATTCTCTTACTTTCGTTCTCATTCTTTCGTAACGTACTCATTGTCATTATTTACTTTCGTACTTGTTTTCTTTCTTTCTTTCTTTAGTACGTTACGTCATTCTTTTACATTCATATGGATTGATGAACAATACCCCGAACATTGTGTACGAAGCTGATGCTGGACCTGTGGTAATTATACCACAAACATTGTGCACGAAGTTGATCCAGTCACCTAGGGCAAGTCATCTCTCCCATTCATTCAAACCAATTGGTCCTACCCCGAACATTGTGCACGAAGCTGATGCTGGATCTGTGGTAATTATACCACGAACATTGTGCACAAAGCTGATCTAGTCACCTAGGGCATACCAAAGGGCCTTGTCAATCTCAATGATTGACCCTGTGTGCATCCTTTGGGATAGCTAACCCGCATCACAGTTGAGCTAACGATAAATGATCGTGCACCTCCTTTCATTTGCTTGCAAGCCATTCATTCGTTCATTACATTTTACTTTCATTGTTGTTATCTTTCATTTCATTACGTTATTCTTTACGTTCATTTATTCATTGTTATATTACGTAAAGTAATAACATAATGTTTGACGTATTCATAACATAAAATAATACATTTTCATACCATTAAAGATAACACATTATACCTGTCATACATCATACATACAAACCCATAACCCTAAAACATCTCATAATTATACTTAAATTGGGTAATCATTACCCATAAGTCAACTTAGTCAAAACCCTAGACTTTCTGTCTTTCCCGAAATTTCAGAAATTATTCTAAGGGTCTAGACGCATGGGCACTATTTGGGCGCTTCTGCCCTGTCCAGACGTTTTGACACTATGCAGACGTCTGGACTTAACTTGGTCACTTTTTCACTTAGACGCATGGGCCTATTTAGGCGCATGGGCCCTATTCAGGCGTTTGGGCCTACACTTAGTCATCCGGGGCAATATTCTAGACGGTTGGGCACTATTCAGACGTTTGGGCCTACACTTAGCCATTTTTCACTTAGACGCATTGGCCTGTTTGGGCGGTTGGACACTATTCAGGCGTTTGGGCTTTTGGGTGGTTAGGCATACTTAGAAATTCATCCGTTTGACGCATGGTCCACTGTTTAGACGGTTGGGCATCATATTTTCACTTAAACACATAAATCAGTCCCAATTCATCCTAAATCAGAATCTAAACTTAGTTCTAGCATTCTAAGCATAATTACATGTACATACACATATATGTCCCAAATTGATGCCCGCCCACATGCACATTTACACACACACATACGGGTGAATCCCATTTTATAAAATCATGCACACATTCATTTTCCAGCCCCAAAGTAGTTAAAAATATGTTAAAAGGGGTTATAGAACTCACCTGAGCTGCTTTCAGGTTGGAACCCTTCTCTTGAACTTTCTCAGTCATGGTTAACACCTAAAACCCACTAAAACACATACAAACGTACATACAATACACATATGAGCATATAACCGAGGCTAAGTCGACCAAAACAACTTAAAATACCAAAATCTTACCTTGAACTTCAACTTCTTCTCTCCTCTCTCTAAAACTCGAATTCTGTTGGACCAAAAGAACCAATGAGCCAAGATCAGGAAACCTCTAAGTCCCACATGTCATTACAACAACTGCTGAAGACTCCCATCAGCTGTTCTGACAAAGTCTGAAGAATCAAATGCTGAAGATTCAGAGTTTGTCACACAGCTGAAGAAGTCTTCTTCAGTTGTTGTGATGGTTTTCATTTCAGTAGTTTTATATTTAGTTTCAGTAGTTTGTACAACAGCTGAAGAGCTGTTCTTCAGCTGTTATAGTTCAGTAGTTATAAACGACTGAAGAGTTTGTTCTTCAGTCGTTGTAGGCTTTTCAGTAGTTTCCTTTTCAGTACTTGTAATAGGTAGAACACTTTTGTAAGAAGATGTCAGCTGTTGACATCTTCAGTAGTTTTATGTTCTATCAGTTGTAGGTTTAATAATCGGTTGATGTCAATGTCAAGTGACATCATCACCCATCCTTTTGCCGCCTATAAAAGGATGGTGAACCATGCTGTATTAGGTGCCGAAACGTGTTGAGTATAGAAAATCTTCTTTTTCGCAGAACTTTTCTCTCTCTCTATGTTTGTACTTTACATGCAAAATATTTTGTGTTCTTGCTTAAGTGCTAATTTCGTGCTAAATCCGCTGCAAAAACAATCTGATTGATCAAACTAGAGGCTGAGATCCTGTCAAATGGTATCAGAGCGGTTAATCATTGATCGATTTCACTATTGATCATTTGAAACTGCTCTTTTGATCTCTACGTTTGATCGAATTAGCAATTTGCAAGAATTA
This sequence comes from Flaveria linearis, assembly GCA_024085815.1. NCBI lineage: Eukaryota > Viridiplantae > Streptophyta > Magnoliopsida > Asterales > Asteraceae > Flaveria > Flaveria linearis. Next base: position 44,282,553 of record CM044011.1, read on the forward strand.
GCCATAGAGAGTGAGTTTCTGCTGTTTCTGGCCAAAATCTTGAGGTTCTCTGGTGGTTTAGAGCTACATTTGTTTTGCTTAAACTTGTTTTTGACTAAAACCTGAGATGACGACACTAACTAATGATCCTCACAACACTGGTTCCTCAACCAAGCCTCCGATGCTTGTGAGGAACGAGTATAACATATGGCAAGACGTATGCTTCACCACTTGTCTGTCAACAGTGCTGGTTGTTGGAAGTCAGTGGTGCATGGACCATACAAGCCTATGGTGAGCGTCCCTGAATCTAATGAACAGGTTCCGAAGAAACCTGAACAATATTCGGACGAAGATCTCAAGCTGTTCGAAATTGATGCTAGAGCCCATGGAATTTTAGCCATGGCTATTCCTAACGAGATTTATTCAGGGCTCCTGCATCATGAGACTGCTCATGACCTATGGGTTGCTCTAAAGGAACAATTTGGAGGAACTGATTCGGTCTTAGCAAACAATAGGGAAATCCTCGCCCAACAATATGAGACATTCTCTTATAGAAAGGGTGAGACTCTGACCCAGCAGTTTGAGCGGTTCTCTTGTTTGATTTCTGAGCTGAAGATGGTCAAACAAGAGTACTCCAACAGCCAGATAAACAACAGGTTCCTCAGATCACTGCCTGAGAGATGGGACACTTATACCATTGTCCCACGCTCCAGTGCAAATCTGAAACTCTATCTCTCACCCAACTTCATGGGAAACTGCTCACATTTGAGAGAGAGATAGAGCAAAAGAGGAAGTTGTCCACCTCTGGCAAGCTCGCTGATGACTTTGTTCAAGGAAATGCTGCCTTGATAAGTCAGGAGTCAGAATATGCTGCATCAGAAAGTTCTTATGATGAGCATATTGATTTCTCTACCAACTCAGAACAAGCTTTTGTTGGTGTTAGTAGTTCAGGAGGTAGTGGTGACAACTTGTGTTTTCTGATGGAGGACTTGAAGGGCATTCCAGATGATGATCTGGAAGAGATGGATATTTTGAACCAAATGGCAATGATAAATATCCGATCTCAAAAGTTCTACAAGAGAACTGGTAGGAAATTCCCTGGACTCTCTGGCAAAACCAAAGTTGGTTTTTGACAAGAGCAAGTTGAGGTGTCACAAGTGCCAAAGGCTTGGACACTTTGCTAGAGAGTGTAGATCATCTGGATCTAACTCCTCTGCACCCTTTGTGACTTTTCCCAGCAATAGCTCACAGCACAGAGGGCAACATTCCTCCAGTTCTGGCCATCCATCACAAGCACAGGCACCACCTGCTTATTTTGTGCCTCAGGGTCATATGCCATATCCTTACCCCTGTTACTATGTGCCTCAGCCTAGTCAAACTCAAGCACCCTCGGCTCAACCACCTCATGCTCTTCCTGAGCCTCAATCTTCCCAATCTCATCATCACACACAACCTCAACAACACAGCTTCTTCACCCCAAGTGTTGTTGACTGGAGTAGTCTACCAGATGATCTATCTGGTCAGGAACAACTACTCCAAGATGCTGGTCAACATGGTGGTGATCATCCTTTTGGAAATCTTGCTTTGATGGCCCTTGATTCTGCTGTAGGGTCATCATCCAATGCCTCATCGCAGGTATCCACTGAGGCTAAAGCCAAGCTTTGTTCTGAATCTTGCATAACAGCATTTGCTTCTATTAGAGAAGCAAATGTAGCTTAATAGATAAAAATCTTGAGCTAGAGCACACTATTTCCAAAAGAAAAGCTGATTTTGAGGTTGTTCTAAAAGAGAAAAATGATGAGATTTACAAGCTTAAATGTCAAATCAAAGATGATAAAGCTAGGGAAGATGTACTTCTAGAGAAGTACAGAGACTCAAGGAAACTCTTGCAACCACCTAAGTTGAGTGTGATCGATGGGTGCAATCATGCAAGGGTTTTGAAATGCTTCTTAGTAAGCAATCAGCTTCCAATGTGAAGTTTGGCATTGGTTATAATCACACTGCTCCTCCTACAGATTTCACTTCAAGAGCAGAAGTTGAATTGATGGGGAGAGCAATAACCAATCCTTTTCATCATGTGACCTACTATCTTCTGATTCAGCATCATCAGAGATAGAAGTTAGCATTAACTACTGCCAAAACCAATCAGCTGATGCTATAACAGCTGATGGTTCAAATGCTGACTGTCACATGACCAAGAGGCTGATCAACTCTGGTGTTGTCACTAGAAGTACTGAAGGTACTGGAGAGCAAGTGACAACATCTGAAGTTCAACCTCAACTACTGTTAGCACTAAAGAGAAGAAAACTAACAGTAGGAAAGGTTTGAAGACAACTAAAGAGGATGCCAGGAAAGCAGGCACTAGGAAGAAAACTGCTAGTACTGATAGCAAACAGCTGAAGAACAAGTCTTCAGCAGTTTCATCCTCTTCAGCTGATGATCAGTATAAGATGAAGAAGAAGCCATGTGAGATATGTGGCTTGTTCAATCATCTTACTGATGATTGCTGGTACAAAAGGGTTCCAAACTCAAACAAAGGAGAAAATCAATGAGGACATCAATAAAATGAAGAATGAGTTTAAACCAAGTTTGTACTAGCAACATCCAAGCCTGAAATCCCTAAGCCCAAAGCTAAATCTAAAAAGAAGGTAGGGTTACTCAGGCAACAGCTGAGGTTGCTCAGAAAAAGATGGTACAACATAGGAATCCATCATCAGCAAACTCCAATGTGTCTGAAGAGCTGAAAGCTTTATCACAAATCAGACACAGCTGGTGATGATGGTTCAGCAACTAATGGGAAGAGTCAACCATTTAGATGTTCCTATGTTGAAACCACAGGAAAGGAAGTCCAAGCCAAAGGTTCCTCTTCTGCACCATCTTCTTCACCTCAGGCTGTCACACATAACACACCTGTTAGTGCTGCACCTGCAGTTGAAACAGACCCAAAACCAAACAGGTTTGGGTCTCTAAGACTAACTAACATGTGGTTATGTTTGCAGGGTTCTTCAACATGCCAAAGAAGCATCTGGTATGTGACAGTGGAGGATCTATGCACATGACAGGAAGCAGCTCCCTTCTTAATGACTACTCTCAAGGAAAGAAGGGATTTGTCTCCTTTGGCAATGATGCAAAGGGTTACATCATCGGAAAAGGCTTTGTTTCCAATGGGGAAATAAGGTTTGATGATGTTAACCATGTGGAGAATCTCAAGTACAACCTCTTGAGTGTCAGTCAAATGTGTGACAAAGGCCATGTTGCCCTTTCACAAGCCAGAACTGTCGGATTCTGTCATCCAAAGTTCTAAGTTTGATTGACAAGGCATTGGATGAACACACTCTCCTGAAGGCCAACAGGACAGGAAGAGTGTATGCCTTAGATCTTTCCAAAAAGATAGATCTAAAAGGCCATCCTTGCCTATTCTCCAAGGCCTCTCCTCAAGAGTCTACACTATGGCATAGAAGGCTGGGTCATGTTAATTTCAAGAACATGAATCAGCTGATAAGCCATAGTTTAGTAAGAGGATTGCCTCTGAAGGAGTTCAAGTGTGAAGATGACTGCACTGCTTGCTTGAAAGGAAAACAACACAAAGTTTCATTCCCTTCAATAGAAGAACCAAAGTCCACTGCCTGCTTGCAGCTCCTGCACATGGATCTCTTTGGTCCTGTCAGAGTGATGAGCATGGCAAAGAAGAAATACTGCCTGGTAATTGTGGATGATTATTCTAGGTTTGTATGGACTTTCTTCTTGCACTCCAAGGATGAAGCAGCCAAGACTATCATGAACTTTGAGTTATTTGTAGAAAAGCAGTATTCCCTGCAGGTCAGTGTGTGAGGAGTGACAATGGAACAGAGTTTAGAAACCACACACTTGATGACTTCTACCTGTCCAAGGGAATTAAAAGGCAGTTTAGTATTCCTAGAACTCCTGAGCAGAATGGAGTGGTGGAGAGAAAGAATAGGACTCTCATTGAAGCTGCAAGGTCAATGTTGGCTGACTCAGGGCTGCCACTGACCTTTTGGGCTGAAGCTGTCAATACAGCTTGCTATGTACAAAATAGAGCTTTAGTGAATAAGAGGTTGATGAAGACTCCTTATGAAGTTCTTCATCATTTGGCCCCTCTAATTTCATTCTTTAGAGCCTTTGGGTGTCCATGTTTCATTCTCAACACTAGCAACCCACTCCAGAAGTTTGCTAGTAAGGTGGATGCAGGGTATTTGTTGGTTATTCATCAACTTGCAAGGCATACAGAGTCTTCAACTGTAGAACAAAGATAGTTGAAGAAACTCTGCATGTTAAGTTCAATGAATCCCCAAAGGACAAGATTCCACAAAACCCTGTGGAGTTGTTTGATCTGGACATACTGCAATAGTTCCTTATCAACCTCCAGCTGTTGAGCCTGTCAACAGATCTCCACCTGGTGGTACTGATGATGATGCAGTTAGTACTCACCTCTTCAGGTTTAGTGACAACCTGCCTGAGTCCACTGAACCTGATGCTCCTGTAACCTCAGCAGCTCCATCCACTACAAATGCTGATGAGATTTCTGCTTGCTCTACTTCGTTGAGCTGCCATCTTCTACATGGTTTCAGGAATCTTCATCACCATCTGTTGCTGCTGATGGGTCTACAAACACTTGCACAGATATTTAGTCTATCAAGAGCTCAAGAATCACCCCACATCTCAAATCATTGGTGATATCAATGCTGGAGTTTCAACCAGGAATCAATTGTCCAACTTCTGCTTCTATGCTCTCTTCATCAGTCAGCAAGAGCCCAAGAACTATCATGTTGCTTTAAGAGACATGGATGGGTGGAAGCTATGCAGCTTGAGCTTCTTCAGTTCAAGAAACAGCAAGTGTGGAGCTTGTTCCATTACCCAAAGGTAAGTGTGCTATAGGCACCAAGTGGGTATTTAGGAACAAAACAGATGAGAAGGGCCAATTGTCAAGAACAAGGCCAGGCTGGTTGTTCAAGGGTTTGCAAAAGAGGAAGGCATCGATTATGATGAGACCTTTGCCCCTGTGGCCAGACTGAAGCAATCAGACTGTTCTTAGCTTATGCTGCCTTTCACAGTCTTAAGTTTATCAAATGGATGTCAAAAGTGCCTTCTTATATGGAAAAATAAAAGAAGAAGTATGTGTGTCAACCACCAGGCTTTGAGGACAATAAACATCCTGATTGGGTGTACAAGCTTGATAAGGCTCTTTATGGGCTGAAGCAAGCTCCTAGAGTTTTTTGTTTTGGTTTCCCCCCCTTGTTTTGGGTTTTGTAAATGTGTAGACATTATTATGATTTGGGTTTGTAATCAGATTTTCTTCGTGTCCTAGAGTTTACGGGAATGACCGTCATTGCTACGTGTTTTGGTCTCCGGTTATGATATTTGAGATCGTGACAGAATCCCCTCGCACCATGGCGGTATAAATATCTAGTATTGATTTATGTTATAAACTATTATGACACCCGCACTTCGCGGCGGTGTCCTGATCCGTAGTGATATATATTGAAATGGTAACACAGATATGGTAGGGATGTTAAAATCTATAATAAATAATATAATCAGTGGGTGTATCAAAAATGTAAAGTCTAAACTAAATAAAAACAAAAAAACAAAAAACACAATTTCATTAAGTATTCACATTACGTGGTGGGACTAATGTTTTTTCCTTTTACTTATAGTTTAAATCGTGGTTGTGTAATTTGGTATGTGAATTTAATAATTAAAGAGAAAAAGGATATAAAACAAAAAAATAATAAAAAAATAAAAACCAAAAGTTTCTTAAAAAGGATAGGAGTCATTGCACAGAAATAAACCACAAAATTGATGGTCATATATGAAAAGCAAAATAAACATTTGTAAAGTTATACTTTAAAGGCTGATGCAACCAAGTAACCAAAGAGCTTCCATTTGCATGCATAATATGCAGAGTAGAAGTTACTTTGGAAGTTTTTACACACTTTAGAGAAAAAAATTCTAAGTGTAAAATCTTCTAAAGCCAAAGATGAAGTCTTCCAAAACTTCAAAAACAAAGTCTTCCGAAGCCAAAGGAGTGAAGACTGATTTCCTCCCAAGACAGAGAATACATGCTTTCTCTGATCAACTTTTGCATAAAGCTGACCCACTTTCCGCTGCAACTCTAAAGACTCACTAACTTGTATAAGTTGGTGAAAAGGTCCATGCTTTTACAACTGTAGAATATGGTCTAGAGTCTGTAACATTTTTTTTATACCTTTATCCTTTTTGTAATATATAGAATATGAGCTATGGCATGTCATAGTCACTAGTCGAAAGGCAATCTGCCATTTTGACTTTACATTGATCTTGTTGTCCGAATTACTATTTTCAGCTGACCTTCAAAGTATGGCCGACTGTAGGATGTAGTATAAAGTATCTCAGGTTCTTGTATTTCCATTATGCTTTGTAACACTTGTAATAGAACTTGAGAGCAATATACAACATTCTAGAAAACCAAACTTATCTTGTTCTTGCTCTTGTTCTGTCTCATATTTATTTATGTTCTTAGTATCATCAACATAAACTCAGTTTCCTATTTGATCTGTTAAGTATTCTAACACTCTCCTCATTATGAGACCGATTGTATTAATCATCCCTTAACGGGTCCTATAATTGGTATAAGAGTATTTTAGGCTCTTGATTGTAAGATCTCACCATCTTAAATTTTTTCAGTTTCATATAACACTTAACAACTCAAATGGCATCTATCATAAAGGCTGATATGGAAACCAGTACTATAACAAAGTCTTCACTGATCACTCCTGATGACTTTGATACTTGGTGTAAAAAATGGAAGATGGGCATTTTAGCTACTCCACCACTTTATTATCTGTAAGATTTCCAAAGTGTGGAACTTGTCAAGATGAGCTTCCCCCATAGACCCCGTTGATGAATATGTTGAAGAGGATGTAATGAAGGATTGATCTGAGAAGAGTGAGGAAGATCATCCTAAGAAGGGTCACTATTCTACTGAGAAGAGAAAAGAATCTAGGATGACCAAGTCCAAAGGAAGAACTTGATCAGAAAAGTCAAGAGAAGATCAAAGAGGCTCAAGAGATCAAGACCACTTTCAACTCAAAGTAGGAACAAGTGTTCCTCTGCAGGATTTGAAGTGGTAAAGGCTGAAGACTCAACTATGAACTCCAGTACCAGGAGTTCTAATTCATGTTTAACTCATCCCAGTGAAAAGAAGAAGGCTGATCAACTGTGTACCACTACTACACAACTTAAACCATCTAGTTCCACAAGCAAGCCTTACCTTAAGAAGCTTGCTACATCATCTGTGAAAATGAATATGAAGGTGGAAAGTGATCAAGCTTAACCTTCCTCTCAAAAGAAACCCTTAGAAGGAAACAAATGGATTGCATCATGTGTGGTAGTATTTCTCATCTTGCTAAGGATTTTCTCTACATAAAGTATTTTCCATATGATTAAGAAGAAAACTTTTAAGAAGAAAAGAAGAAGATAGCTTCAGAAGGAAAACCTTTTCCTTTCGGAAGCTCCAAAATGAAGAGGAAAACAAGTGAAAACTTGCCTTTGGAAGAAAAATTGGTCTCGAAAGAAAGGAATGCTTTCGAAGTACTGAAGCCTGCTGTAGTGAAAGCAAGATCTTCCGAAGTTCTAGTCTCCAAACTTCCAAAGTTGTCAAAACTTCCAAAATATTGAAAGTCAAGTCTAATCTTCCAAAGATGGTGTGGAAGATAAGGAAGATCATGTGACTGAAAGTTCTTTAATAACACAACTGATGATCCTTAAAGCTTGAACATAGGATCAATTACTGTTTCACTATGTTCAATTCACTTTGACAAGCCCAAGACCAATAAGGCTTGGGTTTTGAAATGTAACTAACCATCTCTTTTTATGTAGGAACAACTAAAGACCAAGAGAAATGTATGGATCATAGATAGTGGCTATTCTAGGCATATGACAGGCAATGTCACTTTACTTCAAAATTTGAGAAATTGATGGAGGGGCAGTTGCTTTTGGAGGAATCCAGGAGGTTATATTACTTGAAGGGACAGGGTCATAAATGGTAAGCTCATCATTGAAAAGGTAAACTTTATAAAAGAGCTTGGGTACAATCTACTGAGGGTATCCTAATTTATGATCAGAGTCATAACATGCTCTACACTAAGCATGAATGCATTGTTCTCAGGCCCTAGGTGGTCATTCCTCAAGAGCATATCCTGCTCAGAGCCCCCAGGAAAGGGAACATGTACATGATGGATTTGTAGGAAACATCTCCCTTAGGAGAAGTCTCTTGCTTTTTTGTCTAAAGCAAATAGTGATGAGTTTTTCCTATGGCATAAAAGAACGTGCCATGTAAACTATAAGGACCTAGCCTTAATGGATTATAATATCAAGTGAAAAGCAAAAACTCAAATCATGCAAGAAATACAAGGATGCAAGAACTCCAAGATGATGGATAAAAACTTATCGCGCGAAAGCTTAGAGTTGCCGCGCGAGAACTTCAAGTTCTCGCGCGAGAACATCTGATAGTATAAATAGATGTTTTCCTTTGTATTTCATTATGTGTATGTTCATTTGTAAAGGAGCTCTGAGAGTGAGAGAGCAGAGAGATATGTGATAGGCCACTCGAGGGGAGCTCACCTCGGGTGGATTGAGCTTAAAAGATGTAAACTCCTTTGGTATTGTAATCATTTGATTAATAATATTCGATTGAGTTTGTTTAATGTTCATTGCTATCACACACATACACATCCGTCTTAATTTGATTATCAAGTGTAACAATATATGGAATAGATCGTATCGAGGACTTTACATAAACTTTAAAAATATGAATAAATTAATTAAGAATGATTTGGTAAGTGGAATGCCAAAGAAAGAGTTTACAAGTGATGACCATTATGTGGCATGCCTGAAAGGGAAGCAACACAAAGTGTCTCACAAGCCTAAGAAAAAGAACTCCATCACTACACCCCTACACTTATTACATATGGATCTCTTTGGCTCCACCAATGTAATGAGTCTAGGAAGGACCTCATATTGTTTAGTGATCATAGATGATTTCACAAGATTCATTTGTTATCTGACTCTAAAATATCCATCACCTTCTGGGTAGAGGCAGTCAAAACTACCTACTATGTACAAAATAGAGTTTTAGTAGTTAAGACTCATGGTAAAACTCCTTATGAGCTGTGGCATAAAAAGAGACATTTCATTTGTTTTCTCAGGTCATTTGGATATCCTTGCACCATCTTGAGTACCAAAGATCAAGTAGCCAAATTTGTTGAGAAATCAAATGATGGACACTTTATTAGATACTCTTCTTAAGCTAAAGCTTATAGAGTATACAATCTCAGAACTAGAGTAGTTGAGGAGTCAGCCAATGTGACCTTCAATGAGCTTACTCCTAGTGTGAAAGGTTCTGGTCCTGATTGGCTATTTGATCTTGATTTAGTTACCAACTGTTTTAACAAATCTTGTGATCATGTTTTAGGATTTACAGGTAATGTATCAACAGGAGATCTTGACCTAAGATTTGAGCTGAGAAGACAAAGCAAGAACACTTATTTAGCTCCAGAGGCCCTACAGTTGGAGTCCCTATTAACACAACTATGACAAATCCAGCTGATACATCTAAGATGCCTACAAATTCCAGCTTAGAGGCACACAATTCAGATAAAGAAGCTTCTAATGTAGGGGGATATGGAGGTGGTGACAATGATCAAGAGTTTCTTGATGCTGTTAACCACTCCATAGAAGACAATATCAATGATGTCACATACTCATTGCATCAAGTTTCTCTTGATAAGTGTGCTGATGTGGTGGGTGATACTTCAGTTCTAGATTTTAATTTCTTAAATTTGGATCTTTCCAATAAACTTGCTGTGGTTCCTCAACTCAGGATCCATAAGTCACACCCCACTACAAACATCATTGGAGATGTTGACACAGGGGTGAGAACAAGAGGAAAATCCATGACAAAAATACATGTCTATACTTTTGCTTCTTGTCCTAGATAGAGCCAATGAAAGTTGATGAGGCTTTGAAGGATTGTAGTTGGGTTGAAGTTATGCAAGAGGAGCTACTTCAATTTGAAAGGCAAAAGGTTTGGAACCTATGTCCTCTTCCTCAAGGGAAGACTACTATAGGAACCAAGTGGGTTTTTAGAAACAAGAAGGATGATAGAACTTATCATCAAGAATAAGGCCAGACTAGTTGTTCAAGGGTACACACAAGAAGAGGGAATTGACTACACAAATTTTTTTCTCCTGTGGCAAGACTTAAAGTTGTTAGGATATTCATTGCTTTTGCTGCATCCAAGGACTTCAAGGTCTACCAACTTGATGTCAAGTGTGCTTTTCTATATGGAGTGATTGATGAGGAGGTGTATGTCAAACAACCACCTGGCTTTGCAGACCCAAATCATCTTGATTATACAAGCTTGATAAAGCTCTTTATGGGCTGCACCAAGTTCCAAGGAAGTGATATGAGACACTATCTTAGTATCTCTATTAGCATGGTTACAAGAGTAGTACTATAGATGGAACTCTCTTTATCAAAGGAACAGAGAATGACTTGATGCTAGTTCAAGTATATGTAGATGACATTATCTTTAGGTCAATCCAAAGCTCTTTAAAGACTTTGAAAGGCTGGTGAAGAACAGATTTGAAATGAGTGCCATGGGGAACTCAATTTCTCTCTAAGGATTCAAGTGAAGCAAGTTGACAATGGTATCTTCATAAGTCAGTCAAAGTATGTGCAAAACATACTTATAAGATTCAACATGACTAAATGTAAGGTTGCAAAGAAACCCATAGCTAGAAACTACTCCCTTGGAACTGTTCTTGAGGAGGAGTGTATAAATGAACACCTTTAAAGAGCTATGATTGGGTCTCTTATGTACCTCACAGCCAGTAGGCCTGATATCATGTTTGACACATGTATTTATGCAAGATATCAAGCCAACCCTAAGATGTCACACCTAGTTGTTGTCAAGAGAATTCTTAGATATCTCAAAGGTGCTCCAAAACTAGGTCTTTGGTATCCAAAGAATTCAGACTTCAATCTGTATGCCTATACAGATAGTGACTATGGTGTCTACAACATGACTACGAAGTCTACATCTTGGGGTTGTCAATTCTTTGGTGGAAGGATTGTCTTATGGCAATGCAAGAAACAATCCTGTGTGTTCGCTTCAACTGCTGAAGCTGAATACATTACGGGTGCTAGCTGTTGTGCACAAGTACTTTGGATTCAGAATCAGATGCTCGACTTGGATTCAACTTCAAGGAGACTCCTATCCACATAGGTAACAATAGTGCTTTCTCTATCACAGAGATCCTGTGTAGTATTCAAGGACAAAACACATCAATATCAGTATCATTTAATTAGAGATAATTTTGAAAATGGATTGATAAAACTAGTCAAAGTTAACACAAATAAACAATACGCTGATCTGTTCACTAAAGCCTTTAATGAATAGAGATTTAAATATTTTGTATAAGCTATTAGGATGATTAACCTTGACTATATTTTTAATAAACTTAACTCAAGACTATTTCTAAAACATGTGTGTCCTAAGTTGTTTATACTATCACCTACATAAGCCCAGTTTACTTTGGAAGTCAAACTTTTCAACTGATATTCCTTAGAATTTTAGAAATTTTAAATATATTTTCTCTCGAAATACATTAAGTTGTCTTTGGAAGAATTTTATGTCTTCAAATCAAATAACTACTTATAAAACATTTACCTTTGGAAATATTCTGATATCTCTTCTGAAGCTTAAAGTATGCTTCCAAGTACTTATATGTTTTTGAAGAACAATTTCTTTCAAAAAACAATCGAGTATCGAAAGATTTATTCCTTTGTGACAAAACTTCCTAGTCTTAATCTCTTCTAAAACCAAATATGTCTTGTAAGTAAAAATACTCTAAGTATTTTTTTTCTGAAGAAAATTTTCTACAAAGCTTAGGAATATCATCCGAAGTCAAATTGGCTTCGAAAGCTTTTATAAAACTTTCGAAGACAAATTACCTTTGGAAGACTTTAGACTTCCAAAAAACTACCTTTTTGAGTACTTTTTTAGAGGTGGGACCGACATCTTGATTTCAAAGTTTATCCTTTTGCATTATCTTCTTCATCTGCAAATTCTCTAACCTGAATTCACCCACAAACCGCCCTTGTTCTTATCTTTCTTCACCACAAAAGCTACTTTAAAAATGGCCAATCTTGATCACAGAATCTAACCTGATTTTTCCATGCACCTTCATTCGTAACATAATCATGCTGCTCTGTTGAACTCTGAGAAAGATCCTAGTTTCTCAGAGGTTTATCGCTTTCTTACTCTATCAAACTACTTCACCTCCCACACCATAGATCCTCCACTCTATGAGGATCAGCTATTGGAATTCTGGAGGTCCTGCCAAGAGGTCACAATAGATGGGGAGAAGGCACTGTCTGCCATAGTGCAGGGGAGGACAATCTTCATCACTATAGCCACCATAAACACACATCTCAGGCTGGATGATGAAGAAAGCGATTTGTCCTTCGCCAAGTCTACTGTAAACCACTCCTCTGGACAGATGGGCTATAAAGGGGACTTCTCTGGAAGAACCTTCAAGAAAGGAAAGATCTCCTCCCTGTGGAAGTACCTCCTTCATGTGATCATCCACACTTTATCTAACAAGCATGGAGGATGGGACCAGATTCCTAAAGCCTTTCCTATGTAGTCTGTGGGATGGTTCAGGAGGTGAAGTTCAGGTATTCATAATTTGTGTATACTAATTTACTTGCAAACTTGGACTCCTTAGAATATTATATGTTCTCTAAATATGTCCAGCACATTCTCAATTGTAAACTGGGCTCATAATTAAGGAGAACAGGTAATGTTCTAAAATTAGGCTAAATGAATCTTGACATCTTTAAAATCAGAAGGAAGCCAACTGTTGCTTCTCAGGGGTAGAAACAACCATTGTCCCAAAAATATTAGAGCTCATTGCTCAAGGTGACAACCTAGCAGCACCAGTGAGTGTTGAACCCACACCTTCTACCTCTCAACCACCTATATAGCCACAAACAACCATCACCTACTAAAGAAAATCTAAATAAACCCCTACACAAGCTACATAGGTTATGCAGGCCCCCATATCACCACCCATACAAGAGGATGTGGACACTGGAGCTCCCACTTCTCCTGAGGAGCAAACCACTCCCATCTCACTAACGATCAGTGTTGAGGTTCCTCATGCTCAGCCTGATGAGCTCACAACCCCCAAATCCTTAAGCCTTCACTCAGAGTCTCACAACTCTAGTGAACCACCTTTAGGGGAAAGTTACCATCTTCAACCTCTAGATCTAAACCAACGCATTTCCAATCTAGAATTCTATGATGATGAAGAAATAGGATTCAGTGAGTACCATGAGTCTCTCTTCTCCACCCCCTTTCAAGGAGAGATAAGTACTCTACCTCTCCCATGTCTAGCCCATATCAACCACCCACTACTGACGCGGAGCTTTCTGAACTTGTTCAGGAAGTCCATATGGAAGAGGCTCTCACTTTAGCAACTGAATACATCATTAAGACCTCAACCATGACAACCCAGCCTATTAACACTTCAACTGAAGCTGTCATAGTGTAGGGGAAATCAAGCAGCCAAGATCAAAGTGATGGTGATGAGAAAGAAGACTTCAGTCCTATTATCTCATTCCCCTATGATTCTTATGATGAAGATAATGGGAATATGAGACTAAAGGTGCAAAAACTGACTCAAACCTTTACCTATTTAGTCTCCAAGGTTAGTCACTTGGAATCTCATGTGACTACTATGTAAAGAAGGGTCCATGATCAGCAACTTGAGATATTTGATCTCAAGGAACAACTAGCTGGGAGACCTTTAAGGAGGACTCAACCAGGAACACAAGAACATGTGGATGTGATAGACCTAACCCCTACTCACCTATGCAAGAGGGTGATGCTACCAAAAAGGGGTAGAAAGTCCAAGCAATCACAGAACGTGGGAGTTTTTCGTAGAGTATGGACATTGAGGGTTCACCAACCTCACTTGCAATTGTCCATACTCAGCATCCTCCTCAAGTCCATATTGATATGGACTCACTCACTCAAAGTCTATTTGAGAAGGGTATTCCAAGAGCTATGTCTACCCCACCCTATGATGCTGAGAATGAAATACCTGGGTGGAGGTATGATGCTGACAGGAGAGCTCTGATTTTGCACAGACTTTAGGTAGCAAGAGGTCTTTAATTTTAGATCTTGAAGTATTATGACAGTCTTCCTCTAGTCCACATGCCACTTGCCAATCCAAGTCAAAACAGGCAAGCTGACAGACTGCCTGAGAGGATTTAAGACATGATAGTTAAAGAGTTCAGACAAAGAAGACGACAAAGGCTAACATGCAATGTTATTGGTCAACTGGATGTTGAGGTGGACCCTAAGACTAGCTTTAAAGGGAAACCTTGAATGAAGGCCTAGTGATAGACCCTGTGAACCTTATTACAAGAACTGGTTCAACATCATCAACCTTTAGTGAGGCACCGGCTGATGAAGGTGCTTCACAACCTCCCTCTGGCTAGAGCTTGACTATTGAACCAAGGCCTATGAATGACAAAGGAAAAAGAAAACTGACTCTTGAAAAGATTGAGGAGGAGGAGAGAGAGAAAGGAAGAGGAAGCTAAGGGGAGAGAGTTTAAGTGGGTCCCTAGGCTTCATGGAAGCTGCTATCAGGGCTGCCCCCAGGCCAAACACTCAAGATGATGAGCTGAGGACAGCCGGGTTAAAGTACTTGGGGACCAGGAACTACAACATAGATGACCTCATCTCTCTTCCATTAGAGGAACTTAATGAACTGGTAGACATAGAACAGTTAAAGGAGAGAAAGGTAGCAGAGGATGCAGAATTGCTCCTTAAGATCAAAGAAGAAAGGAGGCAGAAAAGGATTTATAAGCATGCTCCTACCCTCTCTCCAGTTCAAGAAAGCCCTGAGAGAGGCTGTGGTGTGACCTTTCGTATTTTTCTAGTTAACGTTTGTTAATTGTCATTATTTCTTGTAAGGGTTTGGTTGTTATTAATGCAATTACAAGGATTCGTTTGAAAAATCTTGATGTAATTAAATGTTAGATAATTAATATTAACAATAATAATAATAATAATAATAATAATAATAATAATAATAATAATAATAATAATAATAATAATAATATAATAATAATGACAATAAAAAATATATATATGAACAATGAAAATAATTATACTAATAATAGTAAAAAAATTTAATAAGTGTTAATATCATCAATGATAAAAGAAATATAAGTTCTATATTATAAAAACTTGTAAATAATGAGTTTTGAGCATAAAATAATAAAAATAAAAATCTCAGGGACTAAACTGTAATTTGTTTTAAATTAAAAGTTTAACTTTGGTTTTAAAATGGATAAACTTAAACCATAAGGGCCAAATTGTAAAAAACTTAAAACCCAACCCCCACCCTCTTTCTCTCTCCCCATAATTCCCGTGGAGGATTCCGGCCACCGGCCGCGGCTCCGGTGAAGCCCAAAAACAAAATAAACACGGTTCGACCCAAAACAAGTTGCAATCGGTTCGTTAACCCAATTCCCACAGATGGATGGGAATTAATTTGATTCTTAACTACGAATTCAACCCCCAGGAACTTGAAACTATAACCGCATCAAATATCAAAAACCATTCTCACAGTTAAATTGTAGTTATGATGCAATTAAACATGTATAACCGTTTGTTTAATCATTTAGAAGCTAATGGTGTGTCTAATTTCACCTGAAATCATCTCTTTGTCTAACTAATCACTCGTTAACCCTCCGAATCTACAACACAATCGAACTCCAATCTCTGTACGTTTTAATTCCAAATTGGAAGAGAATTTTCGATCTTAAACACCACTAGAAGCTTGGTGCAAGGAATTCGATTATAAGCAACACAAACCTATCAAACCAAAGCAGCACAGCCGCAACCCTTATTCGAACTCGTATCCATTGATTTCATCGAATTAACAGGTAATAAAACCCTCTTTAGATTCGTTTTTACATGGAGAACAAAAGTCCCACGGCTAATTTTGTTAACATCAACGAATTGATGTTCAATTTGTACGATTTTGTTTCTAGGGTTCTTAAGAATTGGCGGAAATTGAAGGGTTAAGTTTTAAATAAAAGTTTCCATTCATTAACACAAACCAGGGCTTGGCCTAGTGGTTTGTGCGTGGTGAGGCTGTGCAGGGGGGCCGGGTTCAAATCCCAGCCCCTGCACTTCTTTTTTTAAATGTATTTTTAAGGGATTTTAAAATAAAGAAAATATTTTAAATATTATTATTAATTGTATGAAAATCATTTTAAATTAGAAAGTAAACACAATTATTTTCTTTTAAATTTTCTTAGAAGTTGGTTAAAAATTCTTAATACTTTTATCTTGGAAAATTATATATTATTATAAAATATACATTAATAGTAACTTTAATTTGTAAAGAAATTAATTTTCTTTAAATCTCAAGAATTATGAATTTAGTAAATCCTTCAATTTTATAATATATATACTTACAAGTTTAAATTGTAAATATAAAAGAAAGTTAATACATATATATACATATGTGTACACTTATTGAAATTTATAGAAATATATAATCATTTAAGTCTACAAAAATTACAATTTTATTAAATAATAAATAATGATCATTTGATAATAACAGTTTAACTTTTATTAATAGTGTCAATCATTAAAATTATTATTTAAATTATTTAATTACCAAGATAATAATAACTTACATCTATGTAATAACATGAAAATCATGGACAAATGGATATAGACATAACACCAAAATCACCATGATTAACTTAATACGGCGTTTCGTTTAGGTGAACGTTAACGAATTCTCGACGTTATATACAAGGCTTATTATTTGTTCATCCTTTATTATCATGTGAGTTCTTCCATACCCCCTTTTATATATATTTTCACATGTTGGGGTGAAACATGTTAAGTTTATGATAACTGCATTTGTAAACTCGTTTGAATCTTGTAAACACTTGGCAATTCATCTTTATTATTGTGGTTAGTTGAACTCTTGTAATTACCATGTGATGACTATTATATGGACAATCATTAACTATT
The DNA here is from genome assembly GCA_024085815.1 of Flaveria linearis. Lineage (NCBI taxonomy): Eukaryota > Viridiplantae > Streptophyta > Magnoliopsida > Asterales > Asteraceae > Flaveria > Flaveria linearis. Next base: position 44,299,666 of record CM044011.1, read on the forward strand.
GCTAGCCTGACAACGTCATAGATCTATGGGCCTGACAAGCCTACTTGGTGTTAAACCAAGTACACTTAGCTAACCGTTTAATCTTGTAATCTTGTAATCTGTCAAGGTTTGATTGTTACATTTTTTCATCCATCTTTTGTTACTTTATTCAATAACCTATGACATGAATTGCCATCTTTTATATATATTTATGTATGAAAACTATGAAAAACTCATCAACATTATGTTGACTTTTTATTTTTAACATGTTTCAGGAAATGGTAACGCTTAGCTTGCTTTGAGATTTACTTACATTTAGGATTGGACCTAGACTAAAATAAAAAGACAAATGCTATCTTTGACATTGAAAATCTTATGAATTGTTACATGTTAGAACTTATGTTATTTCATTGATGTATGTCATGAATATGGTTATTTAATAATATTATCATTTTAATCTTAGCGTTGTGTGGCATGAACAATCTTAACCCTCAGATCTTCACGTTTCCTTCGTTAAGGTTGGGGTGTGATAGATTGGTATCAGAGCTCATAACTATAGGGATGTAGGTTACTAGAAATGATGGCCTAGACTATGGTTAACCTATGGACCCTTTTATGAAATCTCGTTATGATTTTGTAAGCTTGCTTATATGCCTAACTTATGTTGTTCTATGTTGCATGCTAAATCCCTCATGTGTTGTTTGTTTACATTTAGAAAATGGTGCCTTAGTATATGCCTTGAACCTCTTCTACCCCAACTTCCTAATCCTCCCTTATGCCTTTACGTCTTACACGTCTAATCTTTCTAAATCTTATTCTCGACTATGTGTGGAATTCTACGTATCTTATTGATTGGAAAAATTACTTAGACGATATGTCTAAATCTTGAAAAATCTCATCGAGGTTCTAATTCTAATAGCCTTAGGGAAGTGTGTGACACATAAACATCTGTATTCTGGATTTCCTGGCAAAAGGACCTTGGGCTAAGGCAAGCATTTCGTATAAATCTCATTATGAGACCTGTTATACTTACCTGGGGATTTCCAGGATGAGTGCTAAATTATGGTTAACATACACATCTACCTCGAGGTAATTGGGATTAAGTCACCTCGACGTGTCCATGTTCCTATTGGCTATGTGGTACCAAATGGAACCATCATGGTTATATTTATGAATATAAAAAATTCTTGATTCCTTGAACTGGTTATCTCCGAATACTAATATTTTTCTTTATTTCTATCTTATAGAATGTCTCGTCACCAAGGAAAGCGTGCTACTTCCGATCATAAACTTGCTGCGATGATTGCCTGACAAATGGCTGCCGTACTCCCGATAATGGTTGCTGAACTTAGCAGCACCCTAATGGCTAACAACAACAACAACACCAAGCATTTCAAGCAGCACCCTAATGGAAACAATGGTGGTGGTGACAACAATGGTCAAGGGGACAATAGTAACAACCAAGGTGGGAATAATCGCACCTGTACATTCAAGCATTTCAACTCGTGTAAACCCACTAGCTTTAGTGGAAAGGAAGGAGCCACTAGACTTCTCGAGTGGTTTGAAAGTATGGAAAATACGTTTATCGTTAGCGAGTGTCCCAATGAACTCAAGGTCCGATATGTTGCAAGTGTCCTTCAACAACGGGCACTCACGTGGTGGAATAGTGAGAAAAGAACCGAGGGACTAAAGTTTCCTTTGGAAGAATTTAAGGACATAATGATCCAAAAGTTCTGCTTGAGGAGTGAATTGCAAAAGCTGGAGGAAGAATTCTGGAACCTTAAGCAAGATAGTGGAAATCACTTGGCTTATTCTACCCGGCATCATGAGTTGAGCATGCTCCTACCTATAATGCCCCGTTCCCGGGCACCTCACAGTTGGTCAATCATTGCACATAAAACATACTATTATTTAAAACTTCACAGCAGAAATTAATTTAAACCATTTCATATATAATAATGACAACTTTTGCCAAGTAATACAACACGGTTAAAGTTAAAAATATTGTAATTGCATTACGTCACAAAAATGTCATTCATATTCTAATGGATACCATCCTAAAAATGCCAAGTAGCTGTCCCGTGCCATCCTCAGCAACTATTACCTGCCAACTGGAAAACACATGAAAGTCAGCGTTGCTGAGTGAGTTCTAGTTTTATAAATAAAATACTTTTCTTTACTTTCTTACGCGATCATGCATCGTACGCACAGATAGAGAATATTACTTTTAACTTTCTTTAACATTCATTATTCATCATCATGTTCATAGCATGCTTTCGTTTCATGCTTTTTGTTATCATTCTCTTACTTTCGTTCTCATTCTTTCGTAACGTACTCATTGTCATTATTTTACTTTCGTACTTGTTTTCTTTCTTTCTTTCTTTAGTACGTTACGTCATTCTTTTACATTCATATGGATTGATGAACAATACCCCGAACATTGTGTACGAAGCTGATGCTGGACCTGTGGTAATTATACCACAAACATTGTGCACGAAGTTGATCCAGTCACCTAGGGCAAGTCATCTCTCCCATTCATTCAAACCAATTGGTCCTACCCCGAACATTGTGCACGAAGCTGATGCTGGATCTGTGGTAATTATACCACGAACATTGTGCACAAAGCTGATCTAGTCACCTAGGGCATACCAAAGGGCCTTGTCAATCTCAATGATTGACCCTGTGTGCATCCTTTGGGATAGCTAACCCGCATCACAGTTGAGCTAACGATAATATGATCGTGCACCTCCTTTCATTTGCTTGCAAGCCATTCATTCGTTCATTACATTTTACTTTTCATTGTTGTTATCTTTCATTTCATTACGTTATTCTTTACGTTCATTTATTCATTTGTTATATTACGTAAAGTAATAACATAATGTTTGACGTATTTCATAACATAAAATAAATACATTTTCATACCATTAAAGATAACACATTATACCTGTCATACATCATACATACAACCCATAACCCTAAAACATCTCATAATTATACTTAAATTGGGTAATCATTACCCATAAGTCAACTTAGTCAAAACCCTAGACTTTCTGTCTTTCCCGAAATTTCAGAAAATTATTCTAAGGGTCTAGACGCATGGGCACTATTTGGGCGCTTCTGCCCTGTCCAGACGTTTTGACACTATGCAGACGTCTGGACTTAACTTGGTCACTTTTTCACTTAGACGCATGGGCCTATTTAGGCGCATGGGCCCTATTCAGGCGTTTGGGCCTACACTTAGTCATCCGGGGCAATATTCTAGACGGTTGGGCACTATTCAGACGTTTGGGCCTACACTTAGCCATTTTTCACTTAGACGCATTGGCCTGTTTGGGCGGTTGGACACTATTCAGGCGTTTGGGCTTTTTGGGTGGTTAGGCATACTTAGAAAATTCATCCGTTTGACGCATGGTCCACTGTTTAGACGGTTGGGCATCATATTTTCACTTAAACAACATAAATCAGTCCCAATTCATCCTAAATCAGAATCTAAACTTAGTTCTAGCATTCTAAGCATAATTACATGTACATACACACATATATGTCCCAAATTGATGCCCGCCCACATGCACATTTACACACACACATACGGGTGAATCCCATTTTTATAAAATCATGCACACATTCATTTTCCAGCCCCAAAGTAGTTAAAAATATGTTAAAAGGGGTTATAGAACTCACCTGAGCTGCTTTCAGGTTGGAACCCTTCTCTTGAACTTTCTCAGTCATGGTTAACACCTAAAACCCACTAAAACACATACAAACGTACATACAATAACACATATGAGCATATAACCGAGGCTAAGTCGACCAAAACAACTTAAAATACCAAAATCTTACCTTGAACTTCAACTTCTTCTTCTCCTCTCTCTAAAACTCGAATTCTGTTGGACCAAAAGAACCAATGAGCCAAGATCAGAAAACCTCTAAGTCCCACATGTCATTACAACAACTGCTGAAGACTCCCATCAGCTGTTCTGACAAAGTCTGAAGAATCAAATGCTGAAGATTCAGAGTTTGTCACAACAGCTGAAGAAGTCTTCTTCAGTTGTTGTGATGGTTTTTCATTTCAGTAGTTTTATATTTAGTTTCAGTAGTTTGTACAACAGCTGAAGAGCTTGTTCTTCAGCTGTTATAGTTCAGTAGTTATAAACGACTGAAGAGTTTGTTCTTCAGTCGTTGTAGGCTTTTCAGTAGTTTCCTTTTCAGTACTTGTAATAGGTAGAACACTTTTGTAAGAAGATGTCAGCTGTTGACATCTTCAGTAGTTTTATGTTCTATCAGTTGTAGGTTTAATAATCGGTTGATGTCACTGTCAAGTGACATCATCACCCATCCTTTTGCCGCCTATAAAAGGATGGTGAACCATGCTGTATTAGGTGCCGAAACGTGTTGAGTAATAGAAAATCTTCTTTTTCACAGAACTTTTCTCTCTCTCTATGTTTGTACTTTTACATGAAAAATATTTTGTGTTCTTGCTTTAAGTGCTAATTTCGTGCTAAATCCGCTGCAAAAACAATCTGATTGATCAAACTAGAGGCTGAGATCCTGTCAAATGGTATCAGAGCGGATTAATCATTGATCGATTTCACTATTGATCATTTGAAACTGCTCTTTTGATCTCTACGTTTGATCGAATTAGCAATTTGCAAGAATTAGCCATAGAGAGTGAGTTTCTGCTGTTTCTGGCCAAAATCTTGAGGTTCTCTGGTGGTTTAGAGCTACATTTGTTTTGCTTAAACTTGTTTTTGACTAAAACCTGAGATGACGACACTAACTAATGATCCTCACAACACTGGTTCCTCAACCAAGCCTCCGATGCTTGTGAGGAACGAGTATAACATATGGCAAAGACGTATGCTTCACCACTTGTCTGTCAACAGTGCTGGTTGTTGGAAGTCAGTGGTGCATGGACCATACAAGCCTATGGTGAGCGTCCCTGAATCTAATGAACAGGTTCCGAAGAAACCTGAACAATATTCGGACGAAGATCTCAAGCTGTTCGAAATTGATGCTAGAGCCCATGGAATTTTAGCCATGGCTATTCCTAACGAGATTTATTCAGGGCTCCTGCATCATGAGACTGCTCATGACCTATGGGTTGCTCTAAAGGAACAATTTGGAGGAACTGATTCGGTCTTAGCAAACAATAGGGAAATCCTCGCCCAACAATATGAGACATTCTCTTATAGAAAGGGTGAGACTCTGACCTAGCAGTTTGAGCGGTTCTCTTGTTTGATTTCTGAGCTGAAGATGGTCAAACAAGAGTACTCCAACAGCCAGATAAACAACAGGTTCCTCAGATCACTGCCTGAGAGATGGGACACTTATACCATTGTCCCACGCTCCAGTGCAAATCTGAAACTCTATCTCTCACCCAACTTCATGGGAAACTGCTCACATTTGAGAGAGAGATAGAGCAAAAGAGGAAGTTGTCCACCTCTGGCAAGCTCGCTGATGACTTTGTTCAAGGAAATGCTGCCTTGATAAGTCAGGAGTCAGAATATGCTGCATCAGAAAGTTCTTATGATGAGCATATTGATTTCTCTACCAACTCAGAACAAGCTTTTGTTGGTGTTAGTAGTTCAGGAGGTAGTGGTGACAACTTGTGTTTTCTGATGGTGGACTTGAAGGGCATTCCAGATGATGATCTGGAAGAGATGGATATTTTGAACCAAATGGCAATGATAAATATCCGATCTCAAAAGTTCTACAAGAGAACTGGTAGGAAATTCCCTGGACTCTCTGGCAAAACCAAAGTTGGTTTTGACAAGAGCAAGTTGAGGTGTCACAAGTGCCAAAGGCTTGGACACTTTGCTAGAGAGTGTAGATCATCTGGATCTAACTCCTCTGCACCCTTTGTGACTTTTCCCAGCAATAGCTCACAGCACAGAGGGCAACATTCCTCCAGTTCTGGCCATCCATCACAAGCACAGGCACCACCTGCTTATTTTGTGCCTCAGGGTCATATGCCATATCCTTACCCCTGTTACTATGTGCCTCAGCCTAGTCAAACTCAAGCACCCTCGGCTCAACCACCTCATGCTCTTCCTGAGCCTCAATCTTCCCAATCTCATCATCACACACAACCTCAACAACACAGCTTCTTCACCCCAAGTGTTGTTGACTGGAGTAGTCTACCAGATGATCTATCTGGTCAGGAACAACTACTCCAAGATGCTGGTCAACATGGTGGTGATCATCCTTTTGGAAATCTTGCTTTGATGGCCCTTGATTCTGCTGAGGGTCATCATCCAATGCCTCATCGCAGGTATCCACTGAGGCTAAAGCCAAGCTTTGTTCTGAATCTTGCATAACAGCATTTGCTTCTATTAGAGAAGCAAATGTAGCTTTAATAGATAAAAATCTTGAGCTAGAGCACACTATTTCCAAAAGAAAAGCTGATTTTGAGGTTTTTCTAAAAGAGAAAAATGATGAGATTTACAAGCTTAAATGTCAAATCAAAGATGATAAAGCTAGGGAAGATGTACTTCTAGAGAAGTACAGAGACCTCAAGGAAACTCTTGCAACCACCAAGTTGAGTGTGATCGATGGGTGCAATCATGCAAGGGTTTTGAAATGCTTCTTAGTAAGCAATCAGCTTCCAATGTGAAGTTTGGCATTGGTTATAATCACACTGCTCCTCCTACAGATTTCACTTCAAGAGCAGAAGTTGAATCTGATGGGGAGAGCAATAACCAATCCTTTTCATCATGTGACCTACTATCTTCTGATTCAGCATCATCAGAGATAGAAGTTAGCATTAACTACTGCCAAAACCAATCAGCTGATGCTATAACAGCTGATGGTTCAAATGCTGACTGTCACATGACCAAGAGGCTGATCAACTCTGGTGTTGTCACTAGAAGTACTGAAGGTACTGGAGAGCAAGTGACAACATCTGAAGTTCAAACCTCAACTACTGTTAGCACTAAAGAGAAGAAAACTAACAGTAGGAAAGGTTTGAAGACAACTAAAGAGGATGCCAGGAAAGCAGGCACTAGGAAGAAAACTGCTAGTACTGATAGCAAACAGCTGAAGAACAAGTCTTCAGCAGTTTCATCCTCTTCAGCTGATGATCAGCATAAGATGAAGAAGAAGCCATGTGAGATATGTGGCTTGTTCAATCATCTTACTGATGATTGCTGGTACAAAAGGGGTTCCAAACTCAAACAAAGGAGAAAATCAATGAGGACATCAATAAAATGAAGAATGAGTTTAAAACCAAGTTTGTACTAGCAACATCCAAGCCTGAAATCCCTAAGCCCAAAGCTAAATCTAAAAAGAAGGTAGGGGTTACTCAGGCAACAGCTGAGGTTGCTCAGAAAAAGATGGTACAACATAGGAATCCATCATCAGCAAACTTCAATGTGTCTGAAGAGCTGAAAGCTTTATCACAGAATCAGACACAGCTGGTGATGATGGTTCAGCAACTAATGGGAAGAGTCAACCATTTAGATGTTCCTATGTTGAAACCACAGAAAAGGAAGTCCAAGCCAAAGGGTTCCTCTTCTGCACCATCTTCTTCACCTCAGGCTGTCACACATAACACACCTGTTAGTGCTGCACCTGCAGTTGAAAACAGACCCAAAACCAAACAGGTTTGGGTCTCTAAGACTAACTAACATGTGGTTATGTTTGCAGGGTTCTTCAACATGCCAAAGAAGCATCTGGTATGTAGACAGTGGAGGATCTATGCACATGACAGGAAGCAGCTCCCTTCTTAATGACTACTCTCAAGGAAAGAAGGGATTTGTCTCCTTTGGCAATGATGCAAAGGGTTACATCATCGGAAAAGGCTTTGTTTCCAATGGGGAAATAAGGTTTGATGATGTTAACCATGTGGAGAATCTCAAGTACAACCTCTTGAGTGTCAGTCAAATGTGTGACAAAGGCCATGTTGCCCTTTTCACAAGCCAGAACTGTCGGATTCTGTCATCCAAAGTTCTAGTTTGATTGACAAGGCATTGGATGAACACACTCTCCTGAAGGCCAACAGGACAGGAAGAGTGTATGCCTTAGATCTTTCCAAAAAGATAGATCTAAAAGGCCATCCTTGCCTATTCTCCAAGGCCTCTCCTCAAGAGTCTACACTATGGCATAGAAGGCTGGGTCATGTTAATTTCAAGAACATGAATCAGCTGATAAGCCATAGTTTAGTAAGAGGATTGCCTCTGAAGGAGTTCAAGTGTGACGATGACTGCACTGCTTGCTTGAAAGGAAAACAACACAAAGTTTCATTCCCTTCAATAGAAGAACCAAAGTCCACTGCCTGCTTGCAGCTCCTGCACATGGATCTCTTTGGTCCTGTCAGAGTGATGAGCATGGCAAAGAAGAAATACTGCCTGGTAATTGTGGATGATTATTCTAGGTTTGTATGGACTTTCTTCTTGCACTCCAAGGATGAAGCAGCCAAGACTATCATGAACTTTGTGTTATTTGTAGAAAAGCAGTATTCCCTGCAGGTCAAGTGTGTGAGGAGTGACAATGGAACAGAGTTTAGAAACCACACACTTGATGACTTCTACCTGTCCAAGGGAATTAAAAGGCAGTTTAGTATTCCTAGAACTCCTGAGCAGAATGGAGTGGTGGAGAGAAAGAACAGGACTCTCATTGAAGCTGCAAGGTCAATGTTGGCTGACTCAGGGCTGCCACTGACCTTTTGGGCTGAAGCTGTCAATACAGCTTGCTATGTACAAAATAGAGCTTTAGTGAATAAGAGGTTGATGAAGACTCCTTATGAAGTTCTTCATCATTTGGCCCCTCTAATTTCATTCTTTAGAGCCTTTGGGTGTCCATGTTTCATTCTCAACACTAGCAACCCACTCCAGAAGTTTGCTAGTAAGGTGGATGCAGGGTATTTTGTTGGTTATTCATCAACTTGCAAGGCATACAGAGTCTTCAACTGTAGAACAAAGATAGTTGAAGAAACTCTGCATGTTAAGTTCAATGAATCCCAAAGGACAAGATTCCACAAAACCCTGTGGAGTTGTTTGATCTGGACATACTGCAATATGTTCCTTATCAACCTCCAGCTGTTGAGCCTGTCAATAGATCTCCACCTGGTGGTACTGATGATGATGCAGTTAGTACTCACCTCTTCAGGTTTAGTGACAACCTGCCTGAGTCCACTGAACCTGATGCTCCTGTAACCTCAGCAGCTCCATCCACTACAAATGCTGATGAGATTTCTGCTTGCTCTACTTCGTTTGAGCTGCCATCTTCTACATGGTTTCAGGAATCTTCATCACCATCTGTTGCTGCTGATGGGTCTACAAACACTTGCACAGATATTATAGTCTATCAAGAGCTCAAGAATCACCCCACATCTCAAATCATTGGTGATATCAATGCTGGAGTTTCAACCAGGAATCAATTGTCCAACTTCTGCTTCTATGCTCTCTTCATCAGTCAGCAAGAGCCCAAGAACTATCATGTTGCTTTAAGAGACAATGGATGGGTGGAAGCTATGCAGCTTGAGCTTCTTCAGTTCAAGAAACAGCAAGTGTGGGAGCTTGTTCCATTACCCAAAGGTAAGTGTGCTATAGGCACCAAGTGGGTATTTAGGAACAAAACAGATGAGAAGGGCCAAATTGTCAAGAACAAGGCCAGGCTGGTTGTTCAAGGGTTTGCAAAGAGGAAGGCATCGATTATGATGAGACCTTTGCCCCTGTGGCCAGACTGGAAGCAATCAGACTGTTCTTAGCTTATGCTGCCTTTCACAGTCTTAAGGTTTATCAAATGGATGTCAAAAGTGCCTTCTTATATGGAAAAATAAAAGAAGAAGTTTATGTGTGTCAACCACCAGGCTTTGAGGACAATAAACATCCTGATTGGGTGTACAAGCTTGATAAGGCTCTTTATGGGCTGAAGCAAGCTCCTAGAGCTTGGTATGAGACACTATCAACATTTCTTTTAGAAAATAAGTTCACTAGAGGCACCATTGATAAAACCTTATTCATCAAGACTGTGGGACAACATAAGCTCCTTGTTCAAATTTATGTAGATGACATCATCTTTGCATCCTCTGATCCAAAGTTATGTGATGAATTTACAAAGCTCATGAAGCTAAGGTTTGAAATGAGTGCTATGGGAGAATTACAGTTCTTTCTAGGTTTGCAAATCAAACAACAGGATGATGGAATCTTCATCCATCAGTCCAAATATACCAAAGAGTTGTTGAATAAGTTTGATTTACAAACCTGTAAGCCCTGTTCTACTCCTATGAGCAGCATCACACAACTAGATGTAGATCAGAAAGGTAAAGCGGTTGATGAAACCCTTACAGATGTATGATTGGGTCCTTGATGTACCTTACAGCTTCTAGGCCAGACATCATGTTTGCAACATGTGCTTGTGCTAGATTTCAGGCTGCACCTAAAGAATCCCATTTGATTGCAGTCAAAAGGATCTTTAGATATCTGCAAGGTACCCAATCACTAGGTCTTTGGTATTCAACTGGGCATTCTTGCAAATTAGTTGCTTTCTCTGATAGTGACTATGCAGGATGCAAAGTCACCAGAAAATCCACTTCTGGTGGTTGCCAATTCCTAGGCAATTGTTTAGTTTCTTGGCAGAGTAAGAAACAAACATCAATTGCTACATCCACTGCTGAAGCTGAGTACATTGCTGCTGCAAGTTGTACCTCTCAGATACTATGGCTTCAGAACCAACTTCTGGATTATGGCATTACTGAGACTAAGACTCCATTACTAATGGATAGTGCTTCAGCTCTTTGTATTGTTAAAAATCCAGTCCAGCACTCTAGGACCAAACATATAGAGATCAGACATCATTTTATCAGGGATTGCTATGAAAAAGGTCTGATTGATCCTAAGTTTGTGCCTAGTGCTGATGAAATTGCAGACATTTTTACTAAGCCTTTAGATAGTGCTACATTCCAAAATTTGGTACTAAGGCTTGGTATGCTGCAGCTAGAATAATTTGACCAATGCTGATGCTCTTATTTCACAACTACTGATGAGCAAAGGTCAAATATAAGTACTGATGAGTAATTTAGTCTTCAGCTCTTTCACAACTACTGAAGACTAAAATGCTTCAAAGTACTGATGTACATTCTTTGTTGAAAACAACTGATGTAGTGAGGTGGATTACAACTACTGATGTATGATTTTCAAACAAATAAGTACTGAAGAACAAATTTTGCTCACTAGTACTGATGTGTAATCTTACACAAGTACTGAAGACAAAATTTGTTCACCAGCTCTGAAGAGTATTTCATCAGCACTTGTGAACATCTGATCACAAGAGCTGAAGGCATAAATATTCACAAGAGCTGAAGGGTCATGAAACATCTGAAAATCAGCCAAAGAGCTGATGAGTAAGTGTAGAGGCTAGCATGAAACAACTGATTTGACGGAAACAGCTGATGAGTAATTTCTCATCAGCTGATGCCAACAGCTGCTGTTTCATACCCAAACAACTGAAGGACAAAACCAAGGTTTCAGTAGTTTCACAACTACTGATGACTAACACCAAGTCCTCAGTTGTTTACAACATCTGAAGGACAAAACCAAGGTTTCAGTAGTTTCAACTACTGAAGACTAACACCAAGTCCTCAGATGTTATAACTACTGAAGGTTAAAACCACATCATCAGTAGTTTCAACAACTGATAACTAACACCAAAACCTTCAATAGTTTTCTTTCAGCCTTTGACCTACCCTATAAATACCCAACCTTCAGAGCATTTACTTCACTTGACCTAACTTTTCAAAACCTCTGAACTTCTCATACACCATTAATGGCGACCATGCAACTCAAACCTTGACACAACTGTGTCGCTCATCTCACCAAATCGCCATTATGGCCAAAATTTCACAATGCCGTCGATCTTATGAACGACTCACCTTACCAAACGGCATTTCTTTTGAACCCCACCATCTACACCGACTCCCTGACAGAGTTCTGGACAAATATCACCGTCCAAACCGGAGAGCAAGATGGCGAGGTCTCTCTCCGGTCCTCCGTCAACAACCACCCAGTGGTTATCACTCCAGCTACTTTGCGCCAAACCCTAAAGCTGGAGGATGCCACCTACCCAACCTCTTACCCCAAAGGCGCCCTCGATCTATCCTTCACATCCAACGACTATCAGGGTGACCTCTCCGCCTCCACCTTGTTGAAGAAACACTTCCCAGACTCTCAACGCCTAATTTTTCACATGGTGAATGTGTGTCTGGCCCCCAAAACATCTTCATGGGACCAGATGTCAACAAGGTGGCAACAGGTATTGTATTCTATCTTTGAGAAACAACCACTGAACTTAACTGAAATTATATTTTTGGAACTCAAAGACATGGCTGCTAAACCTGTTTTAAATCGATGGATTTTATATCCTAGGTTCATTATGGCCATGATAGCAGACCAGCTTCAAGCTGAGGGACTTGTTGGCACTGGGGTCCCTGCCATGGCTGTTCTAGCCGAGGTATACTCCAGGCACAACACCGACCACACACTAAAACAGACTGGCCGGCTGCGAAAACCCACGTAGCAGGAACCCACAGCCTCCACCTCCAAATCCAAAGTCCCCACCAAACCAAAAACCAAAATGAAGCCCAAAAAGGCTACTCAGGGAAATGAGTCCCTGAGGATGCCCCTGCACCACAAAGGCAGGATGTGGCTGCTGGTTTGATTCTCCCAGCAGCTACCACGACTCCACCCACCACAACCGCACAGGCTTCCTCTCAACAGGAGCCTGATGCAACCACTTCTGGGGCAGCCACAATTCTGGGGTCTATCTCACTTGAGAAGACTGCCATTGAAATGCACAGTCCTCCCTATGTGCACTTTGCTTCAAGCCCATCTCCCATTAAAACCGCCCCACAAAGCCCTACCTTAACAATCGCCCAAGTGCTGACCCACCTGAGCACTCCACCCTCTCCCTAGAAACCACTTACAACTGGGGAGACTCCAACCGAAGAGAGGGTGGACACAAGTGCCGGTGGGAGCCCACAGCATAGAGAATCACATGTCCAATCTCCCAGTGTGGCTAGGGAGATAGGTCATTCTGGTGAGGCTGCCACTTCCTCTGCATCAACATCTGAGCAGGGTGAAGCTGGTAACATCAATAAGACCTCACCAGAGGCAACTGCCGATGATGGATCCAATCCGGAGGCTGGAAGTCCCAAGTACCAATACCAAGGGGCACATGCTACTGCTGAGCCACACTCAGAGCATGTACATCCTGACATAGTCAGGAGGTCAGGTGATTCAGTTCACACTGATGATGACCTGAGCTTCTTCTTTGATGTAGTCGCTCAAAACACTATCTTAGAAGATGAGATAAGCAGACTCAAAGAGCTGCTTGCTGAAATGACTCAAGATAGAAGTCCATCTGCCACCACTGACCCACAGATGGCACCTTCACCCAAAGGTCTCATAAACACTGAGCCACTCCCACACACCTACCCCTGCTTCTGGCTCTAGCTCTTAGGACCAGAACCCCCTGAGCAGCTAGATGCTATCCTCCAGAAATCCCTGCCTCTCATCACACCCATAATAACAGATATTGTCATGAAAACCATTGATGAGAGGCTTCCCACGCACATCCAACCCATGGTGGAGGTTGCCATTGCCAAGGCGCTTGCTGATAGTCCAAACCCAACCAATGCACCCAAAAAGGGGGAGACATCAGTGCAAGCTAAGAGGAAGAGGGGAGAGGAGGAGTTAGAAGTAGAAAGAGAGGAGGTAGTTGAGAGGGAGAAGGCTGAGGAGAGTGTTAGGGTGAAGGAGAAAGGGAAGAAGGTGAGGGAGGAGAGTGAGCATATTGAAGTGGCTGAAATCCAAAAGGATTTCAGTGTCACTTATCAAAAGAAAAAGGGAGAGAAGGAAGGAGAGAGGGTTGACTCTGATCTAGCAGCCCTTGTCAAGGAGGCTGATGCTAAACAAAGCAGATCAATGGACTCTGTCATTGATCAGCTGTTCAGGCAAGGCTTTGACAAGGACACTGCCATGCTAGATCAGGAGATCAGAAATATGGAGAGAAAAGAGATTGAGTACCGATGGTCTACTTATAGCCAAAGAGACAAAAAGAGACTCGAGGCTATGAGTAGATTCATTTCGAAGTATCTGGGCAGGCCAGTCCTTGATGTCAAAGCATGGACCAGGGACAGAATCTTGGCTATAGCCACCAAGATCTGTTCAGCTGGTGATTTCACCAAAGGACTGGTCGCTGAGGCCCTCTCAGAAGCCGTGCTGGGAACAGGACACTGCTAGCAAAACAGACCAAACCATCTCTTATCTCTAGATTGCTAGCAGTGCCTGCCAACATTCCCACACCAACCACCCAAACACAACCCACAAAACCAACCCCTTCACCATCAAAACCCGCAGCCAATGATCCACCCTTGAAGAAGAAGAGAAGGGTGTTGAGGCTGCAAGAAGAAGAAGAAGAGGATGAGGAGGATAGACTGCCCCTTTCAGCAGTCATCTCTCTACCCAAAGCCAAACCTCAAACCATCACTCCCACCTCACATATGGACACTGTGAGGGTAAAATTAGAAGAAGAGGAGCACCAAAGATTACACGATGAGGAAATGCTGAAAAGCATTGACAAATCATATGCTGCTTCTACTTCTATTATGAATATGAAGAAGGAGGCTCTAGACTCTTCACTCTTAAGCAAACCTTTCAATATGATAAGGAAAGAGTGAGGACTTGGCCTGATCCTAGGGTGGCTCACAGGATAGTCCAAAAAGATATGCCTGTGAGATACAAGAGCCAACTTAAGAGAGTTGTAGATGAAGTGATCTCTGTGGCTCTTGTAATAACACCCTGGGAGATAGTAGAGGAGTTCGAGAAAGCCTATAGAGCTAAGAAGCCACCCCAAAAATTGTTAGACAATAGGGTGGTGAGGAAGGGCTTAGTCTATAAGAGGCTTGAGAACTTCCATAGGGATGAGCTCAACTTGTTGTTAGAAGGTAGACACCCAGATGAATTTGCATATAGGCAAATCACAACAGTTGAGCTCAAAAATGGAAAACAGGCCAAGTATGTCTCAGAGCTGTACCTCCGGGAGGGGTTATTCGAAGGTGCGGCTGAAGACTTAACTAAAGAAGAGCAGATGATATTTGTTCAAGCCTACACCCGAGAATCCTACCGGCTTGTACATGGGAGGTAGATCTCATGGATGGGACAACAGCTCTGTGTCCAAATCCCCAAAACAAAGCTCCCATCCATACTCAGCCAATCAAATCTTAGAGACTACCTCTCAGGCCAGTGCTTATCAGGGTCAACTTCTGATCTGATCCAGAAGGAAATAGACCAATCTTTATGCCAACAATAAGTGGGACAACAAATAATTAGAGGTTTTGGCTGCATTGGTTCAGGGGGAGTTTGTTGGACCAAAAGAACCATGAGCCAAGATCAGGAAAACCTCTAAGTCCCACATGTCATTACAACAATGCTGAAGACTCCCATCAGCTGTTCTGACAAAGTCTGAAGAATCAAATGCTGAAGATTCAGAGTTTGTCACAACAGCTGAAGAAGTCTTCTTCAGTTGTTGTGATGGTTTTTCATTTCAGTAGTTTTATATTTAGTTTCAGTAGTTTGTACAACAGCTGAAGAGCTTGTTCTTCAGCTGTTATAGTTCAGTAGTTATAAACGACTGAAGAGTTTGTTCTTCAGTCGTTGTAGGCTTTTCAGTAGTTTCCTTTTCAGTACTTGTAATAGGTAGAACACTTTTGTAAGAAGATGTCAGCTGTTGACATCTTCAGTAGTTTTATGTTCTATCAGTTGTAAGTTTAATAATCGGTTGATGTCACTGTCAAGTGACATCATCACCCATCCTTTTGCCGCCTATAAAAGGATGGTGAACCATGCTGTATTAGGTGCCGAAACGTGTTGAGTAATAGAAAATCTTCTTTTTCACAGAACTTTTCTCTCTCTCTATGTTTGTACTTTTACATGCAAAATATTTTGTGTTCTTGCTTTAAGTGCTAATTTCGTGCTAAATCCGCTGCAAAAACAATCTGATTGATCAAACTAGAGGCTGAGATCCTGTCAAATTCTCTGTTGTTTCTCTCTCTAAAACCGAATGTCAAGTGTAAACAGGCAACATGGGCGGCCATGTTGCTTTATCTACCAACTTTCCAAAGTTTTGTCCTTTTGGACACTTTTAACCCCTCTTCTTGGGTTAAATGACATTTCCTTCTTTTATTAACGTTTATTCTTTCGTTCTTGTCTACTAAAAACATCCGGGTGTTACACTACCTCACATGGTGGATTTCGTGCCTTGCAACATCAAGAAGTTTATTAAGGGGGTACCATCTCAAATCCAAGATGCTGTGGTGGGTAGTAGGCCCACAACCTGGGAGGATGCGATTAATATCACCACCCAGCTCATTGAAAACCATATTAGGGCTGGTACTTTAGCGGTAAAAGGCACCAATACTGCTATGAAGGTGACTCCGGAGGCTACAAAGGAGGTGAAGGTCGAGTCCTCTTTCAAAGGCAAGAAGCGCAAGTTAACACCAGCTCGTAACTACGCGGTGATAGCACTAAATGCTCCTCAAAGGCAAGCTGTCATGCAAATCAAGCCCCCGTAGCGAGGGCTTATACTGGGCCGCAACCCGATGTGCAATACTTGCAAGTACGATCACACGAGTAACACTCCTTGCCGAGTTTGCTCGTTGTGCGGGAAGTATGGGCATCTGGTGGCTACTTGCATTCGTGCTTCGAACAATGCCGCGTTGATTGCCAATCGAGCCTGCTACAACTGTGGTGAACCTGGACATATTCATCCATAATGTCCTCGTAATATGGGAACTATGCCACCGACTCGTGGAAGGGCTTTCAGCATCAACTCCAGCCAAGCTCAAGCCAATAATGATGTGGTGAATGGTATGTTATTAATTTCTTTTAATCATTCTTTTGTCCTGCAAAATCCCTACTTGCGTTCATTATGCCAATAATAGGTTATTACTGAATAGGTATGTATCTTGTAAATAGTCGTTATGCTTCTGTACTATTTGATTCGGGTGCGGATAAGAGTTTCGTGTCTTTAGAGTTGGAGCCTACTCTTTCTAAGCCGTATTCTAATCTAGAAAGATCCTTTACGGTGGAAGTCGCCGATGGAAAATCGATCTACCTTGACGTCGTAATACGCGATTGTATCCTGAGCCTTAATGAGCATGCGTTCCTTATCAATCTTATTCCTATGCAACTGGGGAGCTTCGACGTTATTATCGGTATGGATTGGTTAGCCAAACAACATGCAGAAATCATATGCTTCGAGAAGTGCATTCGAATTCCGTTACCATCGGTGATACTTTGAAAGTCTTTAGGGAGAGATCATCTAAAAGACTCAAACTCATGTCTTGTATCAAGGCCTAAAAGTGCTTAAGCAAAAACTACGTATTTTTCATGGCTTACGGAGTCAACACGAAAGCCAAGGGTAAAGAATTGAAAGATATTCATGTTATGCGAGATTTTCCCGAGGTGTTTCCCAAGGATCTTATTGGGCTACCTCCCGTACAAGAAGTTAAGTTCAAAATCGACCTGATTCCTGGTGCAAACACTGTGGCTAAGTCACCTTATCGTCTTGCACCTTTCGAAATGCAAGAACTAGCCAGTCAACTGCAAGAGTTGACCGATAAAGGTTTCATTCATCCTAGCTCTTCACCATGGGTGCACCTGTGCTGTTTGTGAAGAAGAAAAATGGATCGTTCCGTATGTGCATCAACTACCGGAACTCAACAAGCTCACTATCAAGAACCGATATCCTCTTCCTCGAATCAATGATCTCTTCGATAAACTTCAAGGGGCTACGCAGTTCTCGAAGATCGATCTACGTTCTAGATATCATCTACTACGTGTTCACGATGATGATATTCCAAAAACTGCTTTTCATACTGGATATGGACATTATGAGTTCATGGTTATGCCTTTTGGCTTGACCAATGCACCTGTTGTGTTCATGGATCTCATGAATCGAATATGTAAACTGTACTTGGACAAATTCATGATCGTGTTCATCGATGATATCTTATCTATTCCAAGACAAAAACTGATCATTTGCACTTGTGACAAGTTCTCGAACTTTTAAAGAAGGAACAACTATACAGAAAGTTCTCTAAGTGCGAATTCTAGCTTGAAGAAGTCCAATTCTTAGGTCATGTGGTGAATAGCCAAGGAATTCACATCGACCCTGCAAAGATAGAAGCCGTGAAGAATTGGTGTGTTCCCATGACCCCAACCGAGGTTCGTTCTTTTCTAGGTTTAGCGGGTTATTACCGTAGGTTCATTGCGAACTTTTGAAGATTGCAAAACCGCTTACGGTGTTAACTCAAAAGAATAGACTTTTTAAGTGGGGACCCGAACAAGAAGATGCGTTTGAGACTTTGAAGCACAAACTATGTAATGCTCCTATCTTAATTCTCCCCGATGGAAACGATGACTTCACCGTGTACTGCGACGCATCTAGTCAAGGTCCTGGTTGTGTTCTCATGCAACGAGGCAAGGTCATAGCTTATGCATCAAGGCATTTGAAAGTTCATGATGTGAACTACACAACCCAAGATCTTGAACTTGGTTCCGTGGTTTTTGCTTTGAAGATTTGGCGGCACTATCTTTGTAGGACGCAATGTATAGTTTACACTGATCATAAGAGTCTCCAACACGTGTTCAATCAAAAGGATCTTAACATGAGACAAAGACGTTGGGTTGAACTGATTAGCCACTACGACAGTGACATTCGTTATCATCCTGGAAAAGCGAATGTTGTAGCCGACGCGCTGAGTTGTAAGATCCACAATAAGACTGTCTCACTACAAGAAATCCGAGATCGAAGACAATGATTTGACATGTTAGGGGAATTTGACACCGAGATTCATGTGGATATTAACGAGGCCACTATCATGCTTCAAAACATAAGGATTGATAGTGATCTCGAGTTTTGCATTCGCGGGGCTCAACAAGCGGCGTAAACCGAGGAAGGGGAAGATGAAGATTTGGCGTTTAACATTGGGTCCCAACTGGAGACAAAACCAAACGGCATGTGGTATTTTTTGAATCGGCTTTGGATTCCGTATCGCGACAACCTTCGTCATTTCATCATGAACAAAGCTCATCAAACACGTTATTCTATTCATCCGGGGTCTGATAAGATGTATATGGACTTGTGTGGCCAATATTGGTAGCCTGGCATGAAGAAGGATATCGCATCATATGTTTCCAAATGTCTCATGTGTGCGAGGGTCAAGGCTGAGCATCAACGACCTAGTTTACTTGAACAACCCGATATCCCTATGTGGAAATGGGAACACATATCCATGGATTTCATAACCAAGTTACCACGTACCTCTCGTGGCCATGATTGTATATGGGTGATTGTTGACCGTTTGACCAAAACGGCACATTTCATACCAATACGAGACACTTACAAGGTTTCAAGATTGGCTCGTATCTACATCGATGAAATTGTGAGTCGTCATGGCGTGCCGTTGCACATTATTTCCGATCGTGATGCTCGTTTCACTTCGTATTTCTGGTCTTCGATGCAAGAATTCTTGGGTACCAAATTGGATTTAAGCACAGCTTACCATCCTTAAACGGATGGTCAAACCAAACGAACAATTCCAACCCTTGAGGACTTGCTATGTCTTTGTGTCCTTGACTTTGGTGGTAACTGGGATACGCATTTAATGCTAGCGGAATTCTTGTATAACAATAGTTATCACTCAAGTATCAAGATGACACCATTCGAGGCTTTGTATGGTCGTAAATGTCATTCTCCGATTTGTTGGACTGACATTGGTGAGAATTTCATCACTAGTCCTGAACTTATTCAAGAAATGACCGACAAAGTTTCCAAAATTCGAAATAACCTTGAGGTGGATAGAAGTCGTCAAAAGAGTTATGTCAAAAGATAGAAGAGTCATTTCATTTCGTTCAGAAGCCTGTCGAGATCATGGACCGAACTCTAAAGAAGACTCGAACAACTACCACACCGACCGTCAAAGTCCGTTAAGAAAACATACGTGGAGCTAAGTTCATGTGGGAACGCGAGGATTACATGAAGAAGAAGTATCCCTTTGTTTTTGTTTAGCTTTTTCTTTAATTTCGGGACGAAATTCCTTAAAGTTGGGATGACTGTGACCTTTCGTATTTTTCACGTTAACGTTTTTAATTGTTGTTATTTATTGTAAGGGTTTGGTTGTTATTAATGCAATTACGAGGATTCGTTTAAAAAATATTGATGTAATTAAATGTTGGATAATTAATATTAACAATAATAACAATAATAATAATAATAATAATAATAATAATAATAATAATAATAATAATAATAATATAATAATAGCAGTAATAATAATAATAATTATAAAAATAATGACAATAAATATATATATATATATATATATATATATATATATATATATATATATATATATATATATATATATATATATATATATATATATATATATATATATATATATATATGAACAATGAAAATAATTATACTAATAATAGTAAAACATTTTGATAAGTGTTAATATCACCAATGATAAAATAAATATAAGTTCTACATTATAAAAACTTGTAAATAATGAGTTTTGGGCATAAAACAATAAAAATAAAAATCTCAGGGTTGTTAAAAGTTTACTTTGGTTTTAAAATGGATAAACTTAAACCACAAGGACCAAATTGTAAAAAACTTAAAACCCAACCCTTCCCTCTTTCTCTCTCCCCGTGATTCCGACGGAGGATTCCGGCCACCGGCCGCGACTCCGGCGAAGCCCAAAACACCGAAAATAAACACGGTTCGACCCAAAACAAGTTGCAATCGGTTCGTGAACCCAATTCCCACACGTGGATGGGAATTAATTTGATTCTTAACTACGAATTCAACCCCCACGAACTTGAAACCGTAACCCCATCAAACATCAAAACCATTCTCACACTTAAATCGTATTCATGATGCAATTAAACATGTATAACCGTTTGTTTAATCATTTAGAAGCTAATGGTGTGTCTAATTTCACCTGAAATCATCTCTTTCTCTAACTAATCACTCGTGAACCCTCCGAATCTATAACACAATCAAACTCCAACCTCCGTGCGTTTTAATTCCAAATTGGCAGATGGTTTTCGATCTTAAACACCACTAGAAGCTACTGGTGCAAAGAATTCAATTATAAGCAACACAAACCTATCAAACCAAAGCACCATAGCCGCAACCCTTATTCAAACTCGTATCCATTAATTTCATCGAATTAACAGGTAATAAAACCCTCTTTAGATTCGTTTTTACATGGAGAACAAAAGCCCCACGGCTAATTTTGTTAACATCAACGAATTGATGTTCAATTTGTACGATTTTGTTTCTAGGGTTCTTAAGAATTGGCGGAAATTGAAGGGTTAAGTTTTAAATAAAAGTTTCCATTCATTAACACAAACCAGGGCTTGGCCTAGTGGTTTATGCGTGGTGAGGATGTGCAGGGGGGCCAGGTTCGAATCCCAGCCCCTGCACTTCTTTTTTTTAAATGTATTTTTAAGGGATTTTAAAATAAAGAAAATATTTTAAATATTATTATTAATTGTATAAAAATCATTTTAAATTAGAAAGTAAACACAATTATTTCTTTTAAATTTTCTTAGAAGTTGGTTAAAAATTCTTAATACTTTTATCTTGGAAAACTATATATTATTATAAAATATACATTAATAATAACTTTAATTTGTAAAGAAATTAATTTTCTTTAAATCTCAAGAATTTTGAATTTAGTAAATCCTTCAATTTTATAATATATATACTTACAAGTTTAAATTATAAATATAAAAGAAAATTAATACATATATATACATATGTGTACACTTATTGAAATTTATAGAAATATATAATCATTTAAGTCTACAAAAATTACAATTTTATTAAATAATAAATAATGATCATTTGATAATAACAGTTTAACTTTTATTAATAGTGTCACTCATTAAAATTATTTTTTAAATTATTTAATTACCAAGATAATAATAACTTACATCTATTTAATAACATGAAAATCATGGACAAATGGATATAGACATAACACCAAAATCACCATGATTAACTTAATACGACGTTTCGTTTAGGTGAACGTTAACGAATTCTCGGCGTTATATACAAGGCTTATTATTTGTTTATCCTTTATTCCATACCCCCTTTTGTATATATTTTCACACGTTAGGGTGAAACATGTTAACTTTATGATAACTGCACTTGTAAACTCGTTTGAATCTTGTAATCACTTGGCAATTCATCTTTATTGTTGTGGTTAGTTGAAATCTTGTAATTACCATGTGATGACTATTATATGTACAATCATTAACTATTGCTAGCCTTGCGACGTCATAGATCTATGGGTCTGACAAGCCTACTTGGTGTTAAACCAAGTACACTTAGCTAACCGTTTAATCTTGTGATCTTGTAATCTTGTAATCTTGTAGTCTGTAAAGGTTTGATTGTTATATTTGTTCATCCATCCCTAGTTACTTTATTCAATAACCTACGACATGAATTGCCATATTTTATATATATTTATGTATTGAAACTATAGAAAACTCACCAACAATATGTTGACCTTTTATTTTTAACATGTTTCAGGAAATTGTAATGCTTAGCTTGCTTTGAAGATTTGCTTACATTTAGGATTGGACCTATACTAAAATAAAAAGACAAATGCTATCTTTGATGTTGAAAATCTTATGAATTGTTACATGTTGGAACTTATGTTATTTCATTGATGTATGTCATGAATATGGTTATTTAATAATATTATCATTTTAAATTTAGCGTTGTGTGGCATGAACAATCTTAACCCTCACATCTCGACGTTTCCGCCGTTAAGGTTGGGGTGTGACATGTGGGAACTGAACAACCTCAGGTACGCAAGAAAGTTGATAGACAAAACATGATTAACTACCTGAGTGCCACAGGCCTCTATCAGGCATATGCACTTCTTCCTTTATCATATGAGTATGTTGAATTCGAGGTTCTTAAGTAGCTGGAGCAACAAGTTATAAGAGAACAAAAGGCTGCTAAGAGAAAGATGAGGGAAGAAGTTGCAAAGTCAAGAGCCATCATCCAAAAGAGCCAAAAGAAGTCTGCTGATAGGCAGAGGATGATGAGTTTCTTGAAGCTGTGTGGTTTCTCCGGAAGGAGGCTTGGTACAATGTCTCTATCCACTATAGATGAGCACATTAGAGTGATCAAGTAGAATATTAAAAAGGGAGAGCATGTTGACTTGCATTCTGTACCAAGTCAAGCTCCTCCTAAAGTTAAGGTCAAGGTTGAACCCTTTGAGACAACACAACCTGGACCTAGAGATGCATCTCAGCCAACTTCCTCTTCTAATCCATAACAGGGTCCTGATCCCTCTCCTTCTGAAATTGTGAGGGAAGAGGACCTAATTGAGAAAGAAACAATAGAACATTTGGTACTGAAGACCAGTCTTCGCAGTTAAAGACTTCAAAGAGGAGGAAAAGTATGGCCATGAAAAGTATATCTAAGAAGAAGTCGTCCAAGGCATCTACCTCCATACCTCGGATGAGTTAGAGCAACATGAGGAAGTGCAAGAAAAGGCTGGTGAAACAACTCCAACACAAGTAGAGCCTCTTGCAACTAGAAGACCCATCCTATCCTGGACCTTTGCTGCAAATCCAGATAGATGGTAAGGAGGTCAATATGTCTATTTCTGGCAAGACGTGCTTGATCTTCCTTATGATCTTAATGACATGAGAAGATACTATGAGAGACTGAGGAATCCTGACCAATTGATGAAGAAAGGAATGGTCTTGATCTTGATGAGGACTGTTAATATCTGAGTATACTTCTCTATTTTGGTAGCATCGGCCTAGGGGGAGTTTGTAAGGTTATACTTGAAAGGCTGATGCAACCAAAGTAACCAAAGAGCTTCCAGCTTGCATGCATAATGTGCAGAGTAGAAGTTACTTCAGAAGTTTTACACACTTCAGAGAAAATATTCTAAGTGTAAAATCTTCCAAAGCCAAAGATGAAGTCTTCCAAAGCTTCAAAGACAAAGTTTTCTGAAGCCAAAGGAGTGAAGACTGATTTCTTCTAAAGACAGAGAAGACATGCTTTCTTTGATCAAGTTTGCATAAAGCTGACCCACTTTTCGCTGCAACTCTGAAGACTCATCAACTTGTATAAGTTAGTAAAAAGGTCCATGCTTTTAAAACTTTAGAATATGGTCTAGAATCTGTAACTTTCTACTTTGTACCTTTTCTCCTTTTTGTAATACAATACGATGTGAGCTATGGCATATCATAATCACTAGTCAAAAGGCAATCTGCCTTTTGACTTTACATTGATCTTGTTGTCCGGATTAGTGTTTCCAGCTGGCCTTCAAAGTATGGCCGGCTGTAGGATGTAGTATAAAGTATCTCAGGTTCTTGTATTTCCATTATGCTTTGTAACACTTGTAATAGAATTAGAGAGCAATATACAACATTCTAGAAAACCAAACTTTTCTTGTTCTTGCTCTTGTTGCGTCTCATATTTACTAGTGTTCTTAGTATCATAAACATAAACCCGGCTCCTTATTTGATTCGTTAAGTGTTCTAACAGTCTCTTCATTTTGAGACTGATTGTATTGATTATCTCTTAACCGGTCCTGTAACCTTGTTAAAGAAAATAAGAATAATTACAAAATTTGAAACACATATAAGTTAAAAGTAAGTTTTAAGTAAAAGTGATATTTCAGTTTTGTCCCCAAAAGTTTAATAATGTAACTATTTTCCTTCAAATGTTTAAAAGGGCGTACTTGGTGCTGCAAAGAGCTCCCGCGTTTTCGCAGGGTCCAGGGAGGGTCCGTCCCATTTAAGGGAAGATGTACGCGGTCTTTCCCCCACATTTTGTGGGGAGGCCGTTTCCACGGATCGAACCTGAGACCTTCGGTCCCTTAGGAACAGCTTTTACCGCTTCAAATGTTTAAAAACATCAATTTGAGTCCAAAAATTTCATCATGTGTTTTAATTTCAGTTTAAAAGTTTTATTTTTTGGATTCAAATCAAAACAACTTATGAAACTTTTGGATTAAATTAAAGCAACTTATAAAACTTTTGGACGTAAATTGATGTTTTTAATCTTTTAGAGGAAAATAGTTATTTAAATCAAAGCTCAAGGTGTAATATCAAATTAAACTTTAAAATATATAAGTTAAAAGTAAGTTTTAAATTAATTGACATGTCGGTGAGGCCATGGTTTTAAATAGAGTGGTTTCCAGCAGATGAAAAGTTAAAGCAAGTTTTAAATAAATTTATGTGATTGTGAGGCCATGGTTTTGAATAGAGTGTTTTCCAATAAATAAAAAGGTAAATTTTGGAAGAAAGGTGAAAGAAAACCAAATATAAAATTCTTAAAAAGTCTCTCTTTATTATTTACCTTCAACCATCAACACTGTAAATTCCCGGTTCATTTTGAACCAGCAACCAATGTTCAAGCTATGTAATTTGAAGAACATATCTTTCTTTACTATATTTAACCATAAACCCGTCTAATTCTTTCTTTTATATTTATCCATTTATTTTTTACTTATACCTATTTCATTTTCCCTTTGGCCTTTACTACTGTCGAATAAGAGAGATGGAACTATGAGATCGCCGTCAACGACGAAGATGGTGTTTAATGTATCTTCTGGTGATGGAGAGAGCCATCGAATAAGGAGACCAGGGTTGTCATCAACCCCGGAGGCTGCGATGATGGATTCATGGGTCGCGGGTTCTAATCAGAGGTTGGGAGAGGCAAAGCAGGTTACGGAGGGTCTATGGAGGTTGCAATCGGAGACATCGAGACTGGTTGAAACATGGCAATAAATAAAGTGTAAGGTTATATAAGAAGGCTAATGCAACCAAAGCAACCAAAGGCTTCCTGCATGCATGCACTATGTACAATGTAGAAGTTGCTTTGGAAGTTTTACACTCTGCATAGAAAATATTCTAAGTGTAAAATCTTCCAAAGCCAAAGACCAAATCTTCTAAAGCCAAAAGATGAAGTCTTTCAAAGCTTCAAATACAAAGTCTTTAGAAGCCAAATGAAGTGAAGACTGATTTCTTTTGAAGACAAAGGAGAATATGCTTTCTTCAGATGTACTTTTGTATAAAAATGACCCATTTTCCACTACAACTATGATGTCTCACCAACTTGCATGAGTTGGTGAAATGGTCCATGCTTTTGCAACTGTACATTGAGGTCTAGAACGTGTAACTTTCTACTTATGTACTTTTATCCTTATTGTAATATATTAGGATGTGAGCTATGTCATATCATAGTCACTAGTCAAAGGTAATCTGCCTTTTGACTCTACATTGATTTTGTTGTCTATCATCGTTTCCAACAGGCTTTTAAAGTATAGCTAGTTGTAGGATGTAGTATAAATTATCTCAGGATCTTGTATCTTATTTTATGCATTGTAACACTTGTAAAAGAACTTAAGATTAATATACATCATTCTTGAAGACCGTATGTATTGTTCTTGAGTTCTGTCTCATTGTTTTTCTTGTGTTCTTTGCATCTAATACTAAAACCAGATTCCCTATTTGATCTATTAGTGTTCTAACACTTTCCACTTTGTGAGACTGATTGTATTGACCTCCCTTAACCGGTCCTGCAATTTATCAGAGCTTTTCAGGCTCTTGATTGTAAGATCTCACCATCTTAAATCTCCTCAGTTCTCACAAAACATTTAACATCTCAAATGGCAGCTTCTAAGTATGATATGAAAACTGGTACCATGGTAAGATCCCCACTGATCACTCCTGATGATTTTGATACTTGGTGCCTAAGAATGGAAGGCTTCATCAAGTCACAAGACAGTAGGATGTGGGAGTATATTATCTCAGGACCTTACATTCCATGCACCACTTCAGCTGCTGTTGGAGGTGGCATGATACCAAAAGAAGATAGAAAAAATAGATGTAAATCAAAAAGCCATGACTGCTCTTCAAATTGCTCTTCCAAATGCCATCTGCAGAGGGTTCAAGAAGTGCAAAACTGCCAAGCAACTGTAGGACGCGCTGAATCTGATGTATGAGGGGTCTAATGAAGCCAAAGAAAACAAGAAAGACCTCCTAAAGCAGTAGTTTGAGAACTTCACCTTCAAAACAGGTGAAGCCATGACTCAACAATACTTCAGGTATATTGAGATTGTGGACACTCTTGTGGATGTTGGAGTAAAGCTGGAGAACAAGGATATTATGAGGAATTTCATGTGCTTTCTTCCTAGACAATGGACACACTACTGTGTGGTCATAAAGAGGTCTGAAAACCTCAAGACCCTTATTCTCACTGAGTTATATGGCATACTCAGTGGCTACCAGACGAAGATGAACATGCAAAATCCATCTAGTAACTCTAACAATCAGTAGAGTTCTGTCCTAGATGTGGTTGAAATGGATTATATAGAACCAACACCATCTTATCTCTTACTCTGACAACTCACAAAAGGTCCCTTTCATCACTTTCCCAGAGACACCAAAGGGAGAGCTACATCCAAGGAAGTTCATTCCAAGAGACAAGCTCATCACAAGCCTTTGGACTGTATCTATCCGGATGATCTGGAGTATATAGAAATAGTCCAACAGATGGATATTCTCACTCATAGAGCCAATAAATTCCATAATAGGATAGGGAGGAAGTTTCCCAGTAATGTGTCTAGTGGAAAGTTTGGACTGGACAAAAGCAAAGTAAAGTGTTACAACTGTAACCAGATAGGACACTATGCTAGGGAGTGCAAGGCACCCAGGACTAATGGTGGTCAATAACAACCCAAGCCAAACTACACTAAGGGAACTCTACATACTGAGAAGCCCAAGCAGCAAGATGTAGTTGCTGTTGAAGAATGAGGCTTTGATTGAAATTTCCAGGTTGAAGATGTGTCTCCAAACCAAGCACTGATGACAGATCTTGACGAATCCAAGGTATTGGAACATCTTTGTACCCAGAATTCATTGCCAAAGTAAATAGATATAGGACATATAACTTAGAGATGAGACCTGATCTTGAGTCCTTGAACATCTTAAAATCTGATTTCAAAAGAGCTGAAAATGAGGATAAATTAAAGATAGAAGACTTAAAGAACACCATTTCAACTCTCAAACATGAGCATACCAACTGCAGGACTCAAATTAATGATCTCATCACTAAGTTAACTGAATATCAGGCTGAGCTTATGATTAGCAAAACCAAGGTAGAGAAACATGTTCTTGAAGAAGAGACCTTCAAGAACATAATATCCTCATCCCTATATGCCAAAGTGTGTTATGAAAACAAATAGGGACTGTGATCTAATGAGATAGCTCCTCCACACACTCTATTGTCTGTAAGATCTCCTAGGTGTGGAACTGGTCAAGATGAGCTTCCATCCATAGACCTTAGTGATGAAAAGGATGAAGAGGAGATAGTGAAGGATAGATCTTTGAAGAGTGAAGAAGATCATCCTAACAAGGGTCACTATTCTCCTGAGGAGAGGAAGAAGCCAGGGATGATAAAGTCAAAAATAAAGAACTTGATTCGAGCAGCCAAAAGGAGATAAAAGAGAGCTCAAGAAATCAATATCACCTTTAACTCCAAGCATAAACAAGTTTTTATATCTGTAGGATTTGAGGTGGTGAAGACTGTGGATTCAACCATGAAATCTAGTACCAAGAGTTCAAGTTCATATCCAACTCATCCCTGTGAAGGAAAGAAGGCTGACCAGCTATGTACCACTACTACATAGCATGAACCATCCACTTCCAAAAGCAAGACTCCTAAGGAATCTTGCTACAACATCTGTAAAGATGGGGATGGAGATGGAAAGTGATCAAACTTAGTCTTTCATACACAAGAAGACTCTCAGAAGGAAGCAAATAGATTGCATTATGTATGGCAGTACTACTCATCTTACTAAGGATTGCATCTACAATCCCAAACGTACTGTCAACATAACCAAAAAGAAGACTTCTGAGGGGATCAAAAAGAAGAAAGTTTCGGAAGAAAAATATTTTTCTTTCAGAAGCTCCAGAATGGGAATGAAGACCAGTGAAAATTTGCCTTTGGAAGATTTTTTGGTCTCGGAAGAGAGGAATACTTCTGAAGCACTGAGACTTGCAGCAGTGAAAGCAAAATTTTGAAGTATCAGTCTCCAAAACTTCCTAAGTGGTCAATACTTTTAAAGTGTTGAAGGTCAAGTCTAATCTTCCAAAGATCGTGTGGAAGATAAAGGAAGACCAAGTGACTCAAAGTTCCTCATTAACAATAGCAAATGTTCCCCAAAGTCTTAACATATGATCAATTACCGTTGCATTATTTTCAGTCCATTTTGAAGAACCCAAGACCAATGATGCTTGGGTTTCCAAATGTAATTAACTTCTCCTTTTTGTGCAGAAACACCTGAAGACCAAAAAGAATGTATGGAATATTGACAGTGGTTGTTCTAGGCACATGACAGGCCAATGGATCTTTGCTTCAAAATTTTGAGAAAATTAATGGAGGGCTAGTTTCTTTTGGAGGAGATATAGCAGTTACATTGTAGGAAGGGGCAGGGTCACAAATGATAAGCTCAGTATTAAAAAGGTAAACTTTGTTAAGGAGCTTGGGTACAATTTATTGAGTGCATGCCAATTTTGTGACCAAAGACATAACATGGTTTTTACTGAGCATGTGTGTATTGTTCTCAAGCCCAGAGTAATTATTCCTCAAGAGCATATCCTGCTTAGAGCACCTGGAAAGGGAACTTGTACAAGATAGATTTGCAGGAAACATCCCCCTTAAGAGAAGTTTCTTGCTTTCTATCTAAAGCAAATAGTAATGAGTCTTTCCTTTGGTATACAAGAATGTGCCATGTAAACTTTAAAAATATAAATAAATTAATTAAGAATGATTTGGTAAGTAGAATGCCAAAGAAAGAGTTTACAAGTAATTATCATTGTGTTGCATGCCTAAAAGGGAAACAACACTTGGTGTCTGACAAGCCAAAGGAAAAGAACTCCATCACTACTCCCCTACACATATTACACATGGATCTCTTTGGCCCTACCAGTGTAATGAGTCTAGGAAGGACCTCATATTGTTTAGTGATCACAGATGATTCAACAAGATTCACTTGGGTCTTCTTCCTTTGAACCAAGGATGAGACTCCTGAGATCTTGAAGAACTTCATTCTAAAATTAAGAATCAAAGTGATCACAAGGTCAAGACCATAAGATGTGATCAAGGAACTGAATTCAAAAACCAAATCCTTGACATATTTTATAATGAAAAGGGTATTACAAGAAAATATATTGCTCCCAGGACTCCTCAGCAAAACGGTATTGCTAAGAGAAGAAACAGAACACTTATTGAAGCTACAAGAACCATGTTGTCTGACTCTAAACTGGACATCACCTTCTAGGTAGAGGTGGTTAACACTGCCTGTTATGTGCAGAACAGAGTTTTAGTAGTTAAGACTCATGGTAAGACTCCTTATAAACTGTGGCACAAAAGGAGACCTTTTATTGGTTTTCTCCGATCATTTGGATATCCATGCACCATCTTGAATACCAAAGATCAGGTAGCCAAATTTGTAGAGAAATCAGATGATGGATACTTCATTGGATACTCTTTCAAGCTAAGGCTTATAGAGTATACAATCTTAGAACCAGAGTAGTTGAGGAGTCAGCCAATATGAATTTCAATGAGCACACTCCTAGTGTGAAAGGTTATGATCCTGATTGGATGTTTGATCTTGACTTAGTTACCGATGGTTTTAACAAATCTTGTGAGAATGTTTCAGGATCTATATATTATTTATCAACAGGAGATCCTGACCCAAGATTTAAGCTGAGAAGACCAAGCAAGACTACTACTTTAGCTGGTAAGTAACTTTGCAAATGGAGTTCCTATCAGCACAACAATGACAAATCAAGCTGATACATCTGAGGTGCCTACAAATTCCAGCTTAGAGGCACAAAACTCAAATGAAGGAGCTTTAAATGTAGGAGGAAATGTTGGTGGTGACAGTGATTAAGACTTTCTTGATGCTTTTAACCACTCCATTGAAGACAACATCAATCATGTCATACACTCTTTGAATCAAGATTCTCTTGATAAGTGTGTTGATGTGGTAGGAGACACTTTATTGCAAGATCTAAACTTCACAAACTTAGATTTGTCAAATCAACTTGTTGTGAACCCTCAACAAAGGATCCACAAGTCACACCTTACCATAAATTATTAGAGATGTTGATCAAGGGGTAAGAACAAGAGGACAAACCCATGATAAAAGTGTTTGTCTATACCCTTGCTTCTCATCCCAGATAGAGCCACAGAAAGTTGATAAGTCTATGAAGGATATAAGTTGGGTTGAAGCAATGCAAGAGAAGCTGCTTCAATTCATGAGACAAAAGGTTTGAAATCTATGTCCTCTTCCTCAAGGGAAGATTATCATAGGAACCAAGTGGGTTTTTAAGAACAAGAAGATGATAGAGGACTTGTCATCAAGAACAAGGCAAGACTGGTTGTTCAAGGGTACACACAAGAAGATAGAATTGACTACACTGATGTGTTTGCCCCTGTAGCAAGACTTGAAGCTGTTAGGAAATTCCTGCCATTTGCTGCAACCAAGGACTTCAAGGTCTACCAACTTGATGCTAAGTGTGCTTTCTTATATGGGGTGATTGATGAAGAGGTGTATGTCAAACAACCACCTGGCTTTGCTGACCTAGATCATCCTGATTATGTCTGCAAGCTTGATAAAGCTCTTTATGGGTTGCACCAAGCTCCAAGAAAGTGGTATGAAACACTATCTCAGTATCTCTGTCAGCATGGCTACAAGAGGGGTACTATATATGGAACTCTCTTCATTAAAGGAACAAGAAATAACTTAATGCTGGTTCAAGTATATGTGGATGACATTATCTTTGGGTCAACTAATCTAAAGCTCTACAAAGACTTTGAGAAGCTGATGAAGAATAGATTTGAAATGAGTGCTATAGGGAAACTCAATTTCTTTCTAGGAATTCAAGTGAAGCAAGTTGACAACGGCATCTTTATAAGTCAGTCAAAGTATCTACATGACATACTTACAAGATTCAAAATGACTGATTGTAAGGTTGTAAAGACACCCATAGCCAAAAAGCACTCCCTTGGACCTGATCTTAAGGGGAAGTGTGTAGATGAACATCTTTACAGGGCTATGATTCGGTCTCTCATGTATCTTACAGCCAGCATGCCTGATATTATGTTTGGTACATGCATATGTGCAAGATATCTAGCCCATCCTAAGATGTCACGCCTGGTTGCTGTCAAGAGAATTCTTAGATCTCTCAAAGGTGGCTTTAAGCTAAGCCTTTGGTATCAAAGAATTCTGACTTTAATCTATATGCCTATACAGATAGTGACTATGGTGGCTGCAACATGAGTTCAAAGTCTATATCTAAGGGATGTCAATTCCTTGGTGGAACAATAGTTTCATGGCAATGCAAGAATAATCCTGTGTATCTGCATCAACTGCTAAAGCTGAATACATTGTTGTTGCTAGCTGTTGGGCTCAAGTGCTTTGGATTCAGAATAAGATGTTGGACTATGGATACAACTTCAAAGAGACTCCCATCCACATAGACAACAGTGCTATATCTATTATAGAGAATCATGTGCAGCAGTAAAAACACATCAACATCAGGTATCATCTATCTAGAGATAATTATGAAAAAGGGTTGATAAAACTAGTCAAATTTAACACAAATGAAAAATATGTTGATCTGTTCACAAATGCTTTTGATGAACAGAGATTTAAATATCTTGTATTAGCTATTGGGATTATTAACCTTGAATAGATTTTCTTAAAACTTAATTCAATATTATTTCTAAAAGGAATTATGCATCCTAAGTTGTCTAAACAACATCTACATAAGCCCAGTTTATATTATGAGAAAATCTTTTTCAAATGATATTCCTTAGAATTTTGAAAATCTTAAATATATTTTCTTTCGGAAGACATTAAGATTGCCTTCGGAAGACATTAAGATTGCATTCGGAAGAATTTTAAGTCTTCAGATCAGATAACTACTTATAAGAAATTTACCTTCGGAAGAAATGCTGATATTTCTTCCGAAGCCAAAATATGCTTCTAAGTACTTATATGCATTTGAATAACAAATTTCTTCTGAAATCAACTATATCTCGAAAGATTGATTTCCTTAGGAATAAACAAAATTCCAAGTTTTAATATCTTTCGAAACCAAATATGCCTCGAAAGAGAAAATACTTCAAGCAATTTCATTTAAATATACCAACGTTTCCTCCCTCTTTCACTATCTTCTTTCGAAGTTCATTCAAAGTCATTCTTTTACATTAACTTTGTCTCAAATCCATTTCATTTAAATATACCCAACGTTTCCCCCCTCTTTCACTATCTTCTTCATCTGCAACTTTTCTAACCTAAATTCACCCACTCACCGTCTTTGTTCTTACATTTCTTCACCTCTAACCTACCTCAAATGGCCAAAATTGGCCGTAGAAACCAACCTGATTTTTCTATGCGTCTTCACAGGCAACACAGTCAAGTTGTTGTGTTGAACTCTGAGAAAGATCAAAGTTTCTCAGAGGTTTGCCACTTTTTCTCTCAATCCAAGTACTTCACCTCCCTCACCATTGATCCTCCACTCTCAACTTTTGGAGTTTTGGTGGACCTACTAAGAGGTCATCGTAGATGGGGAGAAGGCACTGTCTGCCATAGTGCAGGGGAGGATAATCTCATCACTCCAGCTTCCATAAACACTCATCTTCAGCTGGATGATATAGAAGATGAATTGTCATTTCCTAAATCTATTGTTAACCAATCTTTTGAGTAGATGGGTATGAAGGTGACTTCTCAGTCAGAACCTTCAGAAAAGGGAAGGTTTCCTCTAAATGGAAATACCTCCTCCATGTCATCATCCACAGCTTGTCTAACAAACATAGAGGATGGGACCAAATTCTAGAAGATCTCTTCTTTATAGTCCATAGGATGGTTCATGGGGTCAAGTTCAGGTATTCATAATTTGTGTACACTAATTTACTTGCAAACTTGGACTCCTTAGTGTTGGGATTTAACAAGATTATCAAAGTCCATATAAGCTTATTTATAGGAAAACGCAGCGGATTATGAGTTTAAAATCTTGTTAATATGCTGATTATTAAACCCATTTTAACAAGCAAAACCCAAACCACCGATCCATATACGAAATGCATACAATAAAAGCAACCATAAGATGTTTAGAAACTACCTTTCTAACTGTTAGAAATCGAGTTTAAGATGATGATAAAGCTGTTTTGAAGGCCAAGTCTTCTGTTGGATCTAGATTGTATAGGGCTAGATCATTTTTGTATAGGATTAGTACTTGAATCAAGTCTTGTAATTAATATTTGTAACAGTCAAAATATATATATATATATATATATATGTGCTTTGAATCTATAGGTTAACCCCATATATATATGTGTTGATTTGTGACTTGACAGGGAAAAACAATATACTTGGACGGATTCCTGAAATTTACCAAGTGTAAGAAACATCTACGGATGAACATTATTGTTAATCCGTAGATATGTTTCTTACAAGATCAAATGACCAAGTGAATGTTCCTGCGGATGATCAAGGACCATGAAGTGAAGACTCCTACGGAAGAAGGATTTCCTACGGAAGAACAACACTTCTACGGAAGACCAATTCATCTACAGAAGAACAAAAGTTCTGCGGACGACAAGACTCCTGCGGAAGATCATTATACTTGTGCGATTGCAAATATCAAGAAGTCAAACAAGTCAACACAATCAATAACAAATCCCGAGAGATTCGATGTTTCCTTAGCCGACTCAAACCATTATAAATACAAGTCCTAGGTTTCACATCTCGTAGAACACAATCAATCAATATTACGGCTGTCAAGAGTTACATCATTGTGCAACCCTAACCGCCATCACATCAACATCAACATTATTCAATTCACTGAATTCGTTGTTCATAGTCATTCGTTATTATTCTTTTGTAATCATTACTTTATAGTTAATGAAATACGTTTGAATAATTATTGATTTCGCATTTATTGTGTTTCTGTGGTTGTGTTCATCATTAATCATTAAAACAATTAAACGTCAATTAGTGATAATTCCGCGATTATTAAATTGATTTATTTTAATACTGATATTCCTGAATTGAGATCCTTGGATTCACAGGTGGTATCAGAGCTATTGGTGCTCATTGATTTAGATCAATTGATCTATCAGTATTAAAATTGTTTAATTGATTTTCAAACAATTAATTCAACAACTTGTCATTCAGCAAGCATTCTCTCATTGCTTGTTTGATTTAGATCTATATTCAAATCAATTGAATACTAGATCTGAGTCTTCGATAGATTTGTCAATTTTAACATTTAATTCATACTTTTGCATCAAACATGAGTACTTTTGGTGGAGGATCTTATCAACCGCCAAAGTTGGAAACCAAAGCTGATTTTAAATCCTGGAAGATCAAGTTCAGGAATCATGTGAACTACACAGATTCTAACTTGTGGGAGTCCATCACTCAAGGTCCTTATATTCCACCCACTCTTGGGCCGGATTATAATGACAAGAATCAGCCGATCAGCACTAAGGACTTGTCACCTGATGATGTCAAGAAGGTCAAAGTCGATATTAAAGCATACAGCTTGCTTAGTATGGCTTTGCCAGAAGAAATCTTGATCAGGTGCGAGAATTACAAAACAGCAAATTCCCTGTGGAAGATACTTCACACTCTCTGTGAAGGGAGTGATGAGATCCAAAGCATAAGGAAAGACACCCTTAGATCACAATATGAAACTTTTCATCATATTGAGGGTGAATCAATTCCTCAGCAACTCCATAGATTTATGCAACTTGTTACTGAGATGAACATCTTGGAGTTAAAGTATACCATTGAGGAACTAAACAAGAAGATGCTCCATACTTTGCCTGAAAGTTGGAAGCAAACAGTCTCCATGTTCAAGAACACCATAGATCTCAAGACAACAGGTCTAGATACATTGGTTGCTAAGGTAGAAGCTCTTGAACTGGATGAACAATCAAGAAACAAGAGTGTGAGAACTCATGTCTCACCTTATCACTTCAAGGAAAACAAAATTGCTGGAAGTGCATTTATCTCAAATAATGAAGGTGATAACTCTTGTACTTTGAGTGATGATGAAGAGGAAGTAAGTTTTTATGCATCCCAACCCACTAAGACATCATCTCAAAGTAAAAATCAAAAGGAAAAGGGAAGATCTGCAGAGAAAAGAGAGACATCAGCAACTGCAAACTCTTCTCAACATAACAAACAGTCAGAACCAATAACTGTGATATTGGATTCTGAAGAACAAAAAGCAGCCTTTGCAGCCTTTAGTTCTAGCTTTCAAGCATATCTTGGAAGTTCACTTACATCAGCAAACATCTGTCAGCAAGACTTGGAGGAACTCCCTCCTGATGTAGTAGAAGAGATGGATCTACAATGGCAGATGGCAATGATTGCTTACAGAGCTAAGCAATATCTGCGAAGAAATAAAAATCTGGCAGCAGCAAGCAAAACATCAAAGATTGGTGTTGATAAGTCAAAAGTCAGATGCTTCAAGTGCAATCTCTATGGTCACTTCTCTAGAGAATGCAACCAACAATCATCTCCGTAGTATCAGCAGCAGCAGCAACAAAATCAGCAGCAACAACAATATCAGAATCAGCAATCAACCTCTCAAAGATCTCTGCATAGACAACCTCAGCTAACATCCCCACCAGCCACAAATACATCAGCAGGACCAAGCAATTCTAAGGAGTCAGGGCTGATCATACTTCAAGATGGAACATGTGACTGGAGTATGTATGAGAAGGAAGTGTTAGAGGAGAATCAAGCATTAATGGCGCATATGGAAAACAAAGTTCCTCCTATGGCCAGAGAGGTAAAAGACAGGTTATGTTCATCATCATGTGTTGAGAAAGTTGAACGATATAGAGTCCATGCTCAACAATTGGCTGATAAAGTAAAGGAAACTATGATTTTGAATGAATCACACTTAAGAGAACAAAAATTATATCAGATCAAAATCAGTTCTTTACAAAAAGATTTAGAAAAATATGTTTCTGAAAACTACAGCCTAAAAGCCCAAGTTGAGCATCTGACCACTTCCTTAACAAAATCCATGGCTGATCATGCATCCACTGAAGTGAAACTTCAGAAGTTTCAATTATCATCTCAGCAATATGCGAAGTTGCTAAACTCTCATATTGAATCAAAGAACAGGTTCGGGTTGGGTTATAATGCTGTTGCACCACCTATTAATGATAACTACACACCTTTACCTGAAACAATGACTAACAATTTGTCAAATCATTTTGTGCAAAGCACCAAAATTGACATAAAAACCAGTCATACAAACAACTATGAAGCTGAGATGAGTGAAACTGAATCTACTGAATCAGAATCACTTAAACATAATGAATCAGATTTTGATAAATATGATGACTTGGATGATTCTGATGAACATGATACTGATCAACTGAACATTGGTAAGAATGTTCAAGTTGAAACTGGTCTTCCGTGAGTACTTGAAGAATCAAAGCTGCAGTATCCTCCAAAGCAACGAAACATGCTGAAAACTATCTGTAAGAGGATTGCTGAACTGAATGAAGGACTTCAAGAACTGAACCTTCACAAGATTGACAGCTGCGAATCAAGTGCTGAAGTACCTTTGTCATCTTCAGATAAAGGTAAGAAACAAACAAACAAAAAATCCTCGGAAAGCACAAACTGAAGAATCCGTAGAACATCTGCGGAAAAAGAAAGCTGAAGAATCCGTAGAACATGTGCGGAAAGCAAAATTTGGCAAGTCCGTAGATCATCTGCGGAAGGCCAAATCTATAAACTCCGCAGAAAAGCAACGGAAGAAAGAAACTGAATCTACAGACGAGGTCAAAACGGATGCCAACCACCTTGCACAGAAAAAGGTGAATGTCAAGCAACAAAAGGCAGCCAAAAGCAAACAAGAAACAGTTGCTGATGCTCCCAACAAAATTAAGAAGAAATCAACTGATGCTTCAGCAAGTGAGAAAAAGAACAACGAAAAGAAGGCTGAATCTGAAGAAACTTCAGAAAAATATTGCAAATGGTGTGATATGAAGAATCACGACACTGATGAATGCTATTTCAGCAGCTATTGTTCCATTTGCAATATGAACAATCAGATGACTGATGCTTGTTTCTTCAACAAACACTGTGCCATATGTGACAAAAATAACCATTCCACTCAGGAATGTTATTTTAATAAGAAGAACAAGAAAAAGAGCAAAAAGAAGTCACAAGTTGCATCATCCGAATCAGATTCTCAATCCTCAGTAAGTGACAAAGAGACAAATATTCAGAAAGAACAACTAAAGTCAAAGAAAAGATCATCTGTTGCGGACAAGACTTTGAAGAAGAAAACACCAACACAGGCTAAGACACCTCACAAAAGGGTGGATTTGTCTGATAAACATACTGAAGCAGTTGATGGTTTCTTTGACAACTTTGCAAAAGGAACTCCTGTGTCTCAATCAAAGCTGAAAGATGAAGAAACTTTCAAAACTACAGGATCCTCTTCAAAGTTAAAATACCAACCAAAACAAGCTACGTTGAAGAAAGACTCAGATAAGCATGAAGACATCCAGAAACCTGAATCATCTTCAACAGAATCATCCTCACACCATCAAATCAAAAAGAAACAACTAATACTGAAACTTCAAGATTAATCCATGAAGGAGTAACTATTGTTGACACATCTGGCAAAACCAAGACAATTAAGCCTTGGGTTGTCAATTCTAACTAATTTTTTTATGTGCAGGAACAATCATGGAGAGCTGACAACAAGTGGTATGTTGACAGTGGTTGTTCCAGACATATGACAGGCAACTTGCACTTCTCCACGACTTCAAACATAAACATGCCTCTTATGTGGCATTTGGTGGGGATAAGAAGGGAGGTAAAATTGTTGGTGAGGGAATGGTAACTAATGGTGTATTAACATTTGAAAAAGTAAATTACTGTGAAAATTTGCAGTATAATTTACTTAGTGTTTCCCAAATTTGTGATCAAAATTACTTAACACTATTTGATAACACTAAATGTTACATTCTTAAGCCAGGTTTTACAGTTCCAGCAGACTGGATCCTTCTTAAAGCATCAAGAAAAGGCAACACATATATCTTGGACATGAACAACACAACACTCACAAATCATGAGACATGCCTGCTGTCTAAATCTTCAGAAGATGAATCTCAACTGTGGCATAGAAGGCTTGTCCATTCCAACATGAAGAACATGAATAAATTGGTGAAAAATGACTTAGTCATTGGATTACCAAAGAAAGAATTTCATTGTTCTAATCATTATTCTTCATGTTATAAAGGAAAACAACACAGAGTGTCTCATAAATCCAAAACAATCAACACTAACACTACACCACTCAAATTGCTTCATATGGACCTTTTTGGTCCAACCAATGTGCTGAGCATTGGAAAAAGGCAATATTGTTTGGTGATAGTAGATGATTTCACTAGATTCACATGGGTCTTTTTCTTAAAACATAAGAGTGAAACATCTGAAACATTAATGGACTTTGTGATCAAGATTGAGAATCAACTTGATTTAAAAGTTAAAATTTTTAGGAGTGATAATGGAACTGAATTTGTTAATGCTGATCTGGATTCTTTTTGCAGGAATAAAGGGATAGCAAGACAATTCAGTGCCCCAAGAACTCCACAACAAAATGGAGTGGCTGAAAGAAGAAATAGAACACTCATAGAAGCAGCCAGAACAATGCTAGCTGATTCTCAGTTGCCCATTACCTTCTGGGCAGAAGCTGTGAATACAGCTTGCAATGTTCAAAATAGAACCTTAATTGTCAAAGAACATAATAAAACACCTTATGAACTCTTATTTAAAAGAAAACCTTTTATAGGATATCTTAGAGCTTTTGGGTGTCATGTGTCTGTTTTGAATACTAAAGAACAATTGGGCAAATTTTCTGAAAAAGCCTATGATGGTTTCTTTGTTGGATATTCATCCACTTCTAAATCATATAGGGTCTATATTCCAGAACATAACATAGTTGAAGAGACTCCCAATGTTTCTTTTGATGAATCCATGTTTACTACAAATGTAAAAGGATCATCTTGGTTATTTGATATAGATGCATTAACTGAATCATTTAACACTGGTTATCTGATCAATGCAGGTGCTGCGGATACATGCTATTCATTTGTGCCTCCAAGTTTGAATGAAGTGCCCCTGACAGCTGACCCACCACGAGCACAACTTTCAACTGCACCTCAGCAAGAATCAAGTCAGCAGCATGAAGTTATCAGTAAATACATCCGCAGATGCATCAGTATCCGCAGATGTAAGTCCTGCCTCAGCTGCTGAACTAAGGGATAAAGAGGAGGTGTTGAATCAACAAACCATGCCTGCAACTCAACAATGTTCATCCGTGGATGGTGATGTATCTCCTATGGAAGCACAAAATGCCTCCGTAGACGTTGCAGTTACTCCTGCGGAAGAACAAAATGCTACTTCCATAGAACTTCCTGCAGAAGAAGACAACCCAACAGCAACTAACACACAAGCTGATCCAAATGACCATGAGCCTTTTGATTACTTCATCGACTCAACTTCTCAGCTGACTCCATCTGCATCAATGGGTTTCTCAAACTTAGACTCACACTTCCAGTTGATGCTGTCTCAACAAGCAAATTCACAAGTCTCATCCCACAGACAATATCATTGGAGACCTGCATACACGAACTACAAGGAGCAAAGGAGGCATGGCAAACATTTGTTTGTTCACCTGCTTTTTGTCCCAAACAGTTCCTGCAAACATTACAGCTGCTCTAAAGGACAACAGTTGGATTGGGCTATGCAAGAAGAACTACAACAATTCAGAAAACAGAAAGTGTGGACTCTTGTAGACTTGCCTACAGGTCAACATCCAATTGGAACAAGGTGGCTATTCAAAAACAAGCTGGATGACAGAGGTATCATCGTGAGAAACAAGGCTAGGCTTATTGCTCAAGGATATACTTAGGAAGAGGGGATAGACTATGATGAAGTCTTTGCACCAGTTGCCAGGATTGAAGCTATAAGGGTTTTCCTAGCTTATGCCTCCTTCAAGAAGTTTACAGTCTATCAAATGGATGTGAAGTGTGCCTTCCTTTATGGGAAAATTGATGAAGAAGTCTATGTGGCTCAACCCCCTGGATTTGAAGACCCTGATTATCCACATAGAGTATACAAGCTTGACAAAGCTTTGTATGGTCTTCATCAAGCACCCAGAAAGTGGTATGACACACTGTCATCCTTCCTGCTGAAGAATGGCTACAAGAGAGGCACCATTGATCAGACACTCTTCCTCAAACATGAACATCAAGATCTTTTGGTGGTTCAAATATATGTTGATGACATAATATTTGGATCAACCAACAATAAGCTGTGTCAAAGCTTTGAAGACTTAATGAAATCTGAATTTCAGATGAGCTCCATGGGAGAATTGACATTCTTCCTTGGCTTACAAGTTCATCAGAAAACAGATGGCATTTTCATCAATCAAGAAAAGTACATTCATCAAAT
The DNA here is from genome assembly GCA_024085815.1 of Flaveria linearis. Taxonomy (NCBI): domain Eukaryota; kingdom Viridiplantae; phylum Streptophyta; class Magnoliopsida; order Asterales; family Asteraceae; genus Flaveria; species Flaveria linearis. The sequence continues at coordinate 44,341,271 of CM044011.1, forward strand.
TTTGAAGAAGTACAATCTTGCTGATTCCACTTCTTGCAAGACACCAGCCTCAACAATAGACAAGATTGTGCCTGACCCTGCTGGAAAATCAGTAGATCAAAGATTGTATAGATCAATGATCGGTTCTTTAATGTACTTAACTGCCAGTAGACCTGACATCATGTTTGCTGTTTGTGTTTGTGCCAGGTATCAATCAGACCCAAAGGAGTCCCATCTGAATGCTGTGAAGAGGATTTTCAGATATCTGAAAGGCAAACCTGCATTAGGACTTTGGTATCCCAAAGATGGAGATTTTAGCCTCTACTCCTATTCAGATAGTGACTATGGAGGGTGCAACAACAACAGAAAATCCACAACTGGTGGATGTCAGTTTCTAGGACCAAGACTTGTTTCATGGCAGTGCAAGAAGCAAACAAATGTATCTGTATCCACAGCTGAAGCAGAGTACATAGCTGCTTCAGCAGGTTGCTCTTAAGTACTTTGGTTGCAGAACCAATTACTTGATTATGGTTAAATTTCCTTCATACACCAATTCATATTGATAATTCAGCTGCTATGTTTATAACTGCTAACCCAGTTCAACATAGTAAAACAAAACACATTGAAATCAGATACCATTTTCTGAGAGACTGGTCTGAAAAGGGTCTAATTAAGTTAGTCAAAGTGGACACAACAAATCAGCTTGCTGATTTGTTCACTGAAGCATTTGATTCTGTTAGATTTAATTTTCTGATAGAATCTTTGGGGATGATTAACTTAGAATAAATCAACAAAAGCATATGCCTGACTTTGTGCAGAGTAATAGTTAAGGATAAATTAAGTGTCTGATAGAACATCTGTACATGCATTATATCTGGGAAATGATAGTAGACTATACTTGGTTATTAAACAAAAACTCAATCTGACTTATATCATACTGATATGTGAGTAGGTTCATCTTGAGTGGAAACAAAGCTAAGAGCATGCCAAACTAAAAGATTCAGGTAACTGTCTGTGGGGATTCCATTTGAGAATCAGGAAGGTCTGTTCTCTCCTGATGTGATCAAATCACTTACACAAGCACACTATGTAAAATACTTTATAATCTTCTATCTTTGCAATGTCATATTCCCTCTGTTTTGTGTAAACAAAGACCTGGGGATATGATCCAAGAGTATGATCTTCATTCTCCCTCTGTTTTGTGTCAACAAAGACCTGGGTTAAGTTCACCTCTGTTTTACGAAAGTAAAGACCTGGTGACTATGCAGATCATATTTCAGCTCTAATAAGAATCCCTTATGCTTAATTGTACATCATTTCCAAGAGCTTCAACATCAAAGCATTCATGAGATTGTAATATGTCTTAAGATAGAACTTATAACTTAATGTACATAGTCCTTAAGTGTGAAGAGTAGTGATTTGCCTCACCTACGGAAGACATACTCTAATGATAATTGAATGTGGGACTCATGATTGTTACTGATTAACAAACTTCACAACATGATAAATAGCATGCCTAGTTGATACATTACTCATGTTTGAATTTTAGTGAATCTATATACTTACAATCAAGTGTGTAGTGAATCAACTAACCAACATCAGCAGAAGCCAAGTCATAGTATGATCCCTCTATATATATATGCATGAATGTAATTGTTTAAGCCAGATGTTTAAATTGTCCTCTTAACTGATTTTCTCTCACTTAGACTGTCATATGCCTGTCATGCCTGTTTACAACTTAATTTATGATAAATGCAACAGTCTAACATTTCTCACAAATTTAGGGGGAGTAGTTCATGCATGAAAAACAATACAAAGCTGATAATTGATTTAATTTACTTTGAAGGAATTGGAACTTGAGCACTAACTTGAATGCAGGATACAGGACACTTGCTTTCTTGTGCTTAATTGCCATGCAAATAAAGTCAACAATGTCCAACATCAAACATCAACATTTGATTCTACTCAGTAGATATCATACATTTAAAGTTTTTAAAACTTTAAGTTCCGCAGAAGTTTCAGTAATACTTCTCATCCGTAGAAGTAAAAGTGAAATTTCTGCATCCGCAGAAGTCTTAGTAATACCTCTCATCCGTAGAAGTATTATGTGATTTCTGATTCAGAAGCAAAACAAATGCATTGTTTGAACTTATACATCCGTAGATGTTAAGACATCCGCAGATGTTAAGGTTCCGCAGATGTTAAGGTTCCGCAGATGTTCTGCGGAAGAAGTAATGCATTCTAAATAAACTTGGTATGCGGAAAGGAATAAATGGGAGTGGGCTCAACATAATTAATAAAAGAAATGTGTTCGCCTATAAATAAGGTTTCTGACTCTTAGAATTCATTTTTACATAGCACTTTTTCACTTTTAACCTAGAAAATCGCCCACTTTCCCTCTCTTTCAAACTTTCAAAAAAATCCGTTCCAAGAAAACTTAATCAACATTATCCAGTAATCGATTACTATTACTGCGAAGGTAAATCATGTTCTAAACATCAGTACGGAACTGGTTAATCGGTTATTGCCATTAAAACGATTCAACTGCATGTATGCTAACTCGATTTTCTTTACAGATGGCAAAAGATTCGCAAAAGAACACAACGTGTGCGCGTTCTTAAATGCTGATGATCCTGCGGCTGAAGGATGTCGAGATATCATAAGATATCTTCGGCGGTCCAGGCTCTTCTACGCCTTAATGGCAGAGCCTGTGATACATCAGGCGCACATAATCGATTTCTGGAACTCAGCACGAGTTGAACAACAAGGTGATGAGGAAGTAATTACTGCTGAGATTCTGAATGAGCGTCTTCGAATCACTGAAAGCACCATACGAAGATGTCTGGAATTGGGTGATAGAGAGATAGGGCACCCCGATGTATTTGAGAATGAATACATTGAGAAGGTATTCAACCTGATGGGGTACGATGGATATTACGAGAAAGGGGAGATCAAAAAAGGTAGGCTGTGCAAACCGCACTGATTCTTATGCCATACCTACCTAAAGTGCATGTCAAACAGGAAGTCGGGCTTCGATAGATTTTCTCGACACATATCATCTGGAATCATTGGGATCTTCGAGGGTAGAATCTATAACTACTCCAAGTATATCTTCAATTGTTTAAGTGAACAAGTGAAACTTCAGAGGAATGACAAGATGTACATGTTCCCAAGATTTATACAGCTTGTGATCAACTCAGAACTTCCAAGGTTGGACAGAGTTGGCGAAGTGTTTGTGCAAGCACACTTGGGCAAATCAGTGCTGAACAAACTCAGTGGGAAGTACCAGGGTGAGGACATGCCAATGTTCGCCCATGTAGTGGATGCCCAAGCAGACCCGCCACAAGAGTTGGTTTGGGCAGATGAAGCAGAGTCATCTGCTGATTCTGCACAAGCATCTCACTCACCACTCCAAACACCACCACACCAACACCACTCACCAATCCAAACTCCACCACTCCAACATCAATCACCTAGCCAAACACCCCCTCATCAATCACAATCACCAGCAAGCATCAACACCCAACCGATATCCCCAATTCATCACCATTAATCACCTTTACTGATATCCTCATCTTCCACCAAAAACACTCAGCCAATATCTCCAGTCCAACAACAATCACCATCACCTTCTCATTCATCATCACATCACACTCAACCTTTCTCTCCACTACAAATTCAATCCCCTGTACAACCACCACCAGAATCACCAAAACATCTATCACCAGAAAGTGCTGGCACTGAACCTTTTGAGATAACTGAGTCTGTACACTCTGTACACTCAAGAGACACTAAGATATTATCTCAAGCTAGCACTGTTCCCTTCTCACCCACACATACTGAAAAACAAGTGTCATCAGCACATACTGAGCCCATAACTTCATTGAAAGATGAACAAACTACTAATGAGCACGGGGAAGTACAAGGATTTGCTCAGGATGTCATTGCATACCATGAAGATGACTTGAGTGATAGTGACATTCCTGTCAGCAAAAGCTTTTTGGTTGCTGAGTACAACAAGTTAGTACTCAAATCAAATAAGCGAAAATAAAGAATTCAAGAGCTGAAAGGTATAATTCAAGAAAAAGATGAAGAGCTAATGAAGAAAGATGCAATGCTAAAAAGGCTGAGAGAAGATGCACTAAGCAACAATGAAGTTATTGATGTATTGTTGCAAAGAGAACAAGAGTTGGAGGCATCTTTAAAAATTGAGCAAAATGATAAAGCTGAGCAAATGAAACAGAAAGATGAAGAGATAGAGAAGCTGAAAAGAAAACTCTCAGCTCTAAAAACAAAAGAGGCCCCAAGTGTTGATCAATCAAAACAGTCAGCTGAAGCTTCTAAGCAACTGATTCTGTACTCCCGGAAAAGAAAATACTTGGGAGCAATCAAAAAGAAATCTGAAGATGAAAGCTCACCAAAAAGAAAAAAACTTCCATCCCCTGCACCTACACCTTCAGTAGATGTGTCTACTGTGAAAGTATCATCTGGGGATGATGATGAAAGTGAGAAAGAATGGGAGGAGCTGACTAGGATGGAGTCCCCCACTGGTGAAAAGGGAGGAAAGGCCGATGATCTTCTAACAACGGCAGACATCATGGAAGAGAGGCCTGATTCTAGCATGTTCATGACCCTCATCAACCATGTTTTTCCATATGACATGGTTGAGAGGATGAATACATCTGAGATGAAGAATGCACTGAAAGAGTTTGAATTTGCAAGATTCATAATTCCAAATTGTGATTATGAAGCCTTCACTGTCTTTCAGTCATTAGAAAAGATCAAGAAAGACTTAGGCCACTATGACACAGCCAAGCTTAACAAGTATAACATGACATGCTGGTTGCAGGGTCACAACTACAAACCGCATGAGCTCAAAGGCAGATCCACTGGAGAACTGCGGAGGATGATGGAGCATGTGATGAAGGTGGAATTAGAAACTGGTGTCAAGTTCAGAACCACTGATCCACATCCAAAAGAACAACAAAGTAAACTTGTTGCTGATCCAATAACAGTTGAACCAAAAGATCAGCACAAGGAAAAAGAAAAACTGATCAGAGAGCCAAGGGCAGTAATCCCCGGAAAGGTATGGCCTCTGGGAACAACAGTTCGAGAGATTATAGAGAAGAAATCAACACTCATTGAGCTGTATGATCATATCACAACTCCCAGTTCTGTGGAAGAACACAGGATTATGGCCTGGAAACATGATCCAGATTGGGATTGTGCAGTAATAAAGAGGGCATCTGGAAGGATTCACTACTTCCATGATGTGGAAGCTCTGTTGAGTCTTCCGGAGCAAGACATCAGGGATTTACAAAGCATCCCAATAACCAACTATCCAATCCATCTCAGGGGAAGAGACTTCTCTGCAGCTGTAAATGGTATGAAGACCAGATTTTCTGATGATGTGCTCATACAAGCAAAGAAAGATGATAAGGAGCACAAAAGATTCAAACAAAGTAAGAAAAAAAGAACAACTGAAGTCTCATCTCTTGTAGATGATGATATGCTAAAGAGAGTTGGTTGTGACAAAAGCTCAGATACCATCAAAAGCATCAAAGGAAATCAATTCACTTATCCCATCACAGAATGGGGATATGTTGAAAGAAATAAAGAGATGGTATTACTGAGAAATGCTGATGGGAAGAAGGCTGATAAAATCAGGATTTTTGATCCAGTAGAGATAAAGATGCTACATCCAAGCTACACATCATACCTTCATGACAAATTCTTCCCAAAGTTAACAGATGAAAAAGCTCAGAATGATCTCTGCCTGTATGTGCATATGATACAAGTTGTAGATAAACTGAATGCAAAGGCACACAAGAGAAGGAAGCATGAAGCTGGGCTACTAAAAGGAACAACAATAGCTGAAGTGTCTGAGCTCAGAATCTCAGAAGAAGATGAGTTGGAAATTGTACATAACGACAGTGTAGTGGAAACACTCACAACTGAAGAGGATGTTTTGGGACTGAGTTATGACACTCTAAAGAAGATCAGCAGGATGAAGATCAAGTACAAGTACGATGATCCAAAGACTGCTGTATCTTACTTCTATAATAAGATGATAGCAAGAGTCAAGGAGCTTGCAGTTTTGAAGGACTGATTACAAGGAGCTAAGCCTAAGGGGGAGTATTGTTGGATCTAGATTGTATAGGGCTAGATCATTTTTCTATAGGCTTAATACTTGAATCAAGTCTTGTTATTAATATTTGTAACAGTCAAAAAATATATATATGTGCTTTGAATCTATAGGTTAACCCCATATATATGTGCGTTGATTTGTGACTTGACAGGGAAAAACAATATACTTGGACGGATTCCTGAAATTTACCAAGTGTAAGAAACATCTACGGATGAACATTATTGTTAATCCGTAGATATGTTTCTTACAAGATCAAATGACCAAGTGAATGTTCCTGCGGATGATCAAGGACCATGAAGTGAAGACTCCTACGGAAGAAGGATTTCCTACGGAAGAACAACACTTCTACGGAAGACCAATTCATCTACAGAAGAACAAAAGTTCTGCGGACGACAAGACTCCTGCAGAAGATCATTATACTTGTGCGATTGCAAATGTCAAGAAGTCAAACAAGTCAACACAATCAATAACAAATCCCGAGAGATTCGATGTTTCCTTAGCCGACTCAAACTATCTATAAATACAAGTCCTAGGTTTCACATCTCGTAGAACACAATCAATCAATATTACGGCTGTCAAGAGTTACATCATTGTGCAACCCCAACCGCCGTCACATCAACATCAACATTATTCGATTCACTGAATTCGTTGTTCATAGTCATTTGTTATTATTCTTTTGTAATCATTACTTTATAGTTAATGAAATACGTTTGAATAATTATTGATTTCGCATTTATTGTGTTTCTGTGGTTGTGTTCATCATTAATCATTAAAACAATTAAACATCAATAAGTGATAATTCCGCGATCATTAAATTGATTTATTTTAATACTGATAATTCCTGAATTGAGATTCTTGGATTCACATCTTCAATGTGGAAGACCTCAAGGAGTGATACCCACAAACCCTTGCCAAACACCAAGCTTGTTAGGGAACTAAACACCAACTCTCTTCCTCTTGTTGCAAATCCGATTTTCAGCAAAAGGAACTCCAAAATTCAGCCTAAGGATTTCAAGATTTTGGAGAGAAGATGAGAGAAAAATGCTCTTGCATGTGTGTGTGAGAGAGTGTATTGGTAAGAGAGAGAAGTGTAATCAAGTCATGCCTTTTTTTCAAGACAAAAGTGGGTGGTTCAAGGCCGTGGGTGGTTCAAGGCCATGGGCGGTCGAACCCCCTTTTCAAATTGGGTTTTCCATTTTTTGTTTTATTTTATAAAACTTACACTCTCCTTTATTCTCTTATCATAAGATTTATAAAACTAAAACTCCTTTTTAGTTTTACAACATCAATACACTTTTATTTGATATTATTTAACATACTTAAATAATGTTACAAATATTTTTTCATGAACAAATTATCCACATAATGTTGTTCTAATACAAAAACAATGTTTTAGAAAACCCATTTTCTAAATTGGTATCAATATTTATTCGTATGATCTTATCAACGAACAAATATTTATTAGTGTTTGTCTGGCTTGTTATTGGGTATGATCCGACTTGGATCATAACGTACTAACCACATCAATCTTGTATGTGTCTTGGGCATATAAGATACAACAATCTCCCACTTGCACAAGATTCATAGAAGATTGATGCAAGTAGTAAATACTGCCTAACAATGGTTTACTACCCTTAATACGTATGACTAAGTGCCATTCAATAACATCATCCTCTTCAAGTATCACACTCGAATTGTTTTAGGTGAATCAATCATTTATCCTTTTGTCTCAGATGTCATGTTAAATCCTAGAGACACAGAATTGTCATTCTCTGATGATTTAACTTTAACAGGCCTTAGACATCTAACTCTCAACACATAAGAGGAACAAATTCCATCTTGACTACATACGTCTCTCACAATCACCTTATATCATACCTGAGCTTAGTCTTATGTACTGCCAATGTTTCATAACAACAAAGAACTAAGTCAAAGTACGATACTTGGTGAATATCAAGACCTAATATGTATCTCAGGTCTGAGGATACAATGATATTCGCCTTTACTCAATATCTCTTATGACTAATCACAAAGATTCCATGCAGAAATAATTGAGAGCGGGTCAGTCCTATATCTATATCCCATAGACATCAATGAACCTTTGTAGCAACCTTTTGCTCTATATTCATGCCTTAGGAATATCAACCAATCCATGTTCATTATAGTCTCATATTCATAGTTGTTCCCACAAGTATGATCGACTACGGACGTTTAGAATAACTTACTTATTCACGGATTTAAACATGCTAAAATAGAAGAACAAATGAAAAATTATAACCATATAATTAAGTCAAATAACATAAGTTCCAATATCCAAATACAAAATTTGATCAAGTCCAATCACTAGAATATCGAAGTCCTAAGGCACAAGTATGACTTTCATGCTTTGACCTATCTAGGAGCTTCGTGAATGGATCCGCAATATTTTGATCGGTGTGAACTTTGCAAATACATATCTTTCCCTTTTCAACTTCATCCCTTATGTAGTTGAATCTCCGTTCAATGTGCCGAGTCTTTTGATGTGCACGAGGTTCCTTGATTTGAGCAATCGCACCCTCGTTATCACAAAAGATCTCTAGGGGGTCTTGAATGGTAGCAACGACCCTAGTTTAGCAATGAACTTCTTAAGCCATGCAGCTTCTTGAGCTACCAGTGAAGCGACGATGTATTCTGATTCTGTTGTAGATAGTGCCACTACATCTTGCTTTGAGCTCTTCCAAGAGACCGCTCCTCCATTCATAATAAAGAGATATCCCGACTGTGATCGAGAATCATCTCGATCAGTTTGGAAACTCGCATCCATGTAACCCTTTACAACGAGCTCCTCCTTACCAGATCCATATATTAAGAACATATCCTTAGTGTTTCTAAGGTATTTCAAAATACTCTTAACAGCCATCCAATGACTATTACCAGGATTCTGTTGATATCTACTTGTCATGCTTAGAGCACATGATACGTCCGGCCTAGTACATATCATTGCATACATGATGGATCCTATAGCAGATGCATATGGGACTCCATTCATTCTTTCTTGTTCAACCTTTGAACTAGGGCATTGAGATGAGCTCAATATTGTCCCCTTTTGAATGGGTACCAAACCTTTCTTAGAATTCTCCATCTTGAACCTTTTCAAGATCTTTTCAATGTATGCACTTTGGTTTAAACCTATCAACTGCCTTGATCTATCCCTACAGATCTTTATTCCTAAAATATATGTGGCCTCACCAAGATCCTTAATGGAAAAACAGCTTCCAAGCCAGGTTTTTACACCTTCCAAGGTTGGAATGTCATTTCCAAATAGTAGAATGTCATCGACATATAGTACAAGGAAAGTAATAATGCTCCCACTAGCTTTCTTATATACACAAGCTTCATCAGCGTTTTGAAGAAGCCAAATTTCTTTACTTCATCATCAAAACAGTGATTCCCACTTCTTGACGCTTGTTTCAATCCATAGATTGACTTCTTTAACTTGCATACCCTGTTTGGATGTTTTGGATCGACAAAACCTTCAGGCTATTTCATATGGACATCTTCCTCAAGATATCCATTAAGAAAAGCGGTTTTAACATCCATTTGCCAAATCTCATAGTCATAATATGCTGCAATGGAAAACAATATCCTGATAGACTTTAGCATTGCCACAGGCGAGAAAGTTTCATCATAATCAACCCCTTGAGTTTGAGTGAAACCTTTCGCTACAAGTCTAGCTTTATAAGTATCCAAGTTTCCATGCATGTCGGTTTTCTTCTTGAAAACCCACTTGCTTCCAACTATCTTGGACTTAAGAGGTGGTGTAACCAATTCCCAAACTTGGCTATCATACATGGATTGCATCTCAACGTTCATGGCTTCTTGCCATTTGTCAAAATCAGGTTTTGGCATTGCATCATGGTATGTGGTTCGTTCATCCGAATCTACCACATAGCATCCATACATGAAAAATCCATATCTCTCAGGAGGAACACTAATTCTACCAGATCTGCGAACGTTTTGTGTATCTTGATCATCCATATGATCATTCTCAACATCCTCATGTTGATTGCTAGTATCATCCAATCATGTATCGTCTTGTGAATCTTGAACCTCTCCAAGTTCCACTGTTCTTCCACTAGTTTCTTCCGAAAGGAACTTAGTTTCCAAGAACTCTGCCTTTCGAGCAATAAACACTTTCTGCTCTATCGAATCATAGAAATAATATCCAATACAATCTCTAGGATATCCAATGAAGATCCACTTTGTGGATCAGGCTTCTAGTTTATTTTGAGTGTATTGCTTAGGATAAGCCTCACACCCCCAAACTTTTAAATATGATAATGATGGAACCCTTCCATGCCATACTTCAAAAGGTGTCCTTTCCACTTTTTTGGTTGGGGCCATATTTAAAATACGGGCAGTGGAGAGCAACACGAAACCCCAAAATGATAGAGGTAGTGTACTTCTAGCCATCATAGATCGAACCATATCCAATAGAGTCCGATTCCTCCTCTCAGACACACCGTTATGTTGTGGTGTTCCAGGTGGAGTAAGTTGTGAGACAATCCCACAACTTCTAAGATACTCTTGAAATTCACTACTTAGGTATTCACCTCCTCTATCTGTACAAATAATCTTGACCGTTTTGTTGAGTTGATTTTCTACTTCATTCTTGAAGATTTTGAACATTTCAAAAGATTCATGTTTGTGTCTTAACAAATACACATACCCATAACGACTATAGTCATCGGTAAAGGTAATGAAGTATCTTTCACCATTCCTGGTTATTGGTTTAAAAGGTCCACATACATCCGAATGTATGATCCCTAATAAATCTTTTGCCCTTTCATTAGTCCCACTAAAAGGGGCCTTTGTCATTTTACCTTGTAAGCAAGACTCGCATACATCAAATGAATCATTCTCATTAGTTTTCAAAAGACCATTCTTTTGAATTTTTTGCACACGATTCTTGTTTATGTGACCAAGGCGACAATGCCAAAGATAGGAATCACTCAAATCTAATTTGAGCCTTTTGGTGGTTGCTTGGTACATTGAACTATCATATGTTGTGTTATCATGAACCAATTCATAAATACCATTACAAGGTATAGCCTTAAAATAAAACACATGATTTAAAGAAACATGAATATCATTGTCAACAAACTTGAAATCATAATCATATTGTCTTAAACGGGAAACAAAAATAATGTTCCTAGTCAAACTAGGAGCGTACAAAACATTCTTTAAAATGACTTCCAAACCACTTGGAAGCTTCAAAATGTAGTCTCCTTGGGCTTCCACGTGAACCTTTGCACCATTGCCCATAAAGAGACTAATTTCCCCTTTTGCACAATGCTCACTTCTTTTGAACCCCTGCAACAAATTGCAAATATGAGTTCCACATCCGGTATCCAATACCCTTCCCCTTGACGTGCCCCCTTCCCTTTGGCAACACTTTCCCTAGGGTCGGGAAGGTGCCTTTTCCTACTACCTCCTTCATTGATCGTAAGGACCGGTAGAACCTTTCTGCCCATGCCCGCCTCAGCCGTTTTGATCATTGAATGAAGCTCACCAATGCTCTTGTCCCATCCATTCATGTTATAGTTCATAACAAAGCTATCAAACTTCTTGGATAGGGAGTTGAGGATCAAATCCGTTGCCAACTCGTTGGACACACAACAGTTAAACCTTTCAAGGCGATCAATGTGGCTCTCCATCTTAAGAACGTAAGATGACACCGATTGGGTCTCGTTCATCCGACATGCATGGAGTGCTCGAACCGTTTCAAAGCGCTCCACCCTTGATTGTTATTGGAACATTTCCTTCAACTAGGTGATCATGTCATAGGCATTGTGGTTCTCAAAGTCCTTTTGCAAATCGGGAATCATACTCGCTAGCATGAGACATGAGACTTGCACAGAGTCCTCGGTGTACTTGACCCACTCGGCAAAGGCCTCTACGTCATTCTTATCGGGTTGATCGGGAATGGGATCGTCTAACACATAGGACTTCTTTTCTTGCTTGAGAACGATTCTCAAGTTTCGGTACCAATCCATGAAGTTCCCATGGTTTAGACGTTCCTTTTCAAGGATTGTTCTTAGTGATAGGTTATGGACGGTCGGGATTGCGTTGTTGTTGTTAGCCATCTACAATTTTACAAAGTTCAATTTTTAGTATTTTTAATATCAATGTATTTTGATTATTAATACCCCTTTTTATCTCATAGACGATTAATAATCCAAATTTAGAATCCAACATTATGTTTAAATATCGGTTAGGTGACCTTTATCCCTTTATTTAAATTAACAAGGTAGTCAACGTTTGACAATTGTAACCTGTTACAATTTCTAGTGTATGGGATCGGTTAAACATCTTATGTTTTGTTTGGCAGGTTTATCCCATTAACACCCTTTGTACGTCATGCTTCGGTGATCCTAATGCATGATTTCCAAATTAAGTCGTCCCACATAGGCACACGTGTGAATTTGCTAATATAAGTGGTTAGGTGACCTTTATCCCATAAATATGGCAAACCCATCTCAAACTCATAAGTTCCCTCCAATGTGGTTAGGTGACCTTTATCCCACATCAAGTTCCCAAATGATTCGAGTGTTGTATAAGAGGATGGTGTTTGACTTGTTTTAAAGGGATTTGTGTTTTCAAAATTCTAGTTTGGAAAACTATTTTTATACCTTGCATTTGCAAGCATTCAAATGCATGGTAGTTTGTTTGAAAACTTATTTCAAAGTTCCTTTTAATAACCCATTTAATTATGAAATCAATAACCTTTGGTAAAATCCATTTTATTACTTATTTATTTCTAAGAAACCAATTTTATGCAAGTTGTTGATTTCTAGTTATTAACTATCCAATTCCACAATAAGATAAGATGAATATAAATCAACCATGCATGCATAATAAAACAACCACAAGTTCATAACCATAGCCAATGGATTTGGCAACACTTGTTGGCCAAAACAAGTGTGCCAAAAGGGTCTATAATAAAGGACAAACACATTTTGCTTTATTTAGGCTCTCTTTTGGGCTCCAACTTCAGCTCCTAGCTTCCTTGGGCCTCCATTCTTTGGGCTTTGGTTATTGGGCTTAAAACCAATCTTGGGCTGTGAGGCCCATTTCGGCCAAAATGGCCCAAACCAAAACCCAAAATCTTGTTGAACTTCTTTTACAAAATATATCCTAATACATTTTTACAAGTAAAAGAAATACAACTAATCTACTTATTATTACAAAGCAACATAAAATAATAAATAGATTACAAACCCAAATAAATAAATATTACAACCCAATTGAATAATCAAACAATATCACAACACAAATACACATCCAAACACAAGGTATTGGCTAGGTTATGAACATCCATATACACATCCAAATATGCAAGTATTAGAAGTTAAAATGGTTCCCCTTTATGAACCCTAAAGTTTTCGGCCAAGGTTAAACAAACCGAGAACTTACGGTTTTGTCCAAGCAAAACAATCAACCAACAATGTGACTTATTTTTCTAAGATTACCACATGCATGTAAAGGATAAACTTGAAAAAACCAAGGGGCAACCAACAGCCCTAAAGGCTTCGGCCATATGGTGAAACACACCATAAAACCTTGAAATTGTATGATCTATACATGTATGCATTCGTATAAGTGGCTCTTGATGCCATTGTTAGGATTTAACAAGATTATCAAAGTCCATATAAGCTTATTTATAGGAAAATGCAGCGGATTATGAGTTTAAAATTTTGTTAATATGCTGATTATTAAACCCATTTTAACAAGCAAAACCCAAACCACGGATCCATATATGAAATGCATACAATAAAAGCAACCATAAGATGTTTAGAAACTACCTTTCTAACTGTTAGAAATCGAGTTTAAGATGATGATAAAGCTGTTTTGGAGGCCAAGTCTTCAATGTGGAAGACCTCAAGGAGTGATACCCACACACCCTTGCCAAACACCAAGCTTGTTAGGGAACTAAACACCAACTCTCTTCCTCTTGTTGCAAATCCGATTTTCAGCAAAAGGAACTCCAAATTCAGCCTAAGGATTTCGAGATTTGGGAGAGAAGATGAGAGAAAAATGCTCTTGCATGTGTGTGTGAGAGAGTGTATTGGTAAGAGAGAGAAGTGTAATCAAGTCATGCCTTTTTTTCACGACAAAATTGGGTGGTTCAAGGCCATGGGCGGCCAAACCCCCTTTTCAAATTGGGTTTTCCATTTTTAGTTTTATTTTATAAAACTTACACTCTCTTTTATTCTCTTATCATAAGATTTATAAAACTAAAACTCCTTTTTAGTTTTACAACATCAATACACTTTTATTTGATATTATTTAACATACTTAAATAATCTTACAAATATTTTCTCATGAACAAATTATCCACATAATGTTGTTCTAATACAAAAACAATGTTTTAGAAAACCCATTTTCTAAATTGGTGTCAATATTTATTCGTATGATCTTATCAACAAACAAATATTTATTGGTGTTTGTCTGGCTTGTTATTGGGTATGACCCGACTTGGATCATAACGTACTAACCACATCAATCTTGTATGTGTCTTGGGCATATAAGATACAACACTTAGAGTATTACATGTTTCCTAGATATGTCAAGCACATTCTCAACTATGAACTGGGCTCACAGTTAAGGGGAACAGGTAATATTTTAAAATTAGGACAGATGAAGCCCGACATATTTAAAAATATGAGAAAGCCTACTGTGGGCTTCTCAGGGGTAGAAACAGCCCTAGTCCTAAAAATATTAGAGCTCATTGCTCAAGGTGACAACCTAGCAGCACCAGGTAGTGTTGAACGCACACCTTCCACTTCAAGACAACCCCCACATCTAGAAATAACCATCACCTACCAAAGAAAATCCAAACGAACCCCTTCATAAGTTATTCAACTTGTGCAGGCCCCCATCCCACTTCCCTTGAGGAGCAAACTACTCACATCTCACCAATAATCAGTCATGAGGTTGCTCATGCTCAGACTGATGAGCTCACAACCCAAGAAGCCTTAAGCCTTCACTCAGAGTCTTACCACTCTAGTGCATAACCTTTAGAGGATAGTTACCATCCCCAGCCTCTTGATCTAAACCAGCCAATACCCAGCCTAGACTTCTATGATGATGAGGCTTTAACACTCAGTGAGTATCATGAGTCTCTCTTCTCTTTCCCTGCTCAAAGAGAGATGAGTGCTCCTGCTTCTCCCATATCTTGCCTACATCATCCATCTACCACTGAGATGAATCTTTCTGAACTTGTTTAGAGGATCCATATGGAAGAGGCTCTTACTTCTGCAAGTGATTATATCATTAAGACCTCAACAATGGCAACCCAGCCCATTGACACTTCAATTGAAGTTGTCAATGTGTAGGAGAAATCCAGCAGCCAAGAACAACATGCTAGTGATGAGGAAGAAGACTTAGGTCCTATTCTCTCAACCGCCAGTGATTCTTCTACTGAAGATTAGGGGAATCTCAAACTAAAGGTGCAGAAACTGACCTAAATATGCACTTATTTAGTCTCCAAGTTTAGTCATTTAGAATTTCAAGTGACTACCTTGCAAAGAAGGGTCAATGATCAGCAACTTGAGATTTCTGATCTCAAGGAACAACTAGCTAGGAGACCCTTCAGGAGGATTCAACAAGGAACACAAGAACCTGAGGATGTGATAGACTTAACCCCCAGTTCACCTATGTAAGAGGGTCATGCTACCAAAAAAGGGGAGGAAGTCCAAGCAATCTCGGAACCTAGGAGTCCTTCACAGAGTATGGAAATTAAGGACTCATTACCCTCACTTGCAATTGTCCATATTTAGCAACCTCCTCAAGTTCACATTGATGTGGACTCTCTCATACAAAGTTTGTTTGAGGAGGGTATACCAAGGGCTGTGAATGAAATACTAGGGTGGAGGTATGATGCTAATAGAAGAGCCCTAATACTTCATCGATTTTAAGGGTAGCAAGAGGTCTTTAACTTTCAGACGTTGAACTACTATGACAGTCTTTCTCTAGTCAATATGCCACTTGTCAACCCAACTCAATATAGGCAAGCTGATATAATGGTTGAGAGGGTTCAAGATAGGATTGTTAAAGAGTTAAGACATAGAAGAAGACAAATGCAAACATGCAATGTCATTGGATAACTAGATGTTGAGGTGGACCTTAAGATTAGCTTCAAAGAGGAAACCTTGACTGAAGGCCCAGTGATAGAACCTATGAGCATTGTCACAGAAACAACTACTTCAACATCCTCTATCCTCAGTGAGGCACCAATTGGTGAAAGTGCTTCACAACCTCTCTCTGGCCAGAGCCTAACTGCTGAATCGAGCAATGAAGGCCAAAACTCTCTCCACCCTGAGTCACTAAGGCCTTTGAGTGACAAAAGGAAATGGAAAATGACTCCTAAGGAGATTGAGGAGGAGGAAAGAGATAGGAAGAGGAAGCTAAAGGTAGAGAGTTCAAGTGGGTCTCTAGGCTTCATGGAAGCAGCAATCAGGGCAACCCCCATGCCAGACACTGAAGATGATAAGTTGAGGGCTGCTAGATTAAACTACTTAGGGACCAGAAATTACAATATAGATGAACTAATCTCTCTCATCTTAGAAGAATTAAATGAATTGGCAGACTTAGAGTTGATAAAGGAGAGAAGGAGGTTAAAGATGCACAGTTGCTCCCCAAAGTTAAAAAAGAAAGAAGGCAGAAGAGGCTTTACAAACATACTTATACTCACTCCCCAGTTCATGAAAGCCTTGAGAGAGAGGTTGTGGCAACTGAACAACCTCAGGTAGATAAGGAGGCTGATAGACAAAACATGATCCACTACCTGATTGCCACAGGTCTCTATCAGGCATCTACACTTCTTCCCCTCTCATATAAGTACATTGAATTTGTATATCTTAAGTAGCTGGAACAACAGTTTATTAAATAACAAAAGGCTGCTAAGAAAAAGATGAGGGAATAAGCTGTAAAGTCAAGAGCCATCATCCAAGAGTCAAAAGAAGTCTACTGATAGGCAGAGGATGATGAGTTTCTTGAAGTTGTATGGATTCTTTGGAAGGAGGCTTGGTCCAATGTCTCTATCCACTATGGATGAGCACATTAGAGTGATCAAGCAAAATATTAAAAGGGAGAGCTTGTGGACTTGCATTCTCTACCAAGCCAAGCTCTTCCTAAAGTCGAGGTTAAGGTTGAACCAACTCAGACAACATGATGATACATGATTACCCTAGTTTATTGTACTTAAATGTTTGTGTCTTTCATTTCTTACATATGTGTAATACAATGGTATTATTATAATATGATATATGTTTGGATGTCTATTTACTATTGATTATATTGTATTCTTATAACGTTTATTACTACACACTTGACTGAACATTATATATAGGTTTGTAGTAGTTATTCATAGTTCTGAGTTAATAATGACTCAGAAATATGTTTGACTTAGTCTTGTGGTCATTCATGATAATGGACCATGCTTATGGACCAGTCGCATGACTGAACCAGGTGACTGGATCAGTCGCACGACTGAGTCATAAGACTGGTTCAGTCGCACGATTGAACCAGGTGACTGAATCAGTCGCACGACTGAGTCATAAGACTGGCTCGATCGCATGACTGAACCATTCATAGAGTTCAGTGGTGCGTATGAATCAATCGCTTGACTCAGTTGCACGACTGAACCATCCTAATGGCTCAGTCGTATGACTATACACCGTAACCTATAAATATCACGTAATTCGTGAAAAAAAGTACACTTCGAATATTATTATACCCTAGCCGCCCAGAGCGTTCTAGTTCGTCCATCCAACTTCATAGTTCGTCCCTGATTGATTTCTACTCGTTCTTAACGTTGTTTAATCATTAGATCGATCAGGGTTTACGTTCTCACTGATTGGATCGCCAATCAAATACGATTCCGCACTATTTGATCTGGTTACACGTTGGATCTATTAGTACTCCGTCCGTACACGGTACTAACAAGTGGTATCAGATCCATTGGCTCATGATTCTTCATGGATTCGATTGGTGTTTTGTTAAAACTAATGTTTTTAATTCAAAAGATTCGTGTTTTGATTCAAAAAGTGTTTTTAAAGTGTGCATGATTCAAAAGATTCAAACTTTTTGACTTATGACAGATTAGGGTTCGTGAAAAATCATTTTTTGGTGTGAAAGTGTTCAAAGTTTCAAATTTTTCATCCACAGCAGCTTCAGTCGCACGATTGGCTCAATCGCACGATTGAATCCCAATCGCACGATTCAACCGCAAGACTGGAATTAGTCGTAATGCTCATTCACATGACTGGATTAAGCTAACCCACATGATTGAACTCATTCGCATCCCTCAATCGCACGATTGAACTCATCACACGATTGAACTCTGTCGCACTCTCCAATCGCAAGATTGAACTTTGTCATACTCTCCAATCGCACGATTGACTCTGTTGTATACATAATTTTTCAAGTTTGAAACCATGGACAATCAGAACTCTGCGTTTACTACTGGAAAGGACTCATGGATCCAGAATCTATTACTTTTGGAAAATGAGATTGGAAATCATAATAAACCACCAAAACTGTTGACCTTGGATGAATACCCGCAATGGAGACAACGGTTTGAAATCTACCTTAACGGAGTTGACCCAAACTTGTGGACTTCAATTGAGATTGGTTATACTACACCTGTTGGAGCAAATGGATTTAAACTGACTCTAAGTAGGATGAATGAAGTGCAAAAGGTTACACATGACGCTGAAAAGAAAGCCTATGCCTTGCTGACACAGTCGATTCCAAAGGATATTTTCCATCAGTTTTTGGAACATAAACATTCAAAGAAGCTGTGGGAGGCACTGGAAAAGAGATATGATGGTAATGCAACCTTAAAGGCACTGAAGGCTAAAGCACTCAAGAAGGAATTCGATAACTTCTCATCCATGGGAAATGAAAGCTTGGATGATATTATAGATAGGTTTTATCATCTGATAAGTGAGTTGCATACTCATGGAGTAACTACCTCAATAGAGGATAAAGTTGCAAGCTTTGCTGATGGTCTACCGGATAAATGGGATTCTTTTGTGTCTAATCTAAGACAGAACAAAGTTCTAGCTACCCTGGACATCAATGAATTTATCTTGAATTTGAGGGAGGAGGAGCTAAGGATGAAATACAAGTCCAAGAAAGGGTCATACACACAGAATCCATCACTATACAATGTTGTTCCACACCAGTTTCATCTGGTGCACCTCTTCAAACAACATTTGTTTCCAACACGTCCGGAACTTCTCAAAGTGGCTCTTCTGGAAGTGAATCATCGGGATCATCTGGAACTCAATATATTATCCCTGACTCTAATCCTATAAAGATGAAGACTGAGAATCTGGGAAATGTTACTGTTGAGGTAGCAAAAGAGCATATGGATCTTCTCGCTATGGTTGTACACTTATATGATGGGTTGGTTGCTGGTAAGATAGGAAACTATCATCTCGTGAATGAGGACTATAAGCAGGTAGATGAGATAGAGTTGGAAAGAATGTATATCATGTGGGCTTTGGCCAGTGCTGTGAGAAGGGCTAAGAAGTTTGTGAAGAAGACGGGGCAGAATCTGGTTGCCACCAAAGACATAACTTTTGGTTTTGATAAGACCAAAGTTACTTGGTTCAACTGTGGTAAAAAGTGTCACTTCAAAAGAGAGTGCGTGAAACCTAAGAAGATCGGAAATGGTAACCCTTTTTCATCCATAAACCGTCAGGACAAAGAAAAGAAAGTGGCTTCAACGAGTCAGGATTTGAAGGCTTTGGTTGCTCAAGGGGATGAAGGACAGGACTGGTCCTTCAGATTTCTTTCTGATGGAGAAGCAAATGTGGCACTGGTAGAAGATCTTGATGACGGGTCAACGAGTGAAGGAGATAACATAGCTGATTATGCTAATTCAGACGCTGAAAAAGCTATGCATGCCGTGGATCATTTGATTGAAGATGAATTGACTGCTGCCAGCACAGAATCTCAAACTAACGAGGAATCTCAGGTTGCTTTCATGGCTATTTTACCTCCAGCACGTCACAGGTAAGTACCAAAAATGAACTTTTTGATAAACATGAGTGTGAAGAATGCAATAAATTTCATGAAAGCATAGATTTAAATTTTGCTTGATTGTTAGATCACAATGACAGTTTGGTAAATGATTTAAAATTATGCACTGAAGCTAACAGGGTGTTAAAACAAAATGAGAGTAGTTTTAAAGAAAAGATTGAACTGTTAGGAAAGAAACTTAGGGAAACTGAGATTGTAGCATTTAATCAAGCAAATGATATTAAGTTCTATCTGAAAACAATAGAGGAAACAAAAATCGATTCTTCAAGTTGAAATTGAATCTTTAAATCAGAAAATTCTCAGTCTTGCTAGTTCCTCTCATATTGTTAAAAACTTGGTTAAAAAAGAAATGGGGGGAAGGGATTGGTTATAAGATTATGCCACCACCACATGCGATCCTCTGAAACACAAAATGCCGACTTGTTAATAATAACCCTATAAAGAATCATGTGGTAACAACACCCCTAGTCAGTAATCCGGACACCACAGTTAACCCTGTGCCTCCGATTACTGACCAGGAAGCAACAACTTCTGGCACAAGAGATGAGGTTGTCATTGAAAATTGAGATGATGAGAATAGCAATGCTATTTTTGGGTTGGGTTCAAAAGTTCATGTTTTAAAATGTAAAATTTTAGAACCAACTCATTCTAAAACTGTTCATCAACAAAATCTCAACAAAATGAGAGAAATAGGTAATCAAAAGGCGAAACCTATTAAATTTGTTAAAGAAGGAGAGCAACCTCAAATAGAAAAGAAAGAGACCAACCCTAGACCTTACTCCCCCCCAAAAAAAAGATCTCCCGGTCCTTTTAAATGGAGATCCTGTTATGGATGTGGAAAACGAGGACATATATCTCCTAATTGTCCTTATTATCAAACACCAAGACGGAAGGTTGAATTTTTTCAAGATAATAAACCAAGGTTTTCTACAATAAAAAGATCAAATACCTCTCCGCAATACCACAGGCAACACAGTCAAGCCCTGGCAAAGCTGTGAGGACTGAGGTAAAACATGGTGATGAAAGCAAACAAAATGTTAAAACAGTAAACCAGTCATCTGTTTATCACAAACAGGCCTTACACAAGACTGGTTTGTGGAAACCTAAATCATCAAGTGTGTCTGAAAGTGAGGATAAGATGAAGAATGTTGTCTCTCTGACTTCCCAAGGACAGTGGGTGGAGTTTGTTATGTGTGATGCCTCTGGGAAACCCAAGCCAGTAAAGGCCTGGGTCCCACTCCTGAACTAATCTTTTCTGTTTTGTGCAGGTTGTGTGCTACAGCGTTAGCACTAACACCTGGAATATTGATAGTGGGGCATCCAGGCACATGACCGGGAATCTGTCTCTCATTTTCAATGTCAAACAAATCAAAGGGGGACATGTGTCTTTTATGGGAAACAAAGGAGGCTATATCATTTCGTACGTACACCGTACGTCGACCCCAAAACAAAACACATCGGAATTAAATATCACTTCATATGTGACTGTTTGGAAAAACATTTAATCGATGTGATTAAATTAACATGGATTTCAGCGCGCCGACCTCTACACAAAACCTTTTGACAAACCAAGATTTTATTATCTATTAGAGGTTAACGGCGTCAAAAGAAAGACGATGCGATTTAGGAAAGATCGAGTTCATAGTCCGTCAATATGTTTCGCAGTCTTTAATTTTTTCTGTCAAATTTATTTTATTTTATTTTCTGTCTTAAAAATATCAAAAACACAAAAAGATTTTCTGTTTTAGAATTTTAGAGGGAGAATGGTTTCAGGTTCAGTATTTATTACTTAAAAAAAGAAAAAATGGGGGGCAGGTAAGCAGAAAAGCAAAGACATCAAATCCGAGAAATTGATTTAGTACAATGGAAAATGATAGTACACAGGCATCGAATCGTTTAGGACACCAAAAAGATTTTCATTTTTGAAACATTATATTAAAAGTCATAGAAAATTAAAAAACTGAGAAGTCAAAGCCTAATAAGTTGAAAAATGATAGTAAGCTAGTCTATTACTGTGGTTACATAGAGAAAGTAGATCTAGGGGTTGCATGTCCATTATATAATGTGTTAGTAAATTCAACATAATAGACTAGTAGACGTCATTGTTGAATCACTTAAATTAAATCAATCAACATGTTGTGGGTTCCTATCTTATCCCTGGTTTGCACAATCATTAAATTTCCAATAACGAGTGAGGAGCGAAAAAAAGGCCACAAATGTGTGCGAATGACCAAAAACATGAGCAATGCATATGACAAATGTCATAAAGCTAATCAAGTGAAACGTAATCAAGGAAATAACAACTGTTGTTGCTGCGTTAAATGTATTATAAAATTGCTCTAACAAGAAGATAGGAAGTGTGCCTCTCTACTGTGCGATGGCACTGAAATAAGGATAAGTATAACCTTTATATTCTAAGAATTCATTGTTGTTTGCGCCTCTCTGCTGTGCGATGGCACTGACCTGAGGCTTGGCATCTCTTTAAAAGCTCTTAGAATAGTCTCTTCTTGACAAAAACCCATAGACCGCTCAAATATCTCCTGAGGAAGGTTGATTACCATATAAGTGTGGGATCCACCAATACTTGTTGAACTAATACACCTAAATTATCACTAATGTGTCTCAAAAATCTGTGTATGGATTTAAGTGGACAAATATACTGACAATCATTATGGTTGCATCTCTCGATGTTCAAAATCAATGTGTGCTATACAACAGCTCTAGCATGATTTCTGTTAGTGCTTTTGACTCTTAGATGAATGAGATTCTGTGAATTAATGTTCTTTGTTATCAATATAAATACAAAAGGTCCCAAATGATTGCGTTTTATGCATGTCTGATTCCATGTGAATCGTTTAAGTGATGTTAAATGATTTCAACCCTTCTCAAATGAAAAATACAAAAATATGTCTTATTTTAGTTTTATTTCAAGTTTTTCCTGCTTTAGTTATGTTTGTATTGAGTCGATGTCGGACTATGTAACAAGATTGAACTCTGTGAATGTAACATAATGAACCGAACGTTAACTGTGAAAAGGTTGTTTCTAAAAGATAAAAAGGTCACGTCTGAGGTGATCAAATGATTTTTAGTTAAAAGGATCACGTCTAAGGTGATCAAATGGTTTTCATATAAAAGGATCACTTCTGAGGTGATCAAATGGTTTTCAGTTAAAAGGATCATGTCTGAAATGACCAATGGTCAAAATGTCATATATCAAAGATAACTGTTTGAAATTCTGAGCCAAACGAAGTCAAATTCATAAGAGTATGGCCCAATCATGCGACTGTGGCTCAATCGCACGAGTGGACCAGGAGCATGGCCCAATCGCACAACTGGAACATGAGTATGGCTCAAGAGCACGAATGGACCATGAGGATGGCCGAGTCTCTCGATTGGCAACCTCAGTATGAACCAATCGTACGAGTGGCAGGATCAGTTCGTCTCAATCGCACGATCGGGGAATGCGCATAGGTCAGTCGTCCGATTGAACCTTGGTCGCACGTATGAACCATACGTATGGGTCCAGTCGCACGACTGAAATTCATAACAGTATAAAAGGAGGTCTGTCGGTCATAACCCTACACGTGGTTTCAAATTCTCTCAAATACCCGGCTATCTATGGACCCCTTTTTGAATTTTTTTCTTATGATTTCCCTCGATTTCTCGATTGCTAACGGTTCCGTGTTGATCTACAGGTACTTTCAAGATAAGAACATGATGTAATGTACCCAAATTCGAAAAAAAAGCAGAACGTTTAACATCACACTACACTGAACTAACAACATCGAATTGGACCTTTAAATGAAATTAAAAGTGCATTTAATATATATCTAGTATTATAACAAGTCTTGGCACATATAATGACAGTAATCTTGATATGGTTATTGCTGATTTGAAGAAAATTTGAACTTATCGCACTCGCACAGTATGTATGTGACTGGACATAATAATGAACTTCAATCGCACGATTGAACCATACGCATGATTCAATCGCACGATTGAATCAATCGGTGCTTCAGTCGCATGACTGGTTTAGCCGTGTGACAAGGTGCACGACTAAGCTCAGTCAGATGCATAATCTCACGACTGAGCTTAGTCGTATAGTCCAATCGTACGATTGAACCAGTAAGATAAAACCTGTTTCAAATTCAAATGTTTCTTTCTTGTGAATTGTTCTAACTTGTTATTCAAATGGTTTTTGTGTATGTTATAGTGAAATGGTGAAAAGGTGGACCATGAGTACTAAGCACAAAATTTGTGCTTACCCGAACACCACATCGAAATACTGCAGATTTTGTGGGTGTTATAGAGTTTCTAGTCTGATCCAGGATACACCAAGCCATCTCTACTTCCTGCACACCTTACCGATCCCTACAGCAAGCGTTCTGGGAGAATGCTGTAGTGAATTGTTCAGTTGAGCCATTCAGGATCAGGAGCTCCATTTTTGGTCAGGATATAGACATAGGTGAAGATAACTTGAGGAGGGTACTGGATCTGGGAGATGATATGGATTATCGGACCAAGCTTCATCCCTTGACTATCAGAGGATGTTTCTTGAGGATTAAGTACGCTGGTGACATCAATGTCAGCGTGCTTAATAAGAGCAACATGTGCCCTCCCTTTAAGTATTTAGTACATGTGATTCTAAAGTGCATTGCTTCTAGACGCGGGAGTTTTGATGAGCTAAGTGATCAGATACAGAACACATTAGTGGCGTTAGTACTGAACAACCCGTTCAGCTTCTCCAAGATGTTCTTCAATTACATAAGGGAAAACATAGAGGCCAAGGGGAAGGAGAGTTTCTGCATGTATCCTAGATTTCTCCAAATGATCATAAACGAGAAACTCCCAAACCTACCAAAGAATGGAGATGATGAAGTGGCCTTAAAGGTAATGGATGATACTACACTAGGAAGGATGAAGGTTTATAGGGGAAAGCAAACAAAGCCCCCAGTGAGAAGATTGTTTGGGTATCTGGCCAATTCTGGATACGTTGCTCCCGCCAGGAAGAAGTGGAGCCATGATGATAGTGACTCCGACGTTGAGCACATTGTGATTCCTGATGATGAGGATGATGATGATGATGATGATGACCAGAATGTAGGTCATGGAGGTAACTCATCAGCTGTGGGTGGGTCTAGCCAGCCTACAGTTCACCCAGATCTCCCCACTATGAAAGATCTGGGTAACTTTGACTTGAGAGATGATTCGGAGGACTCAGAAGAAGAGCCTCTTACCAGGCAGGTCAGTAGCAAGTTAGTGGCTATTGAGAGAGGGAAGGAGGTAATCGGTTCCTGCTGGGCTGGTTCACAAGGTGTTGACACCAAGGAAACAGATCCATCATATACACCCGAACAGCCTAGCAACGTAGGGAGAGCACCGATGGTTAGGGGAACGAGAAAGAAGAGAATTGCGCAGCCATATGGGAAGAAGGGGAATCATTAAAGATTTTTTGATGAGTTCTCCCACGCCAACTCACACCACACATACTACATCCCCTGCCACTACCACTGACATACCCACTACCACACAAATACCCACATCAGCCTCACCCTCAATACCCAACACCACACCTCCACAAACTATTCTATTCCTACACCTATGTTCACTACCTTAACCACCGAACCTACCTTTACCAAGCCGATACCTCAACCTCCTATATTCCCCCTTTCCAGAGCACTACTCTTCCAACAGTTGGGTTAGAGGAACAGCTAGCAAGCCTTAACAGGCTAGTTATCAAGCTGTTAGCTGCTGATGCCCTCCGAACCAACCAAATCAGTTAACTGATGTCTGTGAATGCAGCACAGGGCCAACAAATTGCCAAACTGACTGAGAAGAACGAAGCCCATGAGCGTGCTTTAGTTCGAGCTCATAAGGCCCTTCAAGATCAGAATAAGCTAGTGCTGGCATCCACCAAGAAGATCGAGGATCTAGAGAAGGAAAATAAGAAGATTATGTTGAGGGTGAAAGGGAAAAGAGAGGAAATGTTAAAGATTAAAGGAGATGGAGGTGATGATGATGACGATGATGATTCTAGTGATGATGAATCAGATGATGAGGATGATGAGGAAGAGTCGGATGAGACTAGAGAGGAGAAGAAGAAAGATGATGATGAGGAAAACAAACCAGAAGGTGACGCGAACGCGTCAGCCTCAAATCAATATGAGCAGGAGAGGCGGACTAAGAAAAATCGAGATCAGGGAGTTTCCTCCTTTGCTCCCCAAGCTAGCGAGCCTCAAGATAAAGATCAAAGTAATGATAAGAATGCCTATGCAATTTGAAATCTATTGTAATTGAAAATTGTATTTCATTAATAAAAATGAAGATAATTTATGTTTAATCCCTTGATGATTCATTAATATGTGCTTTATTGATCATTCTATTTAACAGATACAACTCAACAGAGAGATGATTTTGATGTTGCTCCCCTTCAGCAAATTAAGACTCAGCTCATAATGATTCTTGATTTGCAAGGGATTGTAAGAAGATCTGTGAGTTATAACACCTGAAAAGGGGGAGATTATTCATGACTTAACCGACGAACAGCTTGCAGATATATTCAGATTAAATCCTGATGAGATTGTGAAAGATGCTCCTGAAATTGATGTCATTAGTGATGAGGAGTTACAGGGAGTTGATGAGATAGATATTGATGATGTAACTTCTGAGCACTATCCTTAGTATACAGATATTAATGGAGAGGCTATTCTATATTTGGGTGAATCATTTGTAGGTGGAACTTTTGACAAGGTAGATGAGAAGGTCAAGGAGAAAGAAGCTGCAGAAAGTAAAGCTCAGGCTGATGATACTCATATGAAACAAAGGAAGGCGGAATGGGTTGCTTGTCTATCTGAGATGAAAAATCAGAGAAAGCCCCCTAAGCAGAATGCCTATACTAAGTTGTATAAAGTAAAAAGAAATCAGAAAGTATCTGGTAAGATCATTAGCTGGGCATATTTTAAGGATCTGAATGTTTATGCAGTAAAAAGGGAGAAAGGGATTGAGTACTACAAACATCCACATGATCTGAAGACTCTCCCTAGTTTTAAGCTGAACAGACTAGCATGCCTGAACCTGCTATATGCAAACCCGAGAAAAATGCCAGGATGGTTTGAAAAGGCATTGAAGAAGGAATACCACACAAGATGGGTAAACTTCAAACCTCAACAACCGAGGAGGTTTTTACACAAAATGAAGTTGACCCTATTTCTGGAAGACAAAAGGTGGTATTGAAGTGGAGTCCTCCGAGAACTATGTCTAGGATCCCATTAAAGGAAATGCCATAGGACTTCACACCCCATTTCAAAATGGTGGTATTATGATTGGAGGACTAGCGAAGCAGTTATTGTGCTGAACCGAGATAGAAAGATTGAGACGATTAGGGTATTTGACCCGATGTGGCTTATCAACTTGTCGGCAGATGATGTCTATACTCTTTACAAGTGGCCACTATTCTATGATACACAAGATATTGTACAAGCTCTATAATTTTAGCACATGATCAGACTCTGTTTTGCATTTGAGATTCATGCTGGAGTCTCAAAAGAGAAAAAGTACAAGAAGTTTGAAGAGCATGTGAAGAATGTTAGACAATAGAGTAAACTAGGTCCAAGGAGGAGTTTGTTGATACATGATGTCCCTAGTTTATTGTACTTAAACGTTTATGTCTTTCATTTCTTACATATGTGTAATACATGGGTATTATTGTAATATGATACATGTTTGGATGTCTATTTACTATTGATTATATTGTATTCTTATAATGTTTATTACTACACGCTTGACTGAACATTATATATAGGTTGGTAGTAGTTATTCATAGTTCTAAGTTAATAATGACTAAGAAATGTGTTTGACTTAGTGTTGTGGTGATTCATGCTAATGGACCATGCTACTGGCTTAGTCGCACGACTGAACCAGGTGACTGGATCAGTCGCACGACTGAGTCATAAGACTGGCTCAGTCGCATGACTGAACCATTCGTAGAGTTTAGTCGTGCATATGAATCAATCGCATGACTCAGTCGCACGACTGAACCATGCTAATGGCTCTGTCATATGACTGTATACTGAAACCTATAAATACCACATAATTTGTGGAGAAACAGAACACTTCAAATTC
This sequence comes from Flaveria linearis, assembly GCA_024085815.1. Taxonomy (NCBI): domain Eukaryota; kingdom Viridiplantae; phylum Streptophyta; class Magnoliopsida; order Asterales; family Asteraceae; genus Flaveria; species Flaveria linearis. The sequence goes on from CM044011.1 coordinate 44,369,613, forward strand.
TATCATACCCTAGTCGTCCAGAGCGTCCTAGTTCGTCCATCCAACTTCATAGTTCGTCCCTGATTGATTTCTACTCGTTCTAACGTTGTTTAATCGTTTGATCGATCAGGATTTTCGTTCTCACTGATTGGATCGCCAATCAAATAGGATTCCGCACTATTTGATCTGGTTACACGTTGAATCTGTTAGTACTCCGTCCGTACATGGTCCTAACATAACACAACCTGGACCTTCAGCTGCATCTCAGCCAACTTCATCTTCTATTCCAGAGTAGGGTTCTGCTCCCTTTCCTTCTGTACTCGTAAGGGAAGAGGACTCAACTGAGAGAGGCATAACAGAACAACCTGGTACATAAGACCAACCCTCTTAGTTAAAGACATCAAAGATGAAGAAAAGGATGGCCATGAAGAGTATATCCAAGAAGAAGCCAAAGGCATCCTCCTTAAGACCTCAGGATGAGTCAAAGCATCCTGAGGAAATGAAACAAGAGGCTGCTTAACCAACTCCTACTCAAGCACATCCTCTTGTAGCTGGAAGACCCATCTTGTCTTGGACCTTTATTTCTAATCCAGACAGATGGTATGTCATTAGAGATCAAGGTGGTCAAGATGTCTACTTCTAGCAAGACATGCTTGATCTACATCTGCATTATCTCCATGAGATGAGAAGGTATTATAAGAGTCTAGATGATCCAGATTAAATAATGAAGAACGGAATGGTCTTGATCCTAATGAGGACTATCAACAGATGAACAATCTTCTCTGTTTTGGTAGCATCAGCCTAGGAGGCGTTTGTAAGGTTATATAAGAAGGTTGATGCAACCAAAGCAACCAAAGGCTTCCTGCATGCATGCACTATGTACAAGGTAGAAGTTGCTTCAGAAATTTTACACTCTGCACAGAAAATCTTGTAAATGTAAAATCTTCCGAAGCCAAAGAACAAATCTTCCAAAGCCATAGACCAAATCTTCCGAAGCCAAAGACCAAATCTTTCGAAGCCAAAAGATGAAGTCTTACGAAGCTTCAAAGACAAAGTCTTCCGAAGCCAAATGAAGTGAAGACTGATTTCTTCCGAAGACAGAGGAGAATATGCTTTCCTCAGATGTACTTTTGTATAAAGCTACCCACTTTTGCTACAACTCTGATGTCTCACCAACTTGCATGAGTTGGTGAAAAGGTCCATGCTTTTGCAACTGTACATTGAGGTCTAGAGTCTGTAACTTTCTACTTTATGTACTTTTATCTTTTATCCTTATTTTAATATATTAGGATGTGAGCTATGACATGTCATAGTCACTAGTCAAAAGGCAATCTACCTTTTGACTCTACATTGATTTTGTTGTACATCAATTTTCCAATTGGCTTTCAAAGTATAGCTGGTTATAGGATGTAGTATAAAGTATCTCAGGGTCTTGTATCCTATTTAATGCATTGTAACACTTGTAAAAGAACTTAAGATTAATATACATCATTCTTGAAAACCATATTTATTATTCTTGAGTTTTATCTTCTTGTTTTTCTAACACTCTCCTCTTTGTGAGACTGATTGTATTAACCTCCCTTAACCGGTCGTACATAAAGAATGCAAAATTTGTGTAGCACTAGAAGTTGTACAACATGCAAAAGCACATGTAAATCACTATTAATGTAGTTGGTTTTTGTATAGCATATAATGATTATAATTGTAACGTCCATAGTCTTGAATTGTTTTCATTTATGAAAATTTGGGGCTAAAGATGTAACACAAAACAATATAATAGAATTGGAATTAATTTTTTTCCTTTTTGCTTATCATAAGCCGTAAACTCCCTCCTAATTCTTTCTTCATTCATACAAAATCTAAGGAGAGAGGGAGAGAAGAAAAAGAGTAAATTCAAATTCTTATGAATTTCATGTTTCCTTTGAGGTTTGGGTGTTGAGATTCAAGGTACAATTGTGACACCTAAAAAATTTCAAGTCAACACCAACCACCTTTTAGTCATAGTTACACATATCATATGTGAAATACATTTGATTTACACTAATTTAAAGTCAATGCATACTTAGCAAGGTCCATGCATAACATTACATACATCGGTAATTCGGCGTAATTACTAGGTTACACGTGATACAATCGCTACTTATGAATATCGATGCTAATAAATAAATACATGATAATTAATGCCTTAAAATGTTATAAGGTATTTTAGAAACCAAATACATATGTGGAAATATTGAAATTACTAAGAAAATCTAAATGCATAAATTGATTTTTATCTAATATAAATCATTTTAATATGACTACCAGGTACATAACTTACTGTTAGTGCACCATCAATACTAAAGTAAATGAGTTTTAAATATTAGATTAGGGTACTTACATTTGTATTTTAAAGTAAAAGACAAATCTACAAAAATATATATTGATCTCTGCACCACAACAAACAACGCCCAACTCACCTATTTTCATACAAACTCCCCCCCTCCTTTCTCTTTCAATGAAACCCCATGAAATCCTTGGTGTAAGGTTATACTTGAAACGCTGATGCAACCAAAGAAACGAAAGTTCTTCCAACATGCATGTATGAAGTGCAGAGTAGAAGTCACTTCAGAAGTTTTACACATATCAGAGAAAATATTCTAAGTGTAAAATCTTCCGAAGCCAAAGATGAAGTCTTCCAAATCTTCAAAGAAAGCCTCCGAAGCCAAAAGACATGAAGACTAATTTCTTCTGAAGAAAGAGAAGACATGCTTTCTCTGATCAACTTTTCCATAAAGCTGACCAACTTTCCACTGCCACTCTGAAAACTCACCAATTTATACAAGTTGGTGAAAAGGTACATGCTTTTGTAATTTTAGATTATGGTTTAGGGTCTGTGACTTTCTACTTTGTACCTTTTATCCTTTTTGAAATATATTAGGATGTGACCTATGGCATGTCATAGTCACAAGTTAAAAGACAATATGCCTTTTGACTGTACATTGATCTTGTTGTCTAGGTTAGTGTTTCCACCTGGCTTTCAAAGTATAGCTGGTTGTAGGATGTAGTATAAAGTGTCTCAGGTTCTTGTATTTATCTTCATGCTTTGTAACACTTGTAATAGAACTTGAGAGTAATATACAACATTCTTGAAAACTATACTAAGCTTGTTCTTGTTCTTTGTTTTGTCTCATTACTTACTTGTGTTTTTAGTATCATCAACTTAAACCCGGTTTCCTATTTGATCTACTAAGTGTTCTAACATTCTTCACATTGTGAAACTAATTGTATTGACCATCCCTTAAACGGTTCTACAATTGATATCAGAGATTTTTAAGCTCTTTATTGTAAGATCTCACCATCTTAAATCCTTTTAGTATCACAAAACACTTAACAACTCAAATGGCAGATGTCTTAAAGGCTGATATGGAAACCGGTGCTATAACAAAGTCTCCACTGATCACTCCTGATGACTTTGATACTTGGTGTCAAAGAATGGAGGACTTCATCAAAGTCTCAAGATTCTAGGATACGGAGATATGTTGTCTCAGGACCTCGTATGCCATGCACCACTTCAGCTACTGCTGGTGGTGGCTTGATACCAAAGAAAATGGCTGATCACTCTAAAGAAGACTGGAAGAAGATAGATGTAGATCAGAATGCCATGACCGCCCTCCAAACTGTTCTTCCAAACTCTATCTATAGAGGCTTCAAGAAGTTCAAAACTGCTAAGCAAGTATGGGATGCACCAAAGCTCATGTATGAGGGGTCAAATGAAGCAAAAGAGAACAAGAAGGATCTCTTGAGCAGCATTTTGAGCACCTTCAAGATAGGTGAAACCATGACTCAGCAATACTTCAGGTATGTTGAGATTATGGATACTCTAATAGATGTTGGAGTAACTCTTGAGAATAGGGACATTATGAGCAAGTTCATGTACTCTCATTTAGACAATGGACACACTATTATGTGGTCATTAAGAGGACTAAAAACCTCAAGACCCTTACTCTCACTGAGTTATATGGTATCTTTAGTAGGTACCAGATGGAGATGAACATGCAAAATCCATCTGGTAACTCCAACAATCAGCAAAGTTCAGCCCTTTATGTGGTTGAAAGGGATTGTAGAGAACCATAACATCATCTTATCTACTACCCTTACAACTCGTAAAAGGGTTCTTTCATCACCTTCCTAGAGAACCAGGGAGAGCTACATCCAAGGAAGCCCATTCTAAGAGACAAGCTCTTCACAAGCCTTTGTCTCTGCTGATAAAAGTAGTGGGAACTTTCTCTTCAACCTTAAAGACTTCAATTATATCCATCCAGATGATCTGGAGTACATGAAGATAGTCCAGTAGATGCCTCTTTTCACTCACAGAGCCAATAAATTCTACAAGAGCACAAGGAGGAAGCTTCCCAGCAGTGCAACCAGTGGATTGTTTGGGCTGGATAAAAGCAAAGTGAATTGTTACAACTATAACCAAATGGGATACTTTGTTAGAGAGTATAAGGCACCAAGAACAAATGGTGGCCAAGCACAAACCAAACCAAACTACACTGATGTAGTTCCCCAGACTAAGAAGCCAAAGTAGCAAGCTGCAGTTGTTATTGAAGAAGGTAGCTTTGATTGGAGTTTCCAGGTTGAATATGCATCTCCAAACCAAGCACTGATAGCAGATCATAAAGAAGGCAATGTATTAGAACATCTTTGTACACCTGAATGTATTGCTAAAGTTAACAGATATAGGTCCTATAACATGGAGATAAGATTTGATATTGAGTCCTTAAACATCTTAAAAGCTGATTTTAAAAGTGTTGAAAATGATTATAAACTTACAATAGAATATTTAGGAAAAACCATTTAACTCTTAAGCACGAACACACCAACTACATGACTCAAATCAAAGATATCATCACTAAGTAACTGAGTGCCAGGCTGAGCTTGTGATCAGCAACGACAGGGCAGAAAATTGTGTTCTTGAAGAAGAGACCTTCAAGAGCATAATATCCTCATCCTTGCATGCAAAAGTTTGTTATCAGAATAAGCAGGGAATGGGATCTACTGAGATAGCTCCTCCACACACTATACTATCTGTAAGATCTCCAAGGTTTGGAACTTGTCAAGATAAGCTTCCTCTCATAGACCTTATTGATGAAGAGGATGATGAGGAGATAGTGAAGGATGATTAGATCATCCTAAGAAGGGTCAATATTCTCTTGTGTAGAGGAAAGAATCTGGGATGACCAAGTCTAAGAGAAAAAACTTGATCAGGGTAGCCAAGAGAAGATCAAAGTAGGCTCAGGAGATGAATGCCACTTTTAACTCCTGGCAGAAACAAGTGTTTATCTCTACATGATTTGAAGCGGTGGAGACTGAAGACTCAGCCATGAACTCTAGTACTAAGAGTTCAAGTTTGTGTCCAAATCATACATGTGAAGGAGAGAAGGCTGATCAGCTGTGTACCACTATTAGACAGCATGAACCATCCATCTTCAAAAGCAAGCCTCACCCTAAGAAACCTACTACAACATCTAGGAAGATGAAGATGGAGGTGGAAAGTGATCAAGCTCAGCCTTCTACTCAAAAGAAGACTCTCAGAAGGAAGCAAATTGATTGCATCATGTGTGGTAGTACTTCTCATCTTGCTAAGGATTGCCTCTACAAACCTAAAAGTACTGTCCATATGATCAACAAGAAAAGTTTTGAGAAGGAGAAGAAGAAGATAGCTTTGGAAGGAGAGTATTTTCCTTTCGGATGCTCCAAAGTGAAGAAGAAGACAAGTGAAAACTCACTTTCGGAACAAAATTTGGTCTCGAAAGAAAGGAATGCTTCCGAAGTACTAATGTGTTAAAGGTTAAGTCTAATCTTTCAAAGATGGTGTGGAAGATAAAGAAAGACCATGAGATTGAAAGTTCTTCATCAACAATAGCTGATGATGCTCAAAGCCTGAATATAGGATCAATTACTATTTCATTGTCTGAAATTCACTTTGACAAGCCTAAGACCAACAATGCTTGGGTTCTAAATATAACTAACCATCTCTTTTTATGCAAGAGCAGGTAAAGGCCAAAAGGATGTATGGGTCATTGATAGTGGATTTGTTAGGCACATGATAGGCAATGGTTCTTGTTTTAAAATTTTGAGAAAATTAATGGAGGGCCAGTTGCTTTTAGTGGAGATGCAGGAGGTTACATTACTAGAAGGGGTAGGGTGACAAAATGGTAAGCTCAGTAATGAAAAGTTAAACTTTTTCAACGAGCTTAAATACAATCTACTGAGTGTATCCCACTTTTGTGATCAGAGACATAACATGTTCTTCCCTTAGCATGAGTGCATTATTCTCAAGCCTGGAGTGGTCATTTCTCAAGAGCATATTTTGCTCAAAGCCCCCAGGAAAGGGAACATGTACAAGATGGATTTGCAGGAAACATCCCCTTCAAGAGAAGTTTCTTGCTTTTTTTCTAAAGCAAATAGTGATGAGTCTTTCCTCTGACGTAAAAGAATGTGCCATGTAACTTTAAGAAAATGAATAAATAAATTAAGAATGATTTGGTTACTAGAATGCCAAATAAAGAGTTTACAAGTGATGACCGTTATGTTGCTTACCTAAAAGGAAACAACACAAGGTGTGTCACAAGCCAAAGGAAAGAAACTCTATCATTACACCCCTACACTTATTACATATGGATCTCTTTAGCCCCACCAATGTAATGAGTCTAGGATGGACCTTATATTGTTTCGTGATCATAGATGATTTTACAAGATTCACTTAGGTCTTTTTCCTTAGAACTAAGGATGAGACTCCTAAGGTCTTGAGGAACTTCATTCTGAATCTTGATAATCAATGTGATCACAAGGTCAACACCATAAGATGTGATCAATGAACATAATTTAAAAACCAAATCCTTCATACATTTTATGATAAAAGGGCTATTATAAGGCAATATAATGCTCCCAGGACTATTAAGCAAAATGGTGTTGCTGAGTGAGAAACACGACACTTATTAAAGTCGTAAGATTCATGTTATCTGACTCTAAACTACCCACCGCCTTTTGGGAAGTGGCCGTTAACACTGCTTGCTATGTGCAAAATAGAGTTTTAGTAGTTAAGACCCATGGTAAGACTCCTTATGATTTGTGGCACGAAAGAAGACCTTTTATTAGTTTTCTCAGATCATTTGGATGTCCTTGCACCATCTTGAATACCATAAATCAAGTAGGCAAATTTGAAGAGAAATCATATCATGGACACTTCATTGGATACTCTTCCCAAGCTAAAGATAGAGTATACAATCTTAGAACCAGAGTAGTTAAGGAGTCAGCCAATATGACTTTCAATGAGCATACTCCTAGTGTGAAAGGTTCTTATCCTCAAATGAAGGAGCTTAAAATGTAGGAGGAAATGGTGACAGTGATCAAGAAATTCTTGATGCTGATAACCACTCCATGGAATGCAATATCAATGATGTCACACACTTATTGGATCAAGCATCTCTTGATAAGTGTGCTGATCTGGTGGGTGACACTCCATTGCCAGATCTGTATTTCTCAAATTTGGATTTGTTTTATGAACTTGTTGTGATTCCTCAACTCAGAATACACAAGTCACACCCCACAAAAAACATCATTGGAATGTTGTCACTGGGGTGAGAATAAGAGGACAAACCTATGACAAAAATGTTTGTCTATTCTCTTACTTCTTGTCCTAGATTGTCACACCCTCAATTTCCACAAACGGGGTTTTACCGTTAGGCGTGTGACATACCAGGATCTCAGACACATTCATATCGAACGACACTATATGAATTTGAAAATAAACGTTTGACTTCATTCAACGGAACATAAACAAAATTTACATTAGTGCGGAAGCGTATACATGATATGTAAATCCATTACATAAAAGTTACAAGTGCCAAGTCTAAACAAAATGTTCAATGCAAGAAAATAAGATCGATGCATGCATGTCCTGAGTGCGTTCCTGAAGCGTGCATCATGGGCTTATGCGTTCCTGTGACTGAGAAAACATACTAAATTGTGTCAACATAAAGTTGGTGAGTTCACAGGTTTAATCAACAAGAAAATGTGTCTGAAAGCGTTTCAATGGTTTAGTATATAAAGCATATCGTTAGGTAGCTAGCCTGTGTTCATGTTACTTAGCGTTTCGAACCGAAGCTGACTGTTTACGTCCTATATGTTTGTTGTATCCCCGTCACGTCTCACCAGACAGTGACAAATGTTAGGTCCATTTTGCACCCGTTTGACCTCCAATCAAGCTAGCGTGACTAGCCCGGGCGGGGTTTTTCAGACCCGGTAGTACTACTCAGAATTACCTCGCTACACATTACTAACGGTTCGAGAGTGTCAGGACTGTTATGTGTGTTTGCACTAACGTAACATGCGATATCAATAATACTACAACCATTTATGTAAATCTGTTTGCATGTTTTCTCCCCAAAAGGAAAGAAAGTAAAATAGGGGCCGTGAAGACTCACTGATGATGTAGTATGTAGGATGGAAGCCTCCTAAGTTGTTACAATGGACTGTCAAACACCTATTGACAGTTATGTTAAGCGTTAATGTTATGTCTAGTGTTAATAGAAATGTTTAGTCGGGTCGGGTCGCATTGGCTCGGTCGTGGGTGACTCACACACGCAGGCATACACATATCAAACCTTATGTAGATCCTATTGAGTTGTCGTTAATTGCAAACAGTTAGGTTATTGCAGATTGAAAAAGTATGTGCTTGTTGATTGCGTTGACTTTAATCTTTGTGGTCAAGAAATGACACTTTATTGATTGTTACCTCATCATCACACGATAGGCACACCGCATACAAGGAGAATTCACTCACAATGACTCCAATTGCATAACAAGGCTAGACGCACGACTGGACAACTCACTCGCACGAATGGGCCTTCAATCGTACGAATCAACCTCACTCGTACGATGAACCCTCACTCGTATGACTTAGCATTCAGTCGTACCACACATCACCCATTCGCACGACTCAACGGCCAAACGCATGACTGAACCTTCATTCGTACGATTGGACCTTCAGTCGTGTGATACTCAGTCGCACACATTCATCCGATTGACTCAATCGCACACACTCTCAATCCATGCATTCAGTCGCACGAAAAGCCCATACGTCTGGACTCAGCCGCACGACTCACCCCAGTCGCACCACTCAGTCGCACGACACGCCCAGTCGTACGGCTCAGTCGTACGACTGGCACAGTCGTGAACTGCAGCAGATCGCGACTGCTGGTGGGGCTAAACAGCCTTCGGCTGTTCCGTGCATGGTTTTCACACATCAAGGACTTCCAGAAACACTTTCCTAACATGTCTAAGTAAAATGCACATGCTGATTGACCTCACACGCACCCCCACGACCACATGCATTCGGGTTTAACCTGAGCACCCGAACCCTAGATTTGCAGCAGTGAAACGGGTAACATAATGGACGACCAAGGTCGCCTACCTGTTGGAAACGTGTTATCTCAGCTGTAGTGTAGCTTAGCCAGCGAAAACGAGCTCCAATGAGGTGATTGTTGGTGCTAGGAGGTAGTAGAGAGGTGGAGGAGGAGATGGTGAAGAAGATAGAAGAAATGGGAGTGAAATGAAAATTTGGGCTGATAAGGGGTTTATATACCCAGCCCTAGTTTGGCAATTTGTCACGTTTGGTCCTTGCGCTTTGTCCCCGCGTTCCTGAATTTGTTTCGGTTGATAACGACGTAAATGGGCAGTTATGTTAATTGGAAGATTCCTTAAGAAATCTCGTTTATTTGAATCCTCTACAAACACCAATGTTAGTATTATATATCACAATTTATTTAACGATGTCGGTGGCGATGCTTGTATATGTTTTGGGTAGTAATGAGAATGTAACAATGATAATGACAACAGTCTGAATTGTGTTAACCTGAAATTACGGGGTGTCACATTATCCCCCTGTTATAGGAATTTTCGTCCCGTAAATTAGAACATCATGTTACGAGGTTCAACAGGGAATACAAGGCTCAACGGTTTGTAACATATGTCGAATAGAGTTTCTGCGTATCTTAAGAGGTAGATGCCTGATTTTGGAACAGTTGCGGGTACTTCTTCTTCATCTGATCCTCGCGTTCCCAGGTAAATTCTGGTCCACGCTTTGAGTTCCAACGGACTTTGACGATAGGGATACGACTATGTTTGAGCGTCTTGACCTCTCAGTCCATGACTTCCACCGGTTCCTCGACGAAATGTAGTTGTTCGTCCACATGTATCTCGTCTAACAGAACGATAAGAGTCTCGTCTGCAAGGCATTTTCTCAGGTTTGACACATGGAACACATCGTGTACTCCACGGAGTTCTTCAGGTAGGTTCAGCTGATAGGCCACGGGGCCAACCCGTTTGACAATCTCAAACGGTCCCACGTATCTAGGACTTAGTTTCCCATGTTTTCCAAAACGTATCACGCCTTTCCAAGGTGACACTTTCAAAAGCACTTTGTCGCCTATTTGAAATTCCAACGGTCGGCGACGCTTATCAGCGTAACTCTTCTGTCGGTCACGTGCCGCCGCCATACGGTTACGGATCTGCATGATCTTCTCGGTCGTCTCGTGCACAAGTTCAGGGCCGGTAAGTTGACTTTCTCCAACTTCCGCCCAACAAATAGGTGATCGGCACTTACGCCCATACAGTGCCTCGAATGGAGCAGCTTTGACCGAGGTGTGGTAGTTGTTATTATAAGAAAACTCAACTAGCGGTAAATGAGTTTCCCAACTACCACCGAAGTCTATCACGCAGGCACGCAGCATGTCTTCCAAGGTCTGGATCGTACGCTCACTCTGGCCATCGGTTTGTGGGTGATAAGCGGTGCTCATATCCAACCGCGTTCCCAATGCCCGTTGTAAAGACTGCCAGAAGTGTGACGTGAATCGAGCGTCACGATCAGAGATAATGGAAGTCGACACACCATGCCGAGAGACTATTTCCCTTAGGTAGATACGAGTTAACTTTTCCAGGCGGTCAGTCTCCCGGATTGCCAGGAAGTGTGCGGATTTCATCAGACGATCCACGATCACCCTAATGGTATCGCATCCGCTGGGTGTTCTCGGCAGTTTTGTGATGAAATCCATTGATATCTGCTCCCACTTCCATACTGGAATTTCTGGTTGTTAAAGTAATCCAGAGGGTCGTTGATACTCCACCTTAACTTTAGAACAGGTCAAACATCTGCTTACATAGGTGGCGATATCGGCTTTCATGTTTGGCCACCAGTAAAGGACCTTCAGGTTGTGGTACATCTTGTCTGAACCTGGGTGGAATGAGTACCGGGATTTGTGAGCTTCGTCCATTACTAGCTCTCGTAGGTCTCCATACGAGGGAACCCATGTTCGATCCATGAAGTAGCGGATTCCGTCAGACTTGGTTTCCAGTTGCTTCTCCATGCCTCGTAGCGATTCGGCTTTCAAGTTCTCGTCTTTTAACGCCTCAAGTTGAGCATTGCGGATCTGATCGGGTAAACCGGTGTGAATGGTGAGTTGCAATGCTCGAACTCGTCTTGGCTTGGGTGTTTCCTTCCGAATTAGGGCATCTGCTACTACATTGGCCTTGCCCGGATGGTACTTGATCGTACAATCATAGTCGTTTAACAACTCGACCCAACAACGTTGTCTCATATTTAGCTCCTTCTGTTCAAAGATGTGCTGGAGACTCTTGTGATCGGTGTAAATGGTGCACTTGGTACTGTACAAGTAGTGTCTCCATATCTTGAGTGCGAATACAACTGCTCCCAGCTCTAGGTCATGTGTCGTGTAGTTCTTCTCGTGAACCTTCAATTGTCGGGATGCATAAGCAATCACCTCATTGGGTTGCATTAGCACGCAACTGAGGCCTTGAATAGAAGCATCATAGTATACTACAAAATCATCTGTTCCCTCAGGCAGGGATAGAATCGGTGCCGTACAGAGCTTCTGCTTCAGAACCTGGATTGCTGCTTCTTGTTTGTCACCCCAATTGTATGTGGTGCCTTTATGAGTTAACGCGGTGAGAGGTTGAGAAATCTTTGAAAACCCTTCGATGAACCGTCGATAATAGCCAGCCAACCCGAGGAACTGTCGTACCTTAGTTGGAGTCTTAGGCGTAGCCCAGTTCTTGATGGCTTCTATTTTTGCCGGGTCAACATGTATCCCATCCGCATTGACTACATGACCCAAGAAGTGGACCTCTCGTATCCAGAAGTCACACTTTGAAAATTTCGCGTACAGATGTTCTCGTTTCAGTAGCTCCAGAATCAGTCTAAGGTGCTCCTTATTCTTTGAATAAATAAGGATGTCATCAATGAAGACAATGACGAACTTGTCCAAATAGGGTTTGCACACTCGGTTCATGAGATCCATGAAAACCGCTGGCGCATTGGTCAACCCGAATGGCATAACCAAAAACTCGTAGTGGCCATACCTCGTTCTGAATGCAGTCTTTGAAATGTCTTCATCTCGAACCCTTAGTTGGTGATAACCCGATCTCAGATCTATCTTAGAGTAGAAACTCGACCCTTGAAGTTGATCAAACAAATCATCGATGCGCGGGAGGGGATAAAGATTCTTAACCGTGGCTTTGTTCAATTCCCTGTAATCGATACACATACGAAAAGTTCTGTCCTTCTTCTTGACAAACAGGACTGGGGCTCCCCAAGGTGATGAGCTAGCTCTGATAAACCTTTTTTCCAATAATTCCTGCAATTGCGTAGACAGCTCTTGCAGTTCTTTTGGAGCTAATCTGTACGGTGCTTTTGCGATAGGGGTGGCTCCAGGCACCAAATCAATCTGGAACTCGACTTGGCGATACGGTGGGAGACCAGGTAGGTCTTCAGGGAAAACCTCAAGATAATCACGTACAATAGGGATATCTTCAATCTTCTTTTCATTGGTTTCCTTTTCGGTGACCATAGCAAGGAAAGCGGTATGACCCTTACGCAAACACTTCTGGGCCTTCATGTAGGAGATAATTCCGAAGACTGTACCACTCCTTTCGCCCTGAACAGACAAAACCTCACCACTAGGAAGGGATACACGAACGACTTTCTCACCACAGATGATCTCAGCTTGATTCTTAGATAGCCAGTCCATACCCACAACTACATCGAAGCTACCAAGTGTGACAGGCATCAGATCTATATCTATCTCATGACTACATAATCCTAGTTTGCACCCCTTAATGATGTGAGTTGTCCTAATTAGTTTCCTGTCAGCTAATTCTACAACACAACTAGGCTCCACGACAGCTAAGGTTACATCTAAGAACTTAATGAACTTGTTGAAAACAAACTCCTGTCAGCTCCGGTATCAAATAGTATAGAAGCAAAATAACCATTCAGGGGAAACGTACAACTAACCACATTCTGGTCATCCCTTGCCTCGCCAGAACCGATCACGAATGCACGACCCTTAGCATTGCCCCCATTATTACCCTTGTTTCCACCCTTCAGCTGTGGGCAATCCTTCCTGTAGTGGCCCTCCTTACCACACTCGTAACAGCCCCTAGTCGCTCCGCCCTGGCGTTGTTGTTGATGTTGTTGCTGAGTCATCAGCTCACCCCTGCAATCTATAGCGGCATGACCTATCTTTCCGCACCTTTGGCAACGGATGCGGTCACACTGGCCATGGTGGTGGAAGTTGCACCGGTTACACCTCGGATACTTGCCCGCATAGCTGCTCGATCCCTGGCCATTATTGTTGTTGTTGCTGTTCTGATTGTTGTTGGTGAAGCTTCTTGATGAATCAAACTTTCTGATCTGTTGTTGCTGGGTGTTATTGGAGCTTGAAGACTTACTGTTGTTACCATCCCATTTCCTTTTGTGTTCGGTTGATCCAGAGGTGGCGCCACGTTTAGGCAAGGTACCCTGTCCCACTGCCTGATCAGTGAGTTTATGAGCTAGTCGTATAGCCTGCTGAATAGTGACAGGATCAGCAGCCATAACACTAGCTTGGATTTGAGGAGCTAGACTATCAATGTATTTCTCAATCCCTTGTAGGCCGGGGTCACCATCTGAGGACATAAAGCAGCCAACTCGTGTGAACGAGTCGTGTATTCCTCGATGTCAAAACCAATCATCTTTAAATTCCAAAACTCTGCCTCTAGTTTCTGGACTTCGCTTCTGGGGCAATACTCTTCTTTCATCAAAATCTTGAAATCATCCCATGGCAAACCATTTGCAGCATCAAGCCCTAAGGTTTGGACTTGTGAGTTCCACCACGTCAGAGCTGGTCCTTCCAGTGTACCGGAGGCATACTTGACACGACTCCCTGTAGGACAGTTGCACATGGCAAAAACTGACTCGAGTTTCTCCAGCCAGCGAAGTAATGAAACAACACCATCAGAACCACTGAAAGAGTGAGGCTTACAATCCATAAACATCTTGAAGGTACAGACGGTTGGACCTCCTTGATTCAGAGTCTGGTTGTTCTGGTCCTAATTGCGGGCCTGTTCATAGGCTGCAAGCGCATTAGCAACGCGCTCATTGATGATAGCATTCAACTCAGCTTGAGTCAGGGTGATGTTTCCTTGTCCACCCAAGCGTCCAGCTCTTCTTCCAGACATGATTTCTTCAATTCACAATACATATTAGTCACTAATCGGATAATAATTATTGATAAAAAATTAAATTGTATCCTACTAGTAGGGATGAAGGATCTGTTTGCATATCAATAGTAAGGCTTTATGAGAACCGAGACCTCATGTCTCCAAGTATGGAAATGAAAATTGGTACTGATCATGTCCGTTATCACTTAATAGAGTTGCCAAAATTCTCATGCATGGCACATTACAATTACGTGTGCACCCGTGATTCTAATTTGCTTTGCATGGTCACCCACGGTTCCTCCTATTCGGGATAACATACCTTGTCAAGTACCGAGTGTTATCAATGATAGAGGTATCAAAGATATATTTGTTATACCAAGGAACAAATAACTAAGGTTGCACTAAGGTTGTACAAGGGTTTTGGTTAAGATAACGGGGAATCAAGACAATTTGGCCCTTTTCCCTTTGAAGTTCTAGGCGTTTAAATGTCTAAGTCCGATTCTCTGATAGTCTTTGAATCTCTTAATCGTCCCTCGTTTACTGCCCAGCCTAGTGCAGAAGATAGGATATGTTGGGAATGGTAACAAGTGTGAAAGAGTTGGATGAGGGATGTGTTGTTCTTTTTATTTGTCATCGTTAAACTAGCCGTGCGGGTTGGAAAGGTTTCCGTGCTCCCAATGTGGTAATGTTAGGTTCAATTCGTCATTGCTTCAACTCCGAGAGTGAAGAATCAAGTGTAAATGTTGGGAGTGAGCGAGCGGGATTCTCCGCCCCTTTGTCAGTCGGTAATGATACACGTGTCATACCGGAAATGTTATGTTCGTTCAGCAATGAAATGTTAGTGTGCCAGGAGGTTATTCATACAACAGTTGCAATCATGTAAGAGTGTCTGTGCGATACTAGTGTTGTGTCTAAGGCTATAGTCTAGATGCAATGCAATCCTAGTTCTCTATAACCTGTGGCTCTGATACCAATCTGTCACACCCTCAATTTCCACAAACGGAGTTTTACCGTTAGGCGTGTGACATACCAGGATCTCAGACACAGTCATATCGAACGACACTATATGAATTTGAAAATAAGCGTTTGACTTCATTCAACGGAACATAAACAAAATTTACATTAGTGCGGAAGCGTATACATGATATGTAAATCCATTACATAAAAGTTACAAGTGCCAAGTCTAAACAAAATGTTCAATGCAAGAAAATAAGATCGATGCATGCATGTCCTGAGTGCATTCCTGAAGCGTGCATCATGGGCTTATGCGTTCCTGTGACCTGAGAAAACATGCTAAATTGTGTCAACATAAAGTTGGTGAGTTCACAGGTTTAATCAACAAGAAAGTGTCTGAAAGCATTTCAATGGTTCAGTATATAAAGCATATCGTTAGGTAGCTAGCCTGTGTTCATGTTACTTAGCATTTCGAACCGAAGCTGACTGTTTACGTCCTATATGTTTGTTGTATCCCCGTCACGTCTCACCAGACAGTGACAAATGTTAGGTCCATTTTGCACCCATTTGACCTCCAATAAATCTAGTGCGACTAGCCCGGGCGGGGTTTGTCAGACCCAGTAGTACTACTCAGAATTACCTCGCTACACATTACTAACGGTTCGAGAGTGTCAGGATTATTATGTGTGTTTGCACTAACGTAACATGCGATATCAATAATACTACAACCATTTATGTAAATCTGTTTGCATGTTTTCTCCCCCAAAAGGAAAGAAAGTAAAATAGGGGTCGTGAAGACTCACTGATGATGTGTATGTAGGATGGAAGCCTCCCAAGTGTTGTTACAATGGACTGTCAAACACCTATTGACAGTTATGTTAAGCGTTAATGTTATGTCTAGTGTTAATAGAAATGTTTAGTCGGGTCGGGTCGCATTGGCTCGGTCATGGGTGACTCACACACGCAGGCATACACATATCAAACCTTATGTAGATCCCAATTGAGTTGTCGTTAATTGCAAACAGTTAGGTTATTTCAGATTGAAAAAGTATGTGCTTGTTGATTGCGTTGACTTTAATCTTTGTGGTCAAGAAATGACACTTTATTGATTATTACCTCATCATCACACGATAGGCACACCACACACAAGGAGAATTCACTCACAATGACTCTAATCGCATAACAAGGCTAGACGCACTACTGGACAACTCACTCGCACGAATGGGCCTTCAATCGTACGAATGAAACTCACTCGTACGATTGAACCCTCACTCGTACGACTTAGCATTCAGTCGTACCACACATCACCCATTCGCACGACTGAACGGCCAATCGCACGACTGAACCTTCATTCGTATGATTGGACCTTCAGTCGTGTGATACTCAGTCGCACACATTCATCCGATTGACTCAATCACACACACTCTCAATCGCATGCATTCAGTTGCACGACAAGCCCATACGTCTGGACTCAGCCGCACGACTCACCCCAATCGCACCACTCAGTCGCACGACACGCCCAATCGTACGGCTCAGTCGTACGACTGGCACAGTCACGAACTGCAGCAGATCACGACTGCTGGTGGGGCTGAACAGCCTTCGGCTGTTCCGTGCATGGTTTTCACACATCAGGGACTTCCAGAAACACTTTCCTAACATGTCTAAGTAAAATGCACATGCTGATTGACCTCACACGCATCCCCACGACCACATGCATTCGGGTTGAACCCGAGCACCCGAACCCTAGATTTGCAGCAGTGAAACGTGTAACAAAATGGACGACCAAGGTCGCCTACCTGTTGGAAACGTGTTATCTCAGCTGTAGTGTAGCTTAGCCAGCGAAAACGAGCACAAATGAGGTGATTGTTGGTGCTAGGAGGTGGTAGAGAGGTGGAGGAGGAGATGGTGAAGAAGATAGAAGAAATGGGAGTGAAATGAAAATTTGGGCTGATAAGGGGTTTATATACCCAACCCTAGTTTGGCAATTTGTCACGTTTGGTCCTTGCACTTTGTCCCCGCGTTCCCGAACTTGTTTCGATTGATAACGACGTAAATGGGCGAGTTATGTTAATTAGGAGGATTCTTTCAGTAATCCCATTTATTTGAATCCTCTACAAACACCAATGTTAGTATTATATATCACAATTTATTTAACGATGTCGGTGGCGATGCTTGTATACGTTTCGGGTAGTAATGAGAATCTAATAATGATAATGACAACAGTCTGAATGGTGTTAACCTGAAGTTACGGTGTGTCACATAGATAAAGCCAAAGAAGGTTGATGAGGCTTTGAAGGATGGTGGTTAGGTTGAAGCTATGCAGGTAGAGCTACTTCAATTCAAAAGGCAAAAGGTTTGGAACTTAAGTCCTCTTCCTCAAGGGAAGACTACCATAGGAACTAAATAGGCTTTTAGAAACAAGATTGATGATAGAGAACTTGTTATCAAGAATAAAGCCAGACTAGTTGTTCAAGGGTACTCATAAGAAGAGGGAATTGACTACACAGATGTTTTTGCGGTAGTGGCAAGACTTCAAGTTGTTAGGATGTTCCTTGCTTTTAATGCATCCAAGGATTTCAAGGTCTACCAGTTTGATGTCAAGTGTGCTTTTCTACATAGGGTGATAGATGATGAGGTATGTGTCAAACAACTACCTGGCTTTGCAGACCTAGATCATCCTAATTATGTCTACAAGCTTGATAAAGCTCTTTATAGGTTGCACCAAGCTCCAAGGAAGTAGTATGAGACACTATCTTAGTATCTTTATCAGCATGGCTACAAAAGGGGTACTATTGATGGAAGACTCTTCATCAAAGGAACAGTAATGACTTGATGTTGGTTCAAGTTTATGTGGATGATATTATCTTTGGGTCAACTAATCCAAAGCTCTGTAAAGATTGAGAAGCTGATGAAGAATAGATTTGAAATGAATTCCATGGGGGAACTCAATTTCTTTCTAGAAAGTCAAATGAAGTAAGTTGATAATGGCATCTTCACAAGTCAGTCAAAGTATGTACAAGACATACTTACAAGATTCAACATGACTGAATATAAGGTTGCAAAGACACCTATAGCTAGAAACCACTCCCTTGGACCTAATCTTGAGTGGGAATGTGTAGATGAACATCTCTATAGAGCTATGATTGGGTCTCTTATGTACCTCACTGCCAGCAGGCCTGATATCATGTTTGTTATACGTATATGTGCAAGATATCAAGCCAACACCAAGATTTCACACCTAGTTGCTGTTGAGAAGATTCTTAGATATCTCAAAGGTGCTCCAAAACTAGGCCTTTGGTATCCAAAGAATTCTGACTTCAATCTGTATGCTTATACAGATAGTGACTATGGTGGCTGCAACATGAATGCAAAGTCTACATCTGGGGGATGTCAATTTCTTGGTAGAAGGGTAGTCTCTTAGCAATATAAGAAATAATCCTGTGTATTTGCATGAACTACTGAAGCTGAATACATTGTTGCTACAAGTTTCTATCCTCAAGTGCTTTGGATTCAGATTCAGATGCTAGACTATGGATACAACTTCAAGAAGACTCTCATCCACATAGACAACAACAGTGCTATCTCTATGAAAAAGAACCATGTACAACACTCAAGGACAAAACATATTAACATTAGGTATCATTTAATTAGAGATAATTTTAAAAAGGGATTAATCATACTAGTAAAAATGAACCCAAATTAACAATATGCTGATATGTTCATAAAAGCTTTTGATGAACAGAGATTTAAATATCTTGTTTCAGCTATTAGGATGAATAACTTTGAGTAGATTTTCTTAAACTTAACTCAAAACTATTTATGAAATATGTGTGTCCTAAGTTGTCTAAATTATCACCTACATAAGCCCAGTTTACTTCGGAAGAAAATTTTTCAAATGATATTCCTTAGAACTTTGGAAATATTCAACATATTTTTTTCGGAAGACAATAAGATTACCTTTGGAAGAAACTTATGTCTTCAAATCAAATAACTACTTATAAGACATTTACCTTCAAAAGAAATTTTGATATATCTTTCGAAGCAAAAATATGCTTCTAAGTACTTATGTCTTTTTAAAGGACAATTTTCTTTACAAAGCAATTAAGCCTTGGAAGATTTATTCTCTTAGGAGCAAAACTTCCAAGTTTTAATCTCCTCCAAAACCAAATATGTCTTAGAAGTAAAAATAATCTAAGTATATTTCTTCCGAAGCAAAATTTCCATAAAACTCGGGAATAGCCTCTGAAGTCAAATTGGCTTAGGAAGTTTTTATAAAACTTCCGAAGACAAATTACCTTCAGAAGATTTTCGACTTCCAAGAAAACTAACTTTTTGGGTGCTTTTTCAGAGGTGGGACCAACAACCGGATTTTAAAGTTTATCCTTTTGCAATAACTTTATCTTGAATCCATTTCATATATATTTACTCAACGGTTCCCCCCTGTTTCATTATCTTCTTCATCTGCAAAATTATCTAACCTAAATTCACCCACAAACTGCCTTTGTTCTTATCTTCCTTCACCATAAAGCTACCTCAAAATGGCCAACCTTAATCGTAGAAACCAACCCGATTTTTCCATTCACTTACATAGGAAACATAATCAGGTTACTCTGTTGAATTCTGAGAAAGATCCAGGTTTCTCAAAGGTTTGCTGCTTTTTGACTCGATCCAACTACTTCACCTCCCTCACCATAGATCCTCCACTATATGAGGATCAACTATTGGAGTTTTGAAGGACTTGCCAAGAGGTCACCATGGATGGGGAGAAGGCATTGTCTGCTACAGTGCAATGGAGGACAATCTTCATTACTCCAGCCTCTATAAACACACATCTTAGGCTAGATGATGTAGAATGTGATTTGTCTTTCCTAAAATTTTCTGTCAACCACTCCTTTAGGCAGATGGGCTATGAAGGTTACTACTCTATAAGAACCTTCAAGAAAGGGAAGGTCTCCTTCTGGTGAAAGTACCTCATCCATGTTCTCATCCACAGTCTATCCAACAAGCATGGAGGATAGGACCAAATTCCTGAAGACCTTTCCTATATAGTCCATGAAATGATTCAGGAAGTCAAGTTCAGGTACTCTCAGTTTGTTTACATAAATTTACTTGCTAACTTGGACTCTTTAGGATATTACATGTTCCCTAGATATGTCCAGCACATTCTCAACTGTGAACTGGGCTCACAGTTGAGGGGAACAGGTAATGTTCTAAAATTAGGACAGATGAAGCTTGACATCTTTAAAATCATGAGGAAGCTAGTTGTTGGCTTCTCAGGGGAAGAAACAGCCCTTGTCCTAAAAATGTTAGAGCTTATTGCTCAAGGTGACAAACTAGCAGCACTAGCTAGTGTTGAACCCACATCTTCTACTTCTCAACCACCCAAATAGCCTAAAATAACAATCACCTACACAAGAAAATCCAAATGAACCCCTGTTGTGTAGGCCTCCATATCACCAACCATGTAAGAGGAAGTGGATACTAGAGCTACTACTTCCCCTAAGGAGCAAACCATTTCCATCTCACCAACGATCAGTGTTGAGGTTCCTCATGCTCAGCCTGATGAGCTAACAACCCTAACAGCCTTAAGCCTTCACTTAAAGTCTTTAAACTCTAGTGAACAACCTTCAAGGGAAAGTTATAATTCTCAGCCTTTAGATCTAACCAACCCATACCCAACCTAGAATTCTATGATGATGAAGACATAGGCTTTAGTGAGTACCATGAGTCTCTCTTCTCCTTCCCTGCTCAAGGAGAGACAAGTACTCCTGCATCACCCTTGTCTAGCCCACATCATCCTCCCACTACTAAGGTGGATCTCCATGAACAAGTTTCGGAGGTTCATATGAAAGAGGCTCTCACTTCAACAAGTGACTACATCATTAACACCTCAACCATGGCAACCAAGTCCATTGACACTTCACGTGAAACTATCATGGTGTAGGGGAAATCTAGCAGCCAAGAATATAGTATTGGTGATGATGAAGAAGACTTTGGTCCTATTCTCTCATCCCCCCGTGATTCTTCTGATGAAGATGAGGGGAGTCTGAAACTAAAGGTGTAAAAACTGACACAAACACACACCTATTTAGTCTCAAAGGTTGGTCACCTGGAATCTTAGGTGACTACCTTGCAAAAGAGGGCCAATGACCAGCAACTTGAGATCATCGATATTAAAGGCAAGCTAAAGGTGTAAAAACTGACACAAACACACACCTATTTATTCTCAAAGGTTGGTCACCTGGAATCTTAGGTGACTACCTTGCAAAAGAGGGCCAATGACCAGCAACTTGAGATCATCGATATTAAAGGCAAGCTAGCTGAGAGACCGTTCAGAATAACTCAATAAGATCCACAAGAACCTGTGGATGTGGTGGACCTAATCGTAAGCTCACCTATGCAAGAGGGTGATGCTACCAAAAAGGGGGAGAAAGTCCTAGCAATCATAGAACCTGGGAGTTCCTCTCAGAGTATGGACATTGAGGACTTACCAACCTCACTTGCAACTATCCATACTCAACAACCTCCTCAAGTCCATATTGATATGGACTCTCACATACAAAGTCAGTTTGAGGAGGGTATACCAAGGGCTATTCCTACCCATCTCATCACACTGAGCATCTAATTATAGGATGGAGGTATGACACTGATAGAAGAGCGCTGGTAATCTCTAGATCTCAGGGGCAACAGGAAATCTTTAACTTCTCTAACTTGAGATTCTGTGAGAGCACCTATTTGATTGAACTCCCACTTGCCAATCCAAGTCAAAACAGAAAGGCTGCAAGGTTAGTAGACAGGATTCAAGATAGGGTGCTAGAAGAGTTCAAGCTGAGATCCAAACTATATAAACAGAGGCTAACAGGGAAGACTTTGGTCAACTGGATGTTGAAGTGGACCCCAAGATTATATTTGAAGGGAAAACCTTGACTGAAGGCCCAGTAGTTGAGCCTGTGAACCTTGAGACAGAACCTCTCCAGCACCCATTACCCTCAGTGAGGCACCAGCTGGTAAAGGTGCTTCACAACATTTCTCTTGTCAGAGCTTAACTGCTAAACCAAGTTACGAAGACCAAAGCTCTCTCCACTCTAAGTCACCAAGGCCTATGAATGACAAAAGGAAAAGGAAACTAACTCCTGGGGAGATTGAGGAGGAGGAGAGAGAGGAAGAGGAAGCTAAGAGGAGAGAATTCAAGTGGGTCCTAGGCTTTATGAAAGCTACAATTAGGGTTGCCCCCAGGCCAAATACTCAAGATAATGAGTTGAGGGTAGCCAGATTAAACTACTTGGGGACCGGGAACTATAACATAAATGAACTTATCTCTCTTCCCTTAAGAGAGCTCAATGAACTTGCTGACACAGAGTTGTCAAAGGAGAGGAGGAGGGCAGAGGATGCAGAATTGCTCCTTAAGATCAAGGAAGAAAGGATGCAGAAAAGACTCTACAAACATGCTCATACCCTCTCCCCAGTAAAAGAAAGCCCAGAGACAGAGGTTTTGGCAACAAAACAACCTCATGTAGACAAGGAAGCAGATAGACAAAACATGATTAGTGGTAACAAAACAACCTTAGGTAGACAAGGAAGCAGATAGACAAAACATGATTAGCTACCTGAGTGCCACAGGCCTTTATCAGGCATTTGCACTTCTTCACTTATCTTATGAATACATAGAGTTTGAGTAACTCAAACAGCTTAAGCGACAAATGATGAAAGAACAAAAAGTTGCTAAGAGGAAGATAAGGGAAGAAGCTGCAAAGTCAAGACATGCTTTCTCTGTTCAACTTTTGCATAAAGATGACCAACTTTCTGCTACCACTCTGAAGACTCACCAACTTATATAAGTTGGTAAAAAGATCCAATCTTTTATAAATTGTAGATTATGATTTGGGGTCTGTAACTTTCTACTTTGTACCTTTTATCGTTTTTGTAATATATTACGATGTGAGCTAGCACATGTCATAGGAACAAGTCAAAAGGCAATCTGCCTTTTGACTGTACATTGATCTTGTTGTCTAGATTAGTGTTTCTAACTGGCTTTCAAAGTATAACTAGCTGTAGGATGTAGTATATAGTGCCTCAGGTTCTTGTATTTATCATCATGCTTTGTAACACTTGTAATAGAACTTGAGAGTAATATACAACATTCTTGCAAACTATACTTAGCTTGTTCTTGTTCTTTGTTCTGTCTCATTACTTACTTGTGTTCTTAGTATTATCAACTTAAACCCTGTTTTCTATTTGATCTATTAAGTGTTCTAACACTGTCCTCATTGTGAAACTGATTGTATTGACCATCCTTTAAAAAAATCTTGCACTTTGTTTACGTGTGAGTTTTAAGGATTAGTTTTTGAGATGTTTAAAGATTTGTACCAACATTACCCTATCTCCTTCTCCCTCAACTAATTTTTAGGTTAAAATCCAAAGATCTCAATTTTACTAAATGATAAAGTTATAAAAAGGAACCTCCCCCTTCACTTTCACTTACATTAACATACCACACTCTCCTTCACTTTCTTCCTCTAGAAATCGTCCAAGCACCTACCACCATCATTTCATAACTTTTCAACTCTTACTTGTACAAATCAAGTGTGATCCAAGTTTCTTTAGTAAGTGATTTTTGGAGTTTTTAAGCATCCTATAACATTCTTTCATCTTTCATTGCTTAGTTTAAGTGAGAACTCTCTTTATTTGTTCATACATCATCTACTTTTCTTGTAGTTCCACCTAGAAGTTTATATGTAACAATCTTCATCCGCAAAAATGATTTTTGTTAAAAATGGTGTTTATTTCACATGGTTATAATGGTGATATTTCACATAATGCATACTAGCATGGACTAGATATTGCTTCTTTACCTTATGTGTTTGACTGCGCTACTAGTTGGTAATTTTACAAAAGGCATAAAGATATGTGAAAACTCAAGAAAGGCTCCAAATAGATTTATATTATGTCTTTTTAGTAGTTTTACAAGTGTTGTTATGAACAATGGTGTAAACTTACAAGTTAAAATTATGAAGTGAGTTATATTATGTTACTTTAGAAGTTAGGTTAAGATCGGTTAATAAAGTTGACGTATATGACTGATTATCTTGATATGGACTCTAACTTTATAAACTCTATAACATTAGATATTATGTTCTTTTAAAAGACGGGTTAAGAATAGTTGGTAAGTTGACTAATATGACTAAGTATTTTATAATGTATTTGACTACAAATTTATAAACTCAATAAGCAAGAATATGATATTAAGTTTGGGAAAATCCTTAATCTTATTTTACGGAAAGGTTCATTAAAGTTAAGTAAAGAAAATAGTAATATATTCTTTTACTAATAATATATATACATATATAAATATATTTTTTGTGCACATATATGTATATATAGGGAAAGTTTACGGCACTAATTGTTATTTTCATGCGAAGGGTATGAAGTAACAAGGACCATTGATATAAGAGGTGAGTGATTCAGATTTAAGATAAAATAATAACGCAGGAATATGCCTGGAGGGGTAGAATTGAAAACAATTGTTGACTTTTTTATAAACCCCCCCTGTTCTTTTAAACACATATAACTTTTTCATATAATATTATTTTTATAAAAAAATACACCATAAAAACAAGCATTTGATCCTCTTTAATATGAGTATAGCATTGCTAAACTTTTTTTAAGAAACAACATTTTTTTAAGAAAACGTCTATGTGCTATGCGTATAAGTTCGTGATTATTCACTGCGTAATTATCAACATAACTTGCGTAATCATCATATAACTTGCGTAATTATAAGTGTAACTTGCATGATTATTTTTATAACGTGAGTCATTTTTCTTTGCGTAATAATAGATATAACTTGCGTAATAATAGATATAACTTGCGTAATAATAGATATAACTTGCGTAATAATAGATATAATTTACGTAATAATAGATATAACTTGCGTAATTATGCACCTTTTATGCGTAATTGTAGCGCGGACGAAACTGCCCCGCCGCTAAAAAACACGTGTCATGCTCTGGTGATTTTGTATGCTTCGCATTAAAATTACACTTTGTATAGTATCCGGCCCCTATATATATGTATATTTATAAATAAGGTTGTTAAAAATGATAAAAACCAGTGATTTCTTTAGTTATTTCGATGAAAATAATCCAAACATCATTTTTATTCAAAATATGAAATATTTCAAAAATCCTAGTTATAACAAATACATATGCGTAATATATATTTAATTATCACAAGCTCGAGTCACCACTTGAATTGAGTCAAAACAATATTTATTTACCCGAATAGTACATTTACATCTAATGATAATGGTTCATGTACATACTTTGATGAAATGTGACCTATTAATATTTTCACTAATAAATATATATTTCTAGACAAACGAACATATATCACCAATGGATCTTTAAGTAAAACAATTTATTACTATGTTGAGTGAATGAAATAGTTACATGATCACATTATACATAGAAACAATAACTTAGACGTAGCAAGCCTTAATTATGCTAGGGTGTACTTAAGTCAGGTTTTCCCATGGACGTTGGATACTTATACACTTCCGGTACTCGATCACGCACTCGACAAGTGAGCCTCATGGTCCCAACTTTACTTGTTTTTCTTTTGAGGGTGATTATATGCTTACTCACAGTTTTATTGGACACAAATACACATATATGATTTCACTTATTATATAAGTGGTTTACATATCGTATCAAGTCCCTTCAAATCGGGCCATTAGTTTCGTTTCTAAACGAGGTAATCATGGATAGTACTCACTGGGTTTGACCACTCCCACTCGAGTTAAACGTGCTAACTTTGACCGGAGGTCTAATCAGGTGCATTATTTGCATGAACACCCATATGCTTACGGTAGGCATGGGTAAGGACATTATTTTACTGTCACAATCTAGATTCGATGTTGGATCTGAAAAGAATAGTCTATATTATCAATACAGTCAAAGTCAACAAAAGTCAACATCATAGACAAAGTCATCGGAAAAGTCAAATAGGCACGTTCGAGACGAAGAACCGAGACGAGACGTTGAAGATATATTTGACTAGGAGTAATATTGTTAATAAATATATTTTGTGTAAACAAAATATGTTTAATCTTGTTTAGTCTTTTTAATGTTTTATTTGTATTTTCCCTAATTAGTTTAAGTCTAGGGGCTTAATGTGTCATTAGTGAATATTATATTCACTATAAATAGATAAGTGATAATTAGGGTTTGGAGCTTGAATGAGCCAATTGATTTGAGGGTTTCCACTTTGTAATAACAAACAAACAAACAAACAAACCCAGTATATCCCACTCAAGAGCAGGGTCTGGGAGGGGTAGTTGGTGGCAAGTCTTTCCTCTATCCAGATAGGTAGAGAGACCGCTTCCAAAGAGACCCCTGGCTCGATACAAAAGATATATCGCTCGCGATTTAACATATAAAGTGTTCTTGAGTTGTTCATCATTGTTCATCTCTATTTTATAGTGTTTGATCCATATTGTTCATAATATCATTGATATTTATGTTTTTCAGTGGGTTTGTTTGTGTTTATTAATCAATTGCACTGTTATATCGATCAAGTGGACCAACATTCGGTTTTGATGTGCTTATATAATATTGTCTCATTATATGTACAAGAATCAAATCATAAAAAGTCTTGTGGTCCATTGCATTGATTTTTGATATTATTAAACTTGGGAACTCGCCTACATTATTGTTGATCCAATTTTTCCGTATATTTTCTCAGGTAAATGATAATTACATCAAGTCTAGCTTGCATGAAATACATGTCATATAGGGCCATTAATGCTTTTTGGACATTTATAATTTCAAGTGTCATGTTTTCAGAACAATTTATATTTCTATAATTACTTCTACACTTTAACTCTGGAACATTTATGTAACTTCAAAATGATTTGCAATGTTTTTTTATGAAACCATATAGTGATCGACTAGTGATTATGATTTCATGATTGTCATACTCTGCGAGAAATCGCCGTGGTTGAGGTGTAACAATATATTATCCTAATCAAATGGTTTGTAACACATAAGTGTCTTACATAATTATTGTTATATCCATCAATTAAATTAAACATGAATACTTATCTTATTTACCTAAAAGGACTATTCTTACAATTTAAATAAAGGATCAAATTTGTAAAATATAAGTTACATTAATACCTAATTAAAATTTTCTAAATCATTAGCAAGATACTTTAGAAATTTATATTTCAAGGGGTTGGGGTTGGTAGCATTATTCATGTATGATTTTACGGTTTTTGTGTAAAACTACGAGTCAATCCACTAGTAACGGTATTTTTATTTAAAACAAGATCGAATAGTTGAAAAATTAAACCGACCAAACCAAACCTTTACGAAAAATTAAAGTGTAAGTTTTCAAGTGTTATTAGTATATTTTTCTGTTAAGTAACAACCTTTGAATTACCACGCAATGTTAAAAACTTATGTCTTGTATATGAATTATTGAATTTAACTCAATTTTACACTCATCAAGAACTATACAAACCATTTTTCTTAATGTTATTAATATAAAAGTATAATAATAAATTAGACAACTAAACTATGTAGGATACAAATAAGATAACATTGCAAATCTTAACTAAAATTGATAGCCTACAATGTAAAATCATGGTAAATCATCATGATTAGCTCATTCAGATTAAAGAAATTATTGGTTACATGCCTCGTCGATATTAGAAAATTTTATAGTCCGGTATGTAGCTGTATGGTTTGATTATATACAAACAATATTTGGTTATAACGAGAAACCAAACTATTCTGTACGGTTTGAATAATTCTTAAACCGACTGACCAATAAAATTTCAAAAAAATTATGAGACCGATGACCAGTTTTATGGTTTCAAACCGCACAATGAACCTTTGGATTGGGTGGGGGTGGGTGTCAATAACTAGCAAATTACAAAGTTATTTTAATTATATTATTATAAGAATAGTCCTTTTAGGGTAAACGAAAACATCACATGCATTGCACATGATTTTTGTGTAACATCCAAAAAGTTTGCTAATTATTTATTTATTAGGATTAGTGTTCAGCCGCACAAACATGCGTGCGAATGAACCTCAGTCGCATGCCGTATGTGCGAATGAGGCCCAATCGCACGAATGACGGGCGTATGGGCTCAATCGTACGATTGAGCCGTGCGAATGGTCCAATCATGCGATTGAGTATCTCGGCTAAAAATTTTCATGTAGGATAAATAGGGTGGTTAAGAGTGTTAACAGCAGACATTATCTGCTGTACTTTCACCCCTTGCTCCTGTCGAACCCCAACACCCCTGTTCTTGCTAGATTGAGTAAATTAGCTCCGTTTTGGTAAGTTTTGCTTGTTACGGATCGATTCTTGAATATGTTAAGCTGTGTATGTGGTTGAAATTGATCCAAAAACATATTTTAAATCTGGGTTTCTGTTCAATTTTCTGTTAAACTGAAAAGTGAAGGTTCGGGTCTTAGTTTTTTAGAAGATTGATGAAATAAAGACCCGAAACGGTTGTAAATGTGGTATATATGTTCTGTTGTGAATATGGCATAATCTGAACGGTTAAAAAATTTGAGTTTTTGGATCAAATATGGTAAGAACACAGCTGCTGATCCGTTTCAGGCGAATGAGCCCAGTCGCATGACCCATTCGTGCGACTGAGTCAATCGCATTGTTCAATCGTACGACCGAAGTTCAGTCGCATAAACCAATCGCACGAATGGAGGTCATTCGCATAAACCCTGTTATAGCTCATTCGCACCTCTGTCGCATGGTCCATTCGTACGACTAAGCTCAGTCGCATGTTCAGTCGCACGAATGAGTCCAGTCGCATAGCCTTAGTCGTGCGAAGTGGTCAGCTAGGGAAAATTTGGCTAAGTTAGGGTTATTGTTTTAGGTTGCATTGAGAAAGATAAGTTTTAGCTGCCCTAGTGTATTTGAATTGGTAAACACTTGCTGAAAGTATTAAGGTGAGTTCTAATTGCCCTTTTTATATGTTAATGTTGTTTGATAAAATCGGGCACTGGCATGCATATAAATGAATAAAGATATGAATATGAGTTGAAAGTGGTAAATTGTGGTTAATGGCGAGGTGGAGGTTTGACCCACCAACTATAGACGGAGGTTTGACCCGTCAACGCCAAATTATAGACGGAGGTTTGACCCGTCAACGCGCGAGGTGGAGGTCTCACCCACCAAATTATAGACGGAGGTTTGACCCGTCAACGCGCGAGGTGGAGGTTTCACCCACCAAATTAAAATTGATTAAAGATGTCCATAAATACCATGTGGGTATTCGATATGCATATCAATACTGGAATAAATAAATGGACTAATGAATGTGTGTGTGAATCATTCGGTGTGATAACAGCTGATAAGTTGTTGTTATTGAAATGTGGTGTATGTTAGAACTCACCAGTATATCTGATTTTGTGTTTGTTTTCTAATGCATGCCAGGTAGTAATAGAGGTGCTCGTGATGGTCCCCCACAGAGTTAGCTTCCGGTTATGGTGAATGATACTGGCCACGAATGTTGGGTTTTGTTAATGATGTATTTAAAAGTTTAACAAAGTTTTGAAATGTTGGTTAAAATCTTGTAAATATGTTTAATGATGTAAACAGTTTTAATATACGTAAAGCTTCGCTGCGTGTGTAGTCTCTGAGTTGTTATAATAACCCAACTAGTAGCACCCTCCTTATTATATTATTGTTATGAATTTTGAGGGTGTTACAAGTTGGTATCAGAGCCATAGTTAAAGAGATTTGAACACTTAATTGTTTCAAACTTTAACTGAAAATGTGGGAAGTGCCAGTATCTACAATCGGAAGTGGGGTGAAGTATTGTGTGAATGAGTATTTAATTGTTGGTGATAATTCAGTCAAGTGTTGAATGAAAGTGATTGTTGAATTAAAAGATTAGTATTATGTGTATGTGTGATTCTGTGGTTTAGATAGGGTTAGAAATAAACTGTGAAAGGGTAATGAGAAGAGGCAGGATAGTGTGAATAAGTAAATAATTGATAACACCTGGCCAATGTTATGAGCAATTTACATTATACGCAGCATCCTGGTATCACTCATTATTTGATTATGGTTTATTTCTGATCGTAGATGGAGGAAACCAGTAATACAAATTCTAGACTTGAAGCTAGGATCTCTGGTGATGAATTTAAGGCAGCTATAGGTGATGAAGTCGCCCGAGTGTTGCGTACTACCTTACCTGAAATGTTGAGTGACCTTAGAAAAGGTGGTGAATCATCTTCCCAACCAACTCCTCCACCTGTCATTGTTGAACCTGTAGTGGAGAAACCAATATCATATAAGCATTTTAAGGAATGTGACCCGCCTAAGTTTGAAGGCCAGAAGGATGTAGTAGTAACTTACAAATGGTTACGAGAGATGGAAGCAGCGTTTAAACTTAGTAGATGCAAGGAAGATCAGAAGGTGGGCTTTGCAGTGCATTCTTTTCAAGCAGAAGCCTTGTACTGGTGGGATACAGTGGAACAGGCCATGGGTGAGGCCGCCGTAAGTCAGATGACGTGGGAAACTTTTAAAGAACTGGTGATAGAAAAGTTCTGTCCGAAGGGCGAGATGGACAGAATTGAGATCAAGTTTTTACAGTTTCAAGCAGGCGCTTTAAGTCATAAAGAGTATACTTCCAGATTTGAAGAAATGGCTCGTTTAGTACCTCATTTAGTAACTCCTGAGACAAAGAGGATTACTAGGTATGTTCAGGGATTACCTCCTAAGGTAAGAATGCTGGTCAAGTCAAATTCTCCTTCCACTTATCAGGCCACAGTGAATTTGGCTGCGGACATGTATGAGGAAGTCACTGAGTCTGAGAAACCTGTGGTGAAAGAAGAAGTGGTTAGTCGTCAGGAAGCTTCACTGAGTTCTAGGCCTATATATGGACAGAGTGGGCCGCAGAAGAGGAAGTTTAATGCTATGGGTTTTGCAGGTCCCCCTCCTCGGTGTAATAAATGCGGGAAGTTTCATAGAGGGGAATGTAGACTGAATCACCCAGCATGTCGTAAATGCGGGAAACCTGGACATTTTGTTTCCAGATGTCCAGAACTTCGATGTTATGGATGCGGGGAGATGGGACATATGAAATCTGAGTGTCCAAAACTTAGACCTGGACCGGTTCCTATTCGTGCAGTGGGAGGACCAAGTAAAGGCAGCGTGAGTGGTAGTAGCGGTACTGCGGGGAGAGCATTCACAATGACTGCGGAGGAGGCTAAGGCATTACCGGATGTTGTGTCGGGTACGTTTCTTGTTAATGATGTACCTGCTAGAGTTTTATTTGATTCGGGAGCTAATAGAAGTTTTATATCAATAAGATTCCATGCCTCAATAAAAGTTAAACCATCAAAGCTAGATGTTGCCTTTTCAGTAGAAACTGCCTCTAATGAATTTATAGTTGTTAGTGAGGTAATAGATGATTGTTTTGTCGAACTAGAAGGTGTAAAATTTCCTGCTAGGTTACATATGATGAAATTAGGAGGTTTTGATATAGTATTGGGAATGGACTGGTTATCCATGTTTGAGGCTCAAATAATATGCAAGAGAAAGATGATTGTGTTGCGAGCACCAGATGGTAATCTGGTGACGGTTTTGGCGATGATCATGATAATGTGGTGAAAGTCATATCTATGATTAAGGCTGAGAAATTATTGAATAGGGGTTGCGAGTCATTCTTGACATATGTAGTTGATACTATTAAGGAGACGAAGAAATTGGAAGATGTTCCAGTAGTTTGTAATTTCCCCGATGTATTTCCAGAGGATCTACCGGGTATACCTCCTGATCGAGAAATTGAGTTTAGAATTGATTTAATACCTGAGGCAAAACCTGTCGCTAAGACCCCTTATAGACTTGCACCGACTGAATTAAAGGAACTCTTAAAGCAATTACAGGAATTATTAGACAAGGGTTTTATCCGACCAAGCTCTTCGCCGTGGGGTGCTCCTGTTCTATTTGTAAAGAAGAAGGATGGTAGTTTGAGGATGTGCATAGATTACAGAGAACTAAATAAGCTAACTGTCAAGAATAAATACCCATTACCTCGTATAGATGATTTGTTTGATCAACTCCAAGGTGCTAATTGGTTCTCAAAGATAGATCTTAGATCCGGGTATCATCAGTTAAAGGTGAAAGAAGAAGACATACCAAAGACAGCTTTTCGTACGCGATATGGGCATTATGAATTCTTGGTGATGTTGTTTGGATTAACGAATGCTCCTGCTGCATTCATGGATTTGATGAACAGGGTATGTAGACCGATGCTAGATAAATCTGTAATTGTGTTTATAGATGATATTTTAATATACTCTAAGAATGAAGGAGATCATGCTTGTCACATTCGAGAAGTATTGGATTGAGAAAGAATAAGTTGTATGCAAAATTCTCGAAATATGAATTCTGGTTAAGGGAAGTGCAATTTCTGGGCCATGTGGTGAATGCGAATGGAATATTGGTGGATCCTGCAAAGATTGAAGCTGTGGTGAATTGGGGAATTCCTAAAAGTCCTTCAGAAATTCGTAGTTTCTTGGGACTGGCAGGATACTATAGGAGATTTATACAAGATTTTGCCAAATTGCTTCTCCGTTGACAAAGTTAACTCGAAAGGACGTTAAGTATGAATGGAATAAGGAACAGGAAGTTGCTTTTCAGGAACTGAAGAATCGATTGACGCAAGCCCCAGTATTGGCCATACCAGAAGGTGTAGATGATTTAGTGATATATTCTGATGCATCATATCAAGGATTGGGGTGTGTCTTAATGCAACGTGGGAGAGTTATTGCTTATGCTTCTAGACAGTTGAAGACCCATGAAGTTAATTACCCAACCCACGATTTAGAATTAGCGGCTATAGTTTTTGCTCTTAAGATATGGCGACATTACTTATATGGAGTGAGGTGCACCATCTTTACTGATCATAAGAGCCTAAAGTATTTCTTTGAGCAAAAAGATTTGAATATGAGACAAAGGCGATGGTTGGAGCTAATCAAAGATTATGATTGTGAAATTTTGTATCACCCCGGGAAAGCAAATGTGGTTGCTGATGCATTGAGCAGAAAGGAGAAGAACGAACCGATTAGGATTAAGGCGTATAAACTTGTGATTACTCCTGATTTTATGCAACAGTTGAAAGAAGCCCAACTGGAAGCATTAAAAGAAGGAAACATTAAGAAAGAAAGAATGGTTGGTCAAGAAAAACATTTAGAAGAAAATAGCCATGGTGTTAAAACCAGATTTGGTCGAATGTGGGTTCCGTTGGCTTTACGCGATAGGGTACTGGATGAAGCTCATAAATCTAGATACTCTATTCACCCAGGCATGACTAAGATGTATCAAGATTTAAAGCATGATTATTGGTGGCCAGGGATAAAATTTAATGTGATGCAGTATGTAAACAGATGTCTGACTTGTGCCCAAGTAAAGGCTGAACATCAGAAACCTTATGGATTATTGCAGCCATTAGCTATTCCAGTTTGGAAGTGGGACGATCTGACTATGGATTTTATAACGAAGTTGCCCCGTACACCAAAAGGTTATGATACTATTTGGGTAGTAGTAGATCAGCTAACCAAGAGTGCTTTATTTCTACCAATACGGGAAACCTATTCGGTAGAAAGGCTAGCTGATATCTTTACTAAAGAAATAGTTAGATTGCATGGAGTTTCGAAAAGTATCACATCTGATAGAGATGCCAGATTTACCTCCAGGTATTGGAGAAAATTTCACGAAGCTATGGGAACTAGACTTTACTTTAGTACAGCCTATCATCCCCAAACAGATGGCCAAAGTGAAAAAACTATCCAGACATTGGAGGATATGCTACGGGCATGTATTATAGATTTTGGAGGTAGCTGGGATAGTCATCTTCCTTTAGCTGAATTCGCTTATAACAACAGTTATCAAGCTACCCTTCAGATGTCCCCGTTTGAGATGTTGTACAGAAGAAAGTGCAGAACTCCACTTTATTGGGGAGACATGGGGCAACGCGAATTGGGAAATAGTGAAATAGTTGAAGAAACAATGGCAAAATTTGAAGTAGTCAGAAATCGTATTAGAGAAGCGAAAAGCAGGCAGAAATCGTATGCAGATCGTAGAAGAAAACCATTGGAATTTAAAGTTGGGGATTTCGTTTTGTTGAAAGTTTCTCCATGGAAAGGTATTATTCGATTTAGAAAGAGGGGCAAACTAAGTCCACGTTTTATTGGACCTTTCTGAATAATAGAGAAAGTAGGATACGTGGCGTATAGGTTGGACTTGCCAGAAGAATTAAGTGCTATTCATCCAACCTTCCACGTCTCCCAGTTACGAAAATGCTTAGCTAATGAAACTCAATATATACCATTAGATGATATTGAGGTTGATGAGAAGCTCAATTATGTTGAACAGCCTGTGGCCATTATAGATCGTAAGGAGAAGAAACTTAGAAATAAAAGCATTAGTTTAGTCCGAGTGCAGTGGGCACATCGCCAAGGATCTGAATCAACCTGGGAACCAGAAGAAGAGATGAGACGGAACTACCCTCAGTTGTTTTAGTTAGGTTTCGAGGACGAAACCCTAAATAAGGTGGGTAGACTTGTAACATCC
This sequence comes from Flaveria linearis, assembly GCA_024085815.1. NCBI lineage: Eukaryota > Viridiplantae > Streptophyta > Magnoliopsida > Asterales > Asteraceae > Flaveria > Flaveria linearis. The sequence goes on from CM044011.1 coordinate 44,404,707, forward strand.
AAAAAGTTTGCTAATTATTTATTTATTAGGATTAGTGTTCAGCCGCACAAACATGCGTGCAAATGAACCTCAGTCGCATGCCGTATGTGCAAATGAGGCCCAATCGCACGAATGACGGGCGTATGGGCTCAATCGTACGATTGAGCCGTGCGAATGGTCCAATCATGCGATTGAGTATGTCGGCTAAAAATTTTCATGTAGGATAAATAGGGCGGTAAAGAGTGTTAACAGCAGACATTATCTGCTGTACTTTCACCCCCTTGCTCCTGTCGAACCCCAACACCCCTGTTCTTGCTAGATTGAGTAAATTAGCTCCGTTTTGGTAAGTTTTGCTTGTTACGGATCGATTCTTGAATATGTTAAGCTGTGTATGTGGTTGAAATTGATCCAAAAACATATTTTAAATCTGGGTTTCTGTTCAATTTTCTGTTAAACTGAAAAGTAAAGGTTCGGGTCTTAGTTTATGAGAAGATTGATGAAATAAAGACCCGAAACGGTTGTAAATGAGGTATATATGTTCTGTTGTGAATATGGCATAATCTGAACGGTTAAAAAATTTGAGTTTTTGGATCAAATATGGTAAGAACACAGCTGCTGATCCGTTTCAGGCGAATGAGCCCAGTCGCATGACCCATTCGTGCGACTGAGTCAATCGCATTGTTCAATCGTACGACCGAAGTTCAGTCGCATAAACCAATCGCACGAATGGAGGTCATTCGCATAAACCCTGTTATAGCTCATTCGCACCTCTGTCGCATGGTCCATTCGTACGACTAAGCTCAGTCGCATGTTCAGTCGCACGAATGAGTCCAGTCGCATAGCCTTAGTCGTGCGAAGTGGTCAGCTAGGGAAAATTTGGCTAAGTTAGGGTTATTGTTTTAGGTTGCATTGAGAAAGAGAAGTTTTAGCTGCCCTAGTGTATTTGAATTGGTAAACACTTGCTGAAAGTATTAAGGTGAGTTCTAATTGCCCTTTTTATGTGTTAATGTTGTTTGATAAAATCGAGCACTGGCATGCATATAAATGAATAAAGATGTGAATATGAGTTGAAAGTGGTAAATTGTGGTTAATGGCGAGGTGGAGGTTTGACCCACCAACTATAGACGGAGGTTTGACCCGTCAACGCCAAATTATAGACGGAGGTTTGACCCGTCAACGCGTGAGGTGGAGGTCTCACCACCAAATTATAGACAGAGGTTTGACCCGTCAACGCGCGAGGTGGAGGTTTCACCCACCAAATTAAAATTGATTAAAGATGTCCATAAATACCATGTGGGTATTCGATATGCATATCAATACTGGAATAAATAAATGGACTAATGAATGTGTGTGTGAATCATTCGGTGTGATAACAGCTGATAAGTTGTTGTTATTGAAATGTAGTGTATGTTAGAACTCACCAGTATATCTGATTTTGTGTTTGTTTTCTAATGCATGCCAGGTAGTAATAGAGGTGCTCGTGATGGTCCCCCACAGAGTTAGCTTCCGGTTATGGTGAATGATACTGGCCACGAATGTTGAGTTTTGTTAATGATGTATTTAAAAGTTTAACAAAGTTTTGAAATGTTGGTTAAAATCTTGTAAATATGTTTAATGATGTAAACAGTTTTAATATACGTAAAGCTTCGCTGCGTGTGTAGTCTCTGAGTTGTTATAATAACCCAACTAGTAGCACCCTCCTTATTATATTATTGTTATGAATTTTGAGGGTGTTACATTTTGGGGAATATCTAACGATAGTTAGTTTAAAAGATGTATTTGTTACAAAATATTAAAATAAAGGATGTTCAATGTACTTATTGACTATTAAAGATTTAATCTGTAATTATCTATAGAAGTAAAGAATGGATGATGTGATTCTCTCTTTTGTTTATTATATAACTAGGTTGGATACTCGTGTGTTACAGGTATTGAAATAATAAATATTATATGGGAGAATATAAAATTTGTGAATATGAAATTATGAGATAGTAAAATATATCTAGAGTTGAGAAGATGAAAACATTATATACATTGAAGAGTAGATGTTTTATAGTGAGTAATCGTTTATTAAAAAACTTTTAATGAAACATTTTATTTATTTTTAGAAAAAAGTTAATTTGATTGATATAATAGTAAATGCACATATATTAACGGAACTATTTTTATATAATAATTTCTAATTTCTAACGTTCATTGTAGTATAGAGATTAGAAAATATGTTCAAATAGTAGATGAAATTTAGATGGACACCCTAAAAAATAATTTTTAAAAATTCAGTTTTATTAGTATAGATGAATGCATTTGGCCTTAGGTTGGTAGTACAGGTCATTAAAATACCGTATGGAGTCATCGGTTATGGACCATTGAGGTGGAGTGGCGAACACACTCTTTACAACTTCACCGCTCATAATACTGAAAGAAACTCCTTCAACAATGAAATGGCAGCAATGGACAACTGAATATCAAGTAGAAAATATTGGTAACCTTTCATTCAATTTCTATATCGCTTCTATGGTCTAGAATTGGATATCGCTGACTGGAATCGCATCTAACTTCCAAAGTATCTGATACTTAAATCGCCTCTCCAATCGACTATTGTAATATCATCTGCCTTGAATCAGTAAGTTGCTTCCCCTCGCCTGCTTAAAAAGGTTGTTTTTTTATAATTGCTTTGATTTTAGAATATGTTTAAGTGGTATATTATCTGTCATTGAATGTTTATGTTTATTCTGTTAGTAGATTTTTGTCACAATAGATGGGGAATGGATGTGGGTTTAGAGATAAATTTACTTTATGGTGATTTTTACTTAAATTATTGGGATGGGGATAATAATCCATATGCCCACAAGGTGTTTGATCAAATGTTTCTATCACCATTCACGCTGATGTATTGACTTCTTACAAAATAGTTTTGAGCTCATTGCTTATACTGTACGCTCTAGACGTATGATCATAATTTAATTAGGCATTGTATGGCATACCCATCTACTAGTGTAGGATTCAAACTATCACTAAGCTATCTAAGCAAAACACGTCTTGCTTAATGCACTCGAATTTGGTTGCTCATGAGACTAGAGATCTGTTGACACCATTGTTGTGAAGCCATACTTTTGCAAGGAATCATATACTAGTTGAAATGTTCTACAACAATTATAACATGAGGGCATTGTTCAATTCATCCGTGTTGTAAGATTTCAACAAGCAAAGATAACTTGCCATTTCCTTAACAAACTCACCCGTACCAAATCTAGATGGATTGTTATCTTTAGTTATTATGTTAACACGGGAAGTGTAAGGATGAATGAATATCATGTCTATTTTGTTCATTTTTGCTCAAAAATCATAAACTTACAAAAATGAAAGCATTCTCGGAATGGAAAGTAAGAGAACAAGAATGTTTACACTGTATCTGTAATTCTGTATAGATCTGACTCTAGAACCTGGTGTGAAGGTAAAAGTTAAGGCGTTGGTTGTGAACTATGATGGCACAGTTAAAGCAATGGATGTTTATTTTGGGTCCATGCCAGTGAATGATGATTCTAGAATTAAGTATTGTTCATGTTCATTGTCCTAAGTAAGAAGCTCTGATGTATAAATGTTTCAGTGATATGGGAAACCTCAGAAATGATGAAATTATGCCTGCTTCCCCTATTATGTGTTCCCTCTTTTTCATATTCTATTCCTAAGCTGGGTATTTGTTTATCTTTTTTGGTCTAGGTTTGTTTTCTAAGATCTAAAATTATAACAGATGTATTGGATAATTTTTTGATAGTGTTAAGTAACATAAGATGCATGTGTGAAGCACATGGACTAATAAACATTCTGAAAATGGAAATAAAATGCAGTTGAATTAGGATATGAAAAATGTGGGCATGTGATGAGGGTTCTACTTGAGGCACCAACAACGCAAGTTCTAAAATATTACAAGTGTATTCTTGAAAGGGGAAAAAGGGAAATATAGAAAGTGGCTAGTAGTGAAATGTAATAGGAAGGGTATGCGAGTTTGTTAGTTATTGGAGGCTCCTACTTTTTGGTAGAGAGAGAGGGTTATCCCTAGAAAAGCTTTTGTTCTTCTATTCACCATTGTAATTCAATTCTCCTCTTGTTTGGTTTAGTTAGTGCTGGTTTTTTTACTATTGTTCGATTCCTTATCATTGGTTCGACCTGCCCTTGACCTGCTGTGCTCGTCTTATCGTTTCTCCATGGAAACTTGCATCAATTCTCGTTTGAAAGCTTAGGATGCTCAGATTAAACAACTTCAATTGGATGTTTCTGATATTAAAACAGCCTTGATGTCCTTAGAGGTTGATCGTGGGGAATCGGGTGAATTTCGTAAGGTTGTTTTAGAGTGGATGAAACAACAGAAGAAGCAATTGTCGGATTCTGGGGGTTCGGTGTTCGGCGGCAGTGGTCCGTTCAAAAGGGATTGAGGAGCCGCTTGGGAGTCTTCCATGGGTAGTGAAGAAAGTGAAGTTACCTGAGTTCAGTGGGTTCGATCCACTGGGTTGGATTCAAAAGGCCAAACCCTATTTCGACCTCAACGACACTCCGACGGATGTTCGTCTTCGGTTGGCACAATTAAGCATGGTTGGAGTTGCGCAACATTGGTTCACTATTCTCACTCAGGTCAATGATTTCCTTTCTTGGGAGGAATTTCAGACCGAATTATTGCGCCGATTCAGTGGATTATCAATCCACAACCCTTATGAACAACTCGCCACTATTCAGCAGGGTGATTCTATTTATGATCATATCGATGATTTTAAGTATTTGCTTTCTTTGGTACCGCGTCTACTGGATTCTCAATCCTTGGGGTATTTTGTGGCTGGTTTACGTGTGGATGTAAAAAAGTGGGTTCGATTGCATCGTCCCCAATCCTTGTTGGATGCGATGTATGTTTCCAAAGATGTCTCGGAGATGCTCCGGCTGATGGGACGTTCTGATTCCTCCTCACGATTCCGCTATCTTCATCGTTTTGGCCTTCCTCTTTTTCGCCGGTTGATGGGCTCCACAATGTGGGCCGTGCGGAGCCCAAATATGTTGATCCGCCTAAGGGCTTAGATCGCGGATTTAGTGGGCGTAGGAATTGGGCTCGGTCACCATCTGCTTCGAAATTAGGGGTTTTGTGTCGCAAGAGCTCTCCCCTCCTTTTTCTCATGATCGAAGGATGCGTTCTCTTTCGCGAACGAAATAGGAGGAACGTCGGAAAAAAGGATTATGTTTCCATTGCGGTCAACAATATGGTCCCGCGCATAAGTGTTCCGAAGGTAAACTCCGGGTATTGCTCTTGGGTGACGATGAATATGAGTCTGTTGAATGTTTTTTGGTTGGGATAGATTCTCCGATTGAGGATGATTCTTATTCGGATACTGTTGTGGGTACGTGTATGTCTGTGGATGTGTCGGGTCTTTATGCTATCCATTGGGGAGCTAATATGCTTAAGTTCGATGGAGCTTTATATGGCATTGCAATTTGCATTCTCGTTGATAGTGGAGCTTCACATAATTTTGTTTTAAGACACTTGATCTTGATGTTGGGATTACAATTGACTCGGGACTCAATATTAAACCTGGGGATGGTCATGTTATTTTTGTCACGGATCAGTGTGTGGCACTTCCAATTACTATTGGGTCTTGCACCTTTTCTATTAATGCTTTGGTCATGGATACGGGTGGGTTAGATTTTATATTTGGTATGGCTTGGTTACAGTCGTTAGGGGAAGTTATCCGCGATTGGCACAATGCTTGGATGAAGTTTGTTTGTCAAGGGCAGCCGGTTCAATTACATGGCATCCAGACGACTCAAGCCTCCCCTGCAGCTTTACATTAGTAGTTAACCTTGAGCTATGATTTTGCAAATGTTAATTTGTCAAACACACCGGTGAGTTCTTTCGCATTCTCCAAAGAACTTTCGGAGGCTCAACAGGCTAATCTTATTAAGTTGTTCGTGCAATTTGCATCCGTTTACCCCAACTATCCTACCCCTTTCTCGTTCACATGATCATGGCATTATCTTGAACGTTAACACTCCTATCAGTCTTCATCCATATAGATATCCTCATGCTCGAAAGACTGAAATTGAGCGCCAAGTTAAAGAGTTATTAGCAATAGGATTAATTCGACCTAGTAAGAGCCCTTACTCAAGTCCGGTAATCTTAATGAAAAAGATAGGCTCTTCTTGGCGTATGTGTGTCGATTATCACGCCCTTAATCAAGCCACTATTCTGGATACATTTCCCGTTCCTATGGTGGATGAATTGCTTGATTAACTGCATGGTGCTTCCTATTTTTCAAAGATGGATTTGAAATCGGGTTACAACCAAATTTGCATGCAGCCGTCAAGTATAGAGAAAACTTCGTTTCGTACGCATGATGACAATTACGAGTATCTAGAGATGCCTTTCGGGTTGATGAACGCGCCGACTACGTTCCAAGCTACTATGAACGGCATTTTCCGCCCGTTGCTTCATCATCAGGTGGTTATTTTTTTATGACATTTTGGTGTACAACGCTTCATAGGACTCGCATGTTCGGGATGTGGGATTGGCCTTACAGATTCTACAGGATAATTCCTTTATGGTGAATTCCCAAAAATGTTATTTTGGTATGCATTCTATTGAGTATTTGGGCCATATTATAGATGGCCATGGGGTCTCCATGGACCCGCAGAAGGTGGCTGCAGTGGTACAATGGCCGGTTCCCACTTCTCTTAAAGGGTTACGCAGGTTCTTAGGCTTAATTGGTGACTATTGAAAATTTGTAAGGAATTATGGAAGCATTGCCCGTCCTCTCACGGATTTGACAAAAAAAGACGCTTTCTATGGCAACCTTTGGCTCAACAAGCGTTTGAAGAACTGAAACAAGCATTAACTTCCGCTCCGGTGCTCGCTTTACCTAACTTTCAGTCTCCTTTTATGGTACAATGTGATGTTTCGGGACGTGGTATTGGGGCTGTCTTAATGGAAAATCACCGGCCGATTGCTTACTTCAGCAAAGCTTTGAGTGACCGCAATTTGGCGAAATTCGCTTACGAACGAGAAATCATGGCATTGGTGTTGGTTGTGCAACATTGGCGTTCGTATTTATTGGGTACCCATTTCATGATCTATACGGATCAAAAGAGTTTAAAGTTTTTGCTCCAACAACATGTTACTACTCCTGATCAACAAAACTGGGTCGCCAAACTTCTCGCTTTCGGCTTCGACATTCAATGCAAGCCGGGTCGGGAAAACAGGGCAGCTGATGCTCTGTCGCGGCGGGTCGAGTTGGGGATATTTTGTTCCATTCACTCGACACCAATCTGGGCACAAGGAGCTGAATTAATAACATAGGCTAAAACGGACTGTTCTATACAGAGTTTGATGCAACGGTGTCTATTTAATCCAACAAAGTACCCACTGTATTCGATCACCAATGGGGTACTTTATTATCATAATCGACTAGTTCTTCTGTCCACCTTGAAGTTTATTCCGGCGTTATTGCATGAATTTCATACAACTACCGGGGTCACTCGGGATTCTATCGTACCTATCGTCGGTTAGCAGCTAACCTATATTGGCCAGACATGACTACTACGGTTAAAATATTTATTCGGGATTATGATGTATGTCAACGTTGTAAAGCAAGCACTGTTAGTCCCGGTGGTCTATTACAACCGTTGGATATCCCAGCCACTATTTGGGAGGACTTATCGATGGATTTTATCACGGGTCTGCCGACTTCACTGGGGTATAATGTCATATTTGTAGTGGTGGATTGATTGTCTAAGTACGCCTATTTCATCCTTTTGAAACATCCTATATAGCTAAATTGGTGGCGGAGGCATTCGTGAAAGATGTCATTCAACCCCATGGAATTCCCAAATCCATTTTGAGCGATCGTGATCCCTTATTCCTTAGTAAGTTTTGGCTAAAGATTTTCCGTTCATGGGAACAGTTCTTCACATGAGCTCGGCTTGTCATCTAGAATCGGATAGCTAGACAGAAGTCATTAACCGTTGTTTAGAAGCTTACTTGAGGTGCTTTGCAGTGGATCAACCCAAGAATTGGGCGTCGTGGATACCTTCGACTGAGTTCTGATATATTACACTTTCCATGGGACAACAGGGACTACTCCATTTGAGATTGTTTATGGACGTTGTCCACCGTCGGTGGTCTAGTTCTTAGCCGAAGAGATACGGGTCGAAACAGTTGCTCAAGAATTACGTGATCGGGATGAGGCATTAAAACAATTGAAAATTCATTTAAGAAATGCTCAAAGTTCCATGAAATTTCACACCGATATGAAAAGACGTGAAGTGGAATTTGTGGTCGGGGATTGGGTCTATGTGAAACTTAAAACATATCGTCATATTTCAGTTAAAAGACGAATCACTGATAACAACTGAATTAACTAACAAATGCAGAGAACTTTTATTAAGTGGAATATTTGAAAGTGATGACTCTAATACACACACTAGTCACCTATTTATAGTGTTAGTAGAACTAACCTTTTACAAAATAAGTCCCTCTACTTTCTAGACTTTACATATCTACTACTAAACATACAAATATAAACTGATACAAAGAATTACAATCTAACAATCACCCCCTTAATTCTTTGAATCCACCAACTCCCAAAAACTTCTTCATTTCCACAAACTTTAGCCTCGGAAGAGCTTTTGTTGGAATATCAGCTCTCTGTTCTTCACCACTTATGTGCCTCACTACCACCATTCCTTTCTCTACACACCCACGAATGTAATGGTATCTGACATCAATGTGTTTTGATCTTCCATGAAAAACAGGATTTTTCATTAATTGAACAGCTGATTTATTATCCACATGTAGCAATATAGGACCCATCTTCTTCCCTGTAAGTTCCTCTAATAAACTCTTCAACCACACAGCCTGCTGAGCCGCGGCAGTAGCAGCCATAAATTCTGCTTCACACGAGGATAGAGCTACTGTTTCCTGCTTCTGGCTTACCCAACTTACAGGTCCTCCACCATAGTAAAACACCATACCCGTAGTACTCTTTCCATCTGCTTTGGTTGGAGCATGAGAGCTATCACTAAAACCAACCAATTCACTAACTCCACCATGCTTGTACCAAACTCTATTATCAATAGTACCTTTTAAGTATCTCAATATGTGCTTCACAGCCTGCCAATGGGTTGTTCTCGGAGACTCCATAAACCTACTTGTGATTCCCACAGCATAACACAAGTCAGGTTAGTCTGTGTTAAATACCTTAAACACCCAATGACCCTTCTATACTTTGTAACATCCACATGCTCACACTCTTCATCTTTTCCTAACTTCAAACCTGGATCCATAGGTGTCTTTGCTGCATTGCATTCCCACATTTTCTGATCTTCTAGGATTTTCTTGGCATAACCAGATTGGCATAAGAAAATCCCATCACCTTCTTGTTTCACCTCAATTCCCAGATAATACTTCAGTAGCCCGAGATTTGTCATCTCAAACTGGGATTTCATCATTGACTTAAACTCCTCTACTACTTCCGAAGTAGATCCTGTCACAATAATATCATCAACATAGACCCCAATTATCAATGAACCATTTTCAGACCACCTTTTGTATACAGCATGCTCCAGTGGACACCTCTTAAATCCAAACTTTAACAAAGTATCATGAAGCTTCTCATTCCAAGTCCTTGGAGCCTGTTTCAGCCCATACAGAGCTTTAATGAGCCTGTACACCTTCATTTCTTGACCAGATTTCACAAATCCTTCTGGTTGAGTCACATACACCTCCTCTTTTAATTCTCAATTTAGAAATGCTGTTTTAACATCTAGGTGATGAACTTTCCACCTATTTGTTGCAGCCAATGCCATGATCATCCGAACAGTCTCTAGCCTTGCCACAGGGGCAAATACCTCCTCATAATCAATCCCATACTTCTGCACATAGCCTTTCACTACTAACCTGGCCTTGTATCTTGTAACAGCCCCTTCAGCATTCTTCTTAAGTTTGAAAAGCCATTTCAACCCAATTGGTTTCACCCCATTTTTAGGGGAAACTTGCTGCTTCCCTGATGCATGCTTGTTCATTTTATACTTCCTTTTGGTGATATTTTAATGTTTGTTGTATGATGTGTGCTGTACCATATACCATATATCATATATCGTATGTTTGATTACATGTTGATTCGCTAGCGTTATTGCTTTTGTTATCGAGCCAGGGGTCTCTTTGGAAGCGGTCTCTCTACCTATCTGGATAGAGGAAAGACTTGCCACCACCTACCCCTCCCAGACCCTGCTCTTGAGTGGGATATACTGGGTTTGTTTGTTTGTTTGTTTGGTTTCACCCCATTTGGACATTGAACTAACTTCCAAGTCCCATTCCTCTCAATGCTATCAATTTCATCTTGCATAGCTCTCCTCCATTCTGGCTTGTCTTTAGCCTGGTTAAAACAAGTAGGTTCCCTCATCAACAGCAGTTCTGACTCATCAAACACAGGAGGTTCAAATGGGATTTGCTGTTGAATGTCTGTTCTGTTGAACACATCTTCCATACTTCTGAATCCTTTTGAAGGAGTGTCATCATAAGTTGATCTAGGGATCTGATCATCATAAGGTGCATTCACCTCATTTCCACCCCCTGAATCCTGAAAATGATTAATCTCAGGATCCATAAAATCTTCACTACCCCCTTGAATACCATCATCATCAGGGGTATTTGAAACCTCAACCTCATCTAAGGAAGCATGACTCTGTACGCTGTGAGTCACTGCCACTCCAAAGTCAGCATACTTTTGTCTTGGCTGGTCAAGATCATCATCTTCCCACTTTCATGGTATTCCTCTTCATATTTCACATCTCTACTGACCACTATTCTGCCATTGTCTGGATCAAACATTCTGTAGGCTTTGGAGCCTGGTTCTATGCCCAGATGCACCATTGGCTTGCTTCTATCCTGCAACTTTCTGAGCTGACTGCTTGGCACTTTCACATATCCTTTGCACCCAAACACTCTTAGGTGTTTCAACTTAGGCTTTCTTTTGTACAAACTCTCATAGGGGGTAACCCCATCCAAGGCCTTAGTTGGGCTTCTGTTCAGCAAGAAGACTGAGTGTCTTACTGCCTCAGCCCACAGATATAAGGGCATATCCATTGCCTTTAAAACAGATCTGACCATGCCCATAACAGTTTGGTTCCTTCTTTCCACCACTCCATTTTGCTGTGGAGTGTATGGTGCTGTCAAGAACCTTTTGATTCCATCCATACTGCATAGTTGCTCAAAAGTTCTTGAAGTGAACTCTCCCCCCTATCAGTCCTCAGAGACTTAAGTTTGTAATCGGTTTCCACCTGAATCTGTGCTTTAAACTCCTGAAAAGCCATAGGTGCCTGGTCTTTTGACTTGAGTATGTATACCCACATGTATCTTGAACAATCATCTACCAGTAGCATGAAATACTTGTTCCCAGCAGGTGTGGGTGGTTCTAAGGGACCACACAAATCTGCATGGACAAGTTCAAGTGGGATTTTCGCTCTGAAGTTGCTAGAACCAGGAAAGGACTGATTCCTGTGCTTTCCTACTAGGCAACTCTCACACAGCTGTGACTTGTGATTGATCTTGGGCATGCCTCTGACCATGCTTTGCTTGGACATTTGATTAATGGACTCAAAATTCAAATGGCTAAGCCTAGCATGCCATATCCAGGCAGTGTCATTCATTGCTGTTAATAGACACCTAGGTACTGCAACCTGCAAATGGATCTTGTATAACCTGTTTTCAGACTTCTTTACCTTCATCAGGGTTCTTCCATTGCTCTCATACACCCACAAGAATCCATTCTCCATTAATATCCTACAGCCCACTTCATCAAGTTGGCCTAGGCTGAGGATGTTACTCCTCAGTGCAGGTATGTAGTACACATTTGTGACTACCCTGTGTTCTCCATTCTTGCACTGGAAACAGATTGAACCTCTTCCTTTGATGACAACCACTGATCCATCCCCAAACTTCACTTTTCCAGTGACACCCTCATCAAGATCAGTGAAGTGGGAGTGGATACCAGTCATGTGGTTGCTGGCCCCATTGTCAAGATACCAGGAACAAGTGTCCCCTCCCTGTGGCAATCTCTTGGGGAACACCCCCTGTTCCTCCAATAGACCTAAGTCTTTTGAGAGCCTTGTCATTAACAGGGTGGGTTCCTGATCTTCTTGAGCCTGTGCAAGATGTGCTTCCTGTTCTCCCCTCCTTGGAGCCTTACACTACTTGAAAAATGCCCAAGCTTATCACAATTATAGCACCTTAGGTTCCTTTTATCTTTCTTGTTGGTATTAACACCCCTTTCACAGTTCTCAGGGTTGGATTTTCCTCCCCTGCCCTTGGTAAACCTTCCTCTCCCTCTGCCTTTTGCTTTGTTATCACCTGTGGCACTGCCCCTCTGGTACTCAGCTTTGGACTCATTTCTCGTCCTTTCTTGCCACTCAGCTCTAGTCAGGAGGAGCTGACCAGATGAGTTCTTGCTTTGTGCCACTGGTCTAAGCCTTTCCTCATAGGCCTTTAACCGCCCAACAAGCTCCTCAAACGGCATCTTCTCAAGATCTGAGAACTGCTCAATTGCAGCCACAATTGGCAGGTACCTCTCTGGTGCAGCCTTCAACACTTTCCTGACTTGCTTCACATCTGGGATCACAGTTCCCAGAGCTCTGTATCTTGAGACCAACTCTCCCATCTTCCCAGCGAATTCATCTATTGACTCATTCTCCCCCATGCCCAACATCTCAAACTCATGGTCTAGTGTTTGAATTCGGGCCTGCTTGACTCTTTCTTCCCCCACATACCTTTTCTTCAAGGCATCCTAGACTTCCTTCGCAGTCCTAAATGCAGCCACTTGCATCAAGACATCTTCTGGCAAAGACTGGAAGATGAAGGCGCTCGCCTTCTTGCCCAGTTTCACATCAACTGCGGCTTTACCAGGGGGTCCAATGGCATCCCAGATTCCCTGGGCATCCATGAAAGCTTCCATCTTAGTTGACCAGGAAGTATAATTCGTCGGGGTTAGAACAGGAATCTTGAATGAAATAGAGTCACTTGTATCCTTCAACACCACCTGTGCGCCGTGGTCTGCCATCGAATTCGATCAAGAATCTTGAATCGGAGTCAATTTCGGGAAAACTGATCAATCGGGCGGATCAATTACAATCGCAGATGATTGTAATCGAGAATTCAAGAATTGAATTCCTGCGGAGTTCAATTCAATCGAAGATTGGACGGACGGGAGATGATCAAGATCGATCGAGAGACAGGAGAGGATTTGGATCGAGAGCCTTTGTAGCGCTGATACCAAATGATAACAACTGAATTAACTAACAAATGCAGAGAACTTTTATTAAGTGGAATATTTGAAAGTGATGACTCTAATACACACACTAGTCACCTATTTATAGTGTTAGTAGAACTAACCTTTTACACAATAAGTCCCACTACTTTCTAGACTTTACATATCTACTACTAAACATACAAATATAAACTGATACAAAGAATTACAATCTAACATCCACCAGAAGTTAGGGACCACTTGGTTTTTTGGCCCCTTTCAGGTTCTTGAACGTTTGGGACCTGTCGCTTATAAATTGCAATTGCCCGCTACCTCAAAAGTACATCCGGTTTTTCATGTTTCGCTGCTCAAAAGGGCGGTTGCAGGGTCTATGCAATCTTCTCTTCCACCGGAATTGATCCTCACGTACAAGGATTTGCTGATTGCGTTGCCATATTGGATAAACATTCTATAGGAAGGGGATCTTTATCGTTTGAGGAATGGTTGGTGCAGTGGCAGGGCCTTTCTCCTGATGATGCCACGTGGGAGGAGGCTGCTTGGATTAAGGGTCAATTTCCAAATATAAGTCTTGAGGACAAGACTTCTTTCGAAGGGGGAACTAGTGATGAGGTTTCTACTCGAGGCACCAACAACGCAAGTCCTAAAGTATTAGAAGTGTATTCTCGAAGGGGGAAAAAGGGGAATATAGAAAGTGGCTAGTAGTGAAATGTAATAGGAAGGGTATATGTAGTGGGAATAAGGTGGGGAAGGGTATGCGAGTTTGTTTGATAGATTTCAAAGGTAAAAGATGAGATTGGCTGAATTATTTTGGAATGAAACTAGCCTGATTCGAGATAGGCAATCTCCAATACAAAGGTTCAAAAGGAAATTCAACAAGACAAGGAAACTAAGAACACAGTCATCAGTCCATCAGACCATCATCGCTGCGACTTCCGAGGCTATGATTTTTACTTCATTTTTTCAAGGTTAGCTTCTAACTTTCTTTGTTTATTTATTTTTGTTTACATTATAAGATTTAAACCCTAGTGACAAAATTATCAGATTCAATATATATAAACACCAATGATTCATCAGACTCACACCTAAACAACAATAACACAAAAGCAACCAGAGACCAATCAACTTGAATATTCAAAAGAACAACTTAAGACTAATCTGATTATCAACTAAATAATCGGAATAACAAAAGGCAATGTAAACTCGAGTGATGAAAGATGAATCAGAGCACTTAGTTTAGCTGCAGAGAGAAAGAGTATTTGTGTTGTTCTTTCTGGAAGGTTCTTATATTGCGTGAGGTACCACCCGAAAAAGCGTCTAGGTTGTTTTGTTAAGGCTTGGTCTCTTCATTTGGAAAGAAAGAGGGCGAGAGAGGAGAACTTGGGAGAGGGTTTAATCGAGGCAGACAACACTTGGTAGTCCCGCAACATCAGCAATGCAGAGATTATTGAGCAAGGTCCTCAAAGCACAAGACGATGGTTATGTAGTGCGATTGTGTAAGACGAGTAGCAGCATGTGGTAGTCATTGAAAACGATGGTAATATGTTTTTCTTTTATATTACCCTCCCACCTGTCACTGTGTGTTCTTTTAGGTCTAAAACTGGACTGCAACATGCTTGCTCAGATGAGCCATTTTGGTTATGATTTTAGCAATCAAACCAACTGCACCTTCGTATATGTTCTGGTTATGATTTTAGACCGATCGACTAATGCCTGTGTTGAAGGCGATTGATCTCTAATGTAGAGAAACCTAGGGTTTGTGGTTTTCTGGTCTCATCTTTAATTAGTCCCAATTGAGTTAAGACTTGGCCCGGTTGTAAATCAATTTCCCAATCTCTCGTAATCGGAAGTGGTGCAGCAGGCAGGGGCGGAACTACAGCTACGGGTACGGGGTCAGGTGACCGCATTGATTTTTGAGTGGGTAGTGTATCATATAATACCGAAAAATTGTGAGAACCCATAGGCTTTCAGGAGGTGAACTCAATAATATTATTAAGTTCAAAACATAATAAATATTTCATCTTGGCTCACTTGTTACCTGCACGATTATATTCCTGTCGTGTCCCTTAGGTCCCGAGTTCGACTCTTACAAGGGTCTGTTTTTTAGAACTCCTTTTTAATAGGTAAAATTACATTTTTACCCTTAAATTTATACATTTTAGCCTAAACTCAAAACCCTACACACCCACACAATCACTGCTCTGCTCGACCTCTGTACCCCATTCAGCCCTTCCCGACTTCCCCAATCGTCTATCAGTACATCACCACTGCATCTATGAACTCTGGCAACTCCAGCCATCATTCCATCAGACCATCATCTCTGCGACTTCAGAGGCTGTGATTTTTACTTCATTTTTTCAAGGTTAGCTTCTAACTTTCTTTGTTTATTTATTTTTGTTTAGATTATAAGATTTACACCCTAGTGACAAAATTATCAGATTCAATATATATAAACACCAATGATTCATCAGATTCACGCCTAAACAACAAGAACACAAAAGCAACCATAGACCAATAAACTTGAATATTCGAAAGAACAACTTAAGACCAATCTGATTATCAACTAAATAATTGGAATAACAAAAGGCAATGTAAACTCGAGTGGTGAAAGATGAATCAGAGCACTTAGTTTAGCTGCAGAGAGAAAGAGTATTTGTGTTGTTCTTTTTGGAAGGCTCTTATATTGCGTGAGGTACAACCCTAAAAAGCGTCTAGGTTGTGTTGTTAAGGCTTGGTCTCTTCATTTGGAAAGAAAGAGGGCGAGAGAGGAGACTCGGGAGAGGGGTTAATCGAGGCCGACAACACTTGGCAGTCCCACAACGTCAGCAACGCGGAGATTATTGAGCAAGGTCCTCAAAGCACAAGATGATGGTTATGTAGTGCGATTGTGGAAGACGAGTAGCAGCATGTGGTAGTCGTCGAAAATGATAGTAATATGTTTTTCTTTTATATTACCCGCCCACCTGTCACTGTGTGTTCTTTTAGCTCTAAAACTGGACTGCAACATGCTTGCTTAGATGATCCATTTTGGTTATGATTTTAGTAATCAAACTAACTACACCTTTGTATATGTTCTTGTTATGATTTTAGACCGATCGACTACTGCATGTGTTAAGGGCAATTGATTTCTAATGTAGAGAAACCTAGGGTTTGTGGTTTTTTCGTCTCATTTTTAATTAGTCCCAATTGAGTATTAACAATGCATTAAGTAATAGTTGGAGCTGCTATTCTTTGTTTTGAAATCAGTAGGTTGTGTAATTTGTTTTAGGAAGGTTTCAAAGATCATATTGATTATTAGAGGATATTTTCTTATGTATTTTGGGTTTATTAGGAGAAAACAGATGAAACAAGATATTATGATGCTTAAGTATACAGACACAAAGAAAGTTGCATCATATTAGGGATTGCACATGCATGTTCTTGATTCAGTATGAGCATGACAACGCTGATGAATGTAAGTGTAGAGTAATATAGAACACCTAAATTGGAGGTATTAGATTATATAAAGTTTTAGATGATGTAGAACACCTAATTTGTTCTTTTCCGCATCAGATGATTTCATTTTATGTTTTTTTTCATGGAACATACTATTTAAAAAGTGAAGGATTTTGTAGTTAAGTTTAATCGGCTTCTTCTTTACCTTCATCTTTCATGCATGTAGATTACCTCTCGTTTGGCCTTCTTGTAGTTATCTTTTAGTTGTGTTCTTTCTTCCTCATCATTACAACGTAAAAGCTCTCTAAAGCTTTGTTGTTTAATTCTTATTCTCTCTTGTACGTCTTCATTCCACCACTAGGATTCCTTATGACCAACTGTCTTACCTGTTGTAACTCCTAAGCGTTTTTGTAGCTGCGTGTATGACTCTAGTGGCCATGCCCTCCCACTTTTGGTTTGCGTCTTCCTCTAGCCCAGTCTGGGTGATTGGTATGCCCTTATCTCTAAAGATGGTGATCTTCTCGTCTTTCAGCTGTACCCATCTGATCTAGGTCTACTTCTCTTTGGTGCTTCGATAATTGCTCTCTTCAGGCGTATATCTGCCACCAACATATGATGTTGCGTCACTACTGTCTCGTTCGGGATTACCTTGCAGTCCTTCCACGAACTACGGTCTTCTCTTCTAATCAGCAAATAGTCTATCTGCGTGTGTCTCCATCCGCTGCTAAACGTGATTAAATGCGAGTCTCTTTTCTTAAAAAAGGAATTTATAACGCCTAGGTCATGCGCCAATGCAAAGTCAAGAAGCTCTCTACCACCATCATTCCTAAGACCATACCCATAACCTCCATGCACCAAAGGAAGTGGTCATTAGTTTTACCAATATGCCCGTTAAAATCACCTCTGATGTAAATTTTTTCTTCCCGAGGTATGTCCCTCATAAGTTGATCTAAACTCTCCCAGAAATTTTTTCTTTCCAGTTCTCCTAATCCAATCTGTGGTGCATATGCGCTAACTACCGTCACTACTTCTTCCCCTATTATTATTCTTAGCGACATGAGCCTGTCATCATACCTTCTCACCTCTACTACAGATCCTGAGTACCATAGTTTGTATCCATTGCACTCCGACGCTCTCCTACCCCGCCATCTAGTCTCTTGAAGGCAAGCTATATGTACCCTACATCTCTTTAGCACATCTACAAGCTCTAGTAGCTTACTACTTAAAGTTCCTACATTCCAAGATGTTATTCTTAATCTAGAACTCTTTTTCCCTTTAGCTGCACTTCTCGTCACCGAACAAGGTCTCGGATTTACATAATAAATTCTCCTATTTATTATAGCTCCCTGTCCCACCCTAACAAACTCAGCTCAGGATTCACAACAACAGGTGATACACAAATAAACAAGAACAATCAAATTAGGCCTATCACAGGTAATATGGGATCCCTATTTTAATTCATGCTTGTACTCCTAACCCAGCCAAACAACGGTAACCTAAATAATGAAGAAGAAACTAGATAGAATAAGGAGAACGAAACAACACTAAACCTAGATAATCAATTGGAAACTTAATAGAATAAAAAAATGAGAGATGCAGAGATGAAATGATCTCACGAGAATTGAACCTTAAAAAATGAAGAAGGCCACCTTCGTTTGCTCAGACCTCAACCCTAGGGTTTCAAAAGCCTCAATTTGAGAGATCGATTATTATCAGAGGTCTCAAGACGCAAACACCTGACAAGATTTAGGGGAACGTTTTCACCGAGTGGCCGTGGGCTGAATACACAAATCGAACTGTAGCAGGAGCTTCTCCGGCGACTGATGTCAACGACGACGCTTTCGAGCGATGGTCACAGCCAAGGCGCCCAAAAATGTCTACGTTGCAGATCCTCTTTGAAGAGAATAAGCCCAACAATAGCTTCAATTTTAAGAACGACTTTGTCAACAAAAAAAAAGCGCCTTAGTTTTCTTTTAAACAAAACCCTCATGAACAATCGCTAGAGATCACTGAGAGCTATTCCTTTCTTGACTTGAACAACACCAACAATCAGAATGTAGAATCGCACCAGAGACACCAAGATGATGACCGGTGATCTAGATTTAGTGTTAGGTTTCAGATCTGAAAAACCCTAAACCAAAAGCCAAAAGCAGAAAGCAGACCTTATATAGGCAAACGAAGAGAGATTACCGCCGGCGGTTGGTGGTCGGAGAATGTAGTCCAGCTTATGTTTGTTCGCCGGAAGTAATTCCGGTGGTCGGAGTAACGACGAGGGGCCAATATACGCACTCCAGACAATGATTTTTCACCAATAATACTGGGCTGGAAAAAGGACTTGTACTTGGCCGGATGCAATCAGCCGCTAACAATACATCAATCTGTCTTTCAATCTCAGTTTTTTGGGCGTGGGGGTAACGGTAGGGTCGGATGTTGGGAGGAGAGGAGTTTGGATAAGGGGAATGGAATGAAAGTGGGTTCAAAATGGTGGCAATGTTGTAGGTTCTTGAAACACTGGTGTAAAAGTGGTAATTAAGGTCTGTAATATGTTGGGTATGGGCTGGTTGGTCTCAGTTTCGAGTGAAATGTGCTGGAAAGCAGCTGATTTTTGGGTTCCAGAAGCTACCCCTTGAAGTTTATACTTTTTCCCATCAATAGAAAAAATTAGAAACATTTCATTCTAATTAGCTTGCACTGTATTCAGGGAAGATAACCATTGTATTCCAAGCACAACATCTGCCCCTCCGATAGAAAAAGGGTAAAAAACCTGTTTAAGTTTGAGGTCCGAGACCTGCAAAGAAACATCACGGCATACCCGACTACATCTGATTATATCACCATTCCCTATTTGAACTCCAAATGGGGTTGTGAGTTGGGTTATCAGATTTAGTTCATGTACTAAAGTTTATGATATAAAATTGTGTAGAACCACTATCAATGAGAACAAGTACTTCAGTCGAGTTTAGGGTACCATGGATTTTCATACTCGACGTGTGAGATTTTCCAAGAATGGCATGGAGACTTATTTCGGCCATTTTATTTCGTCCATTTCATCTTGATTCTCTATTGCCATCTTTTCCTCGTGTACAGCAGATTCTTCATTTTCTTTATCTGCCTCCAACAGCTTGAAAGTGCCCGTTTTACACCGGTGGCCGGGGCCATACTTATCTCCACAATGAAAACATTCACCACCGAGAAAGCGGGCTTGTTTTCCAGGGTCGGTGACACGGGAATTAGGTTTGATATCATATTTAGGTTGGTTGGCAGATGAGGATGAGGCAGGGGTAAATGGCTTGGAATCAGGTTTGAGGGAAAAGGTGGGTTTCTTTTCAGTTCGGGTGTGGCTAAGCTTGGACTCAAGCTCAAGTGCTAGACTCATAGCTTTGTACACGGTTCGAGGTTTGTGGGTACGAACATCGGCCTTCAATTCCTCCTTAATAGTTAAGACCATTGAGAAAGACCCCTAATAAACAATGGTCAGGCCAATTGGACACCCTGAATGATCTTCGGGCGAACTCCTGTCTATAATCATGGACAGAACTAGTTTGTTTTATGCTACAAAGGTATTCATCGTGATTTTGGAATTCCGGTGGCCCGAAATGCTTCTGTAAAGCGTGAGTCAATTCCTCCAATAGTTGATCTCTTGTTCCGCAGATAACCACGAATACAAATCCGAGGCGTCCCCCTCAAAATGCATCGCTGCAACATCAACCTTTTCTTCATCAAGGGTTTTATAAAACCGAAAATACTTTTCTGCTTTAGTATCCAGCCTCTAGGATCTCCTCCACTAAAGGCTGGAAATTCGATTTTATGATAGGGTCGGCGGTTGAAGTGGGAATAACTGGACTCTCCGTCCTCGTACTTGCCTCCCCCGCTGCTGAACTTTTCTCTGGCTACGGATTGACGTTTCAGAGTGGCTATGTCTTCCTTTAAGGACTCCATAGACTCAAGTTTAGCAGCGATATCCGCCAACTGTGCAGCAATTGGGTTAGGTGGATTGCCAGTACCATCAGGATTGCTCCGGGTTTGCACCATATCCACTGTTTCGTGTTCCCAGCAATGGAACCAATTGATAGATTTCAAAGGTAAAAGATGAGATTGGCTGAATTATTTTGGAATGAAACTAGCCTGATTCGAGATAAGCGATCTCTAATACAAAGGTTCAAAAGGAAATTCAACAAGACAAGGAAACTGAGAACAAAAACAAAGTATTTAAAGGTAAACTTTGATGAAGCAATTACTTCCCTCCAACTATTCAGCTCTCTGTAATTACTTCCCTTTAAACCACTTAATTCTCTTCAACTTTTGAGTACCACTCATCCCTTTACATTCCCACATTCAAGTTCAGGATTGAACGGGTCGAATCCGGATCCAAAAATAATATGAAGCCGTTCCAAGGAATTTCCTTGGACTGACCTGGTTCCATTTGATTTCTTCCTCCGTGAATAAACTTTCATAGATGGCTGGTATGTATCATTGTTAGTTGTTAGACGTTCCTGCTTTTTGGTAGAGAGAGAGGGTTATCCCTAGAAAACCTTCTGTTCTTCTATTCACCATTGTAATTCAATTCTCCTCTTGTTTGGTTTAGTGAGTTCTGGTTCAATTACTATTGTTGTTTGATTCCTTATCGGCTTGATAATTGACTAATTCTCTCATTAGATAGAACCTTATACAGTTATACTTCTACTATTATTCTTCATTTATGTTATCTCACTTTAATACTACATAGGGTTGAAACTCCTAAACTTTTGACAGCATTGTAATTATACTTCTTAACTTTTCTAGGTGCTTCTTGACAATATGCTCCGAGTATATATCAGCCCTGCAAAAGCAAGTTTCAGAAATATTATTACTGCACGAATGTATTTCTCAAGTGAAACAAACAAAGAGGTACTTGATCTATCAGATCAAATATGCAAAATTCTAATGTCTTGCCCAAAACTTGGGGTTGCAACCGCACTTAACCAAAGTGGATTAAGGCCTTCACCTGAAGCAGTAGAAGAAGTACTTAGAAGATTCCGGAATGCAGGTATGCTTGCATACCAATTTTTTGACTGGGCCAGAAAGCAACATAATTATCAGCACAGTGTTCGTGCTTACCATGCAGTGATCGAATCTTTAGCCAAAATAAGACAATATGAGATTATGTGGGATCTTATAAACTCAATGAGGACCAAAAACTTGCTCAATATCGAGACTTTTTGTATAATTATGAGAAAATATGCCAGGGCCCAAAAAGTCGAAGAAGCAATCTACACATTCAATGTTATGGAAAAATACAACATGTCTCCAAATTTAGCAGCTTTTAATGGTTTGTTAAGTGCTTTGTGCAAATCCAAAAATATAAGAAAAGCCCAGGAGATTTTCAACACCATGAAAGATAGATTTATTCCTGATCAGAAAACATATAGCATATTAATCGAAGGATGGGGACGGGAACCCAATTTGCCTAAAGCAAGGGAAATATACAGGGAAATGATTGATGACAGGTGTCAACCCGATATTGTGACATACGGGATCATGGTTGATATTTTGTGTAAAGCAGGTAGGGTAGATGAAGCTATTAATATTATTAGAGAAATGGAATGTAACAGTTGTCAGCCCACATCTTTCATATACAGCATTTTGGTTCATACATACGGAATAGAAAACCGGATTGAAGATGCTGTTGATACATTTCTTGAAATGGAAAAGAACGGTGTCAGTGCTGATGTGGCAGTTTACAACGCATTGATTAGTGCATTTTGTAAAGTAAACAAGCTAAGAAATGCTTATAGGGTTTTAAACGAGATGGAATGTAAAGGGGTGAAGCCGAATTCAAGAACTTGCAACATTCTTCTGAATCATTTGATAGAACGTAAAGAAACCAATGAGGCGTTTAGGGTGTTTAGAAGGATGATTAAGATCTGTGACCCTGATGCCGACACATATACTATGATGATAAAGATGTTTAGTGAGAGTGGTGATATTAAGATGGCTTTAAAAGTCTGGAAATTTATGAAAAGAAAACAGTTTGTTCCTAGCTTGCATACTTTTTCTGTTCTTATTAATGGGTTGTGTGAAAATGAGGATGTTTCTCAAGCTTGTATGCTAATGGAAGAAATGATTGAAAAAGGAATTAGACCACCAAGGTTGACATTTGGGAGGTTAAGGAAATTGCTTATAGAGCAAAAACGTGATGATGTGCTTGAATTTCTGCAGCAGAAGCTGGATTTACTAGTAAAAGAGCCACTGTGTGATTGACACAGCCTTGATTCACATCCTGAACAAATGATTAAAGAGTTTGATCAGACGAATGTTTCAGGTTTTTTTCTAGGTCCACTTAAACTATTCCTGTGAAGCAACAGTAAGGTTGTTCTCATGTGAATTGATGTTCACAAGTTCAAGTCTTGGAAAACGCTTTTTGCAGAAATGCAGGGAAATGATGGGTATAGCAAGGCCAAAGAGGCTCCGTTCATGTAGGACCTTGTGCATCGGGTTCAGTAATCATTTACTTTTGTTATCAGGGACTTCTGGGTGGCATGCGTTTGTACCTACCTGTGGATAGACCGGTCAGTTATGTTTTGTCGTTAACGGCTCAAATATGTCAACTAAAATAAATAACTTAAAAGGTAACATGTCAAATGGCTTGAATTGGTCGGAAGTTTGATTTTTGTTGGAACAATGTTACGTTTGTAATCATATTTGATACCCTAGTTATTTAAAATTTGTTTATATGAAAACTGTTTCAGGTCAATCCAAGTCAACCCACCACTTGTATATCATTCATCCATTTGTCATATCTACTTCATCCCATTTTGTCATATCTACTTCATTCCGATCATATTAACTAGTCTTGTACTTAATTATATCCCCATGTTCTGTATTCGACTTTGAGTGCAAAGCGTGTATTTAAACGGAGTAATCTTTATTTCAAAAGTTGCAAGTACTTTGACTTTCAAGTAGAGTAGTAGTTACTTGTTTAGCGTGTTCTTATATAGTCTTTTTCTCTATCGACGTCTTTGACTATTTTGCTTAATCGTTTGTTTTTTATTACTAAAGTTGAAACAAACATGGTTTCGCCGGACGTTACATTGTTTCTTTTGTATATTATTGTAGTTATATTGTGATTCATGAGTTTGTATTCCTTTAAAATGTGTTTTATGAGCTGTCGAGAACAATTTAGATCAAAATAAGGGTTATTTGTGAGATTCATAGCTAATTTATTTTTATGTGTATTTTAATTTTTATTTTAGAATAACAACTCACACACTCATACAATGTACTTTTGATTTATATATTATGATTAATATCTGTCAATTCGTCACAGGTAGGGCTTCAATCATTTACCTGGGTTGGGGGGGGGGGGGGGTATCATAATCATAGCTCTAATATCTTTGTCATTAGATTCAATTCCCACCCATATTATATATTTCATTTCACCTGGCACTTGAACCTATTGTTTGAAGTTAACCACACTGATTTATTTGTACCGATGTGATGAAGACATTATGGAAACCAGGGCCAACATACCAGTTATTTCACTAATAACACCCTCGAATACGTTTATCAAGATGATCCATATACTAGACAAAGAATACGACTCATCTAATATAAAAAACTAATAAAAAAATTATGGTTATAAGGTATTATATGATATGGGCGATGCAAATGTCATTGTTAATGCTTTGAGCAGGAACGTTGAACATTATCAAAAGTCAATGTTATGTATTTAGTGTTTACATCCGATACAACTTTTAAAACATAAAAGTTACAAAAAAATTATAGATGATTATCGATGGGCTAGTTTCGCCACCTTGACAAAGTTAATTGAGTCATCAACTCGATACTACAGCCATGTTTTATTCGAATGACTAATCATCTTTATAAAAAGAAAGTGAATATTACACTGTGAGATATCTAAGTTACACACGAAATCAATTAAAACTACGTCATTATAATTAAATCCAATTAAAAGTACTCTTTACAAAACTATTTCCCCCTTTTATCTCATTTTTGCCCCTCTATTCAAACATACACCCAAATTTAGGCGGATGAAATTCGTCTTTCGGTAGGCTGTCATTTTCAATTTTATTTGAATTTTCAATTTTATTTGAGTATTCAACTTAATTTGTATGAATGCTTTAAAAATTAATTAAGAGTTAGTTATTCGTCATATTTATTTATTTTTTTCCAAAATGCCGAGTGGAGTCTTGTAGTGATGTCCTTATGTATTGTTTAACACAATTTAAAAAAGCAACATGATGTCTGTGATTAATTATTATCTATACATGGAGTATTGTTGTAACAAATCTTCATTATTGACAATGAAAGCACCGTTAGACATGAGAGTTATAAAAAAAAAAATGTAAATGGGTGTAGGTTTCGGTAGAGGAAAGATGATATCAAGGGGGGAAATAGTTTTAAATTTTAGTTGGATTTAATCGAAACGATATAGTTAACTTAGATGTCTAACAACATTTTATTCATTTTCTCGTACTTAAATTAACAAGAAAATAAGACCATGTGCTCTTTGAGAATTGAAGGATAAGACTTGGTTGTACATTGACCAACTTGAACATTTCCTTGTGCACTTTCACGATCTTGATAACCATTAGTATTAGACAAATATTAGTTTATATTTAAATAGTAGCTAATTGTATAGGTCTAGAATGTATTATTCTAGTCTTTGTATACTATGTAATTATACAATTCATAATCACAATTCACAATTACCGATTACCAAGTTTGTCTCGGTATCAGAGCCAACCCTAATTGCCGTCAACAACCTAAAACAACCCTAAT
Organism: Flaveria linearis; assembly: GCA_024085815.1. Taxonomy (NCBI): domain Eukaryota; kingdom Viridiplantae; phylum Streptophyta; class Magnoliopsida; order Asterales; family Asteraceae; genus Flaveria; species Flaveria linearis. The sequence goes on from CM044011.1 coordinate 44,430,194, forward strand.
TGACGGCAACTGACAGGATCTCAGCCTCTAGTTTGATCAATTAGGTTGTATTCGCAGCGGATTTAGCACTAGAATTAAACAAATAAGCAAGAACACAAATGATTTTGCATGTAACAGTAAAATTATAGAGAGAGAGAACAATTCTGCAAAAAAGGTGTTTTCTATTAAATCACATGTTTCGGCAAGGATTACAATTAGGTCATCTACCTTTTATAGGCAAAATGACGTATGCTGATGTCACTTGATAGTGACATCAAACGATTATGAACAAACTACTGAAAGAACACCTAAACTACTGAAGATGTCAAACAGCTGACATCTTCTTACAAAATGCTAAGTGTTCTAACTTATTACAAACTACTGAAAGGAAAAGAAACTACTGAAAGGTACAACGACTGAAGAACAAACTCTTCAGTCGTTTACAACTACTGAACTACAACTACTGAAGAACAAGCTCTTCAGTAGTTTACAATCTACTGAAACAAATTACAAACTACTGAAAAGTAAAACCATCACAACAACTGAAGACAACTTCTTCAGCTGTTGTGACAAACTCTGAAGCTTCAGCACTTGGTCTTCAGACTTTGATCTTCAGATGTTTCACCAGTTGATGACTTCAGTAGTTGTCATCAGCTGATGTCTTCAGTCTTTGTCTTCAGACTTTGTGCATCAGTTGTTGATCTTCAGTTCTTCAGTTCTTCAGCTGTTGATCTTCAGCACTTGAGTCTTCAGTACTTGAAGTCTTCAGTACTTGTATTCTTCAGTACTTCAGACTTCAGTACTTGTCTTCAGTACTTGGGATCTTCAGCTGTTGTTCTTCAGATCTTTGATCTTCAGCTGTTGAGTCTTCAGTCTTTCAAACTGCTGATGAAGCCTTCAGCAGTTGTTGTGACATCATGTGGGACTTAGAGGTTTTTCTGATCTGGCTCATTGGTTCTTTTGGTCCAACAAACTCCCCCTGAACCAATGCAGCCAAAACCTCTAAGCAATTTATTGGTCCCACTTATGATGGCAGAATGATTGGTCTTTTTCCTTCTTGATCAGCTTAAAAGATGACCCATGTAAGCACTGGCCTGGGAAGAGGTCTCTGAGATTTGATTGGCATAGTATGGATGGGAAACCTATCTTGGGGAACTGGACACAAGGCTGTTGTCCCATCCATGAGACCTACTTCCCATGTATGAGCCTGTAGGATTCTCGGGTGTAGGCTCTGAGGAATGTAATTTGTTCTTCATGGTAAGCTCCTCAGCCTCACCATCAAACAATCCTTCACGGCCATACAGCTCTGAGACATACTTGGCCTGTTTACCATTCTTGAGCTCAACTGTTGTTATCTGTCTGTAGGCAAATTCATCTGGGTGAATGCCCTCAAGTAACAGATTGAGCTCATCTTTCCTGAAGTTCTCAAGCCTCTTGTAGACTAATCCTTTCTGACCACCCTATTTTCCAACATCTTTTGGGGTGGCTGTTTAGTCTCATAGGCTTTCTTGAAATCTTCTACAATCTCCCAGGTTGGAATTACAATGGCCACTGTGATCACTTCATCTACGATCCTCTAACTTGGCCCTTGTATCTCACTGGTATATCTATCTTTTTAATCCTATGAGCCACCCTAGGATCAGGCCAAGTCCTCTCTCTCTCTTTGATATTGGAAGGTTTGCCTAAGAGTGTGGAGTCTCAAAGCTTCTTTCCTCATATTTACAATGGATGAGGAAGCAGCATAAGCTTGGTCTATTGATTTCAGTATTTCAGCATCATGAAGCTTCTGCTGCTCTTCTTCTTCTATCTTTACCCTCACAGCATCCATTTGTGGGTGGGAGTGATGGGTTTAGGATTGGCTTTAGGTAAGGGTATGACTGCAAAAAGAGGCAGTCTATCCTCCTCATCCTCCTCTTCTTCTTCCTCTTGCAGCCTCAACACCCTTCTCTTCTTCTGCAAGGGTGGATCATCGGCAATAGGTTTTGAATGGTGAAGGGGTTGGTTTTGTGGGTTGTGTTTGGGTTGTTGGTGTGGGAATTTGGGCAGGCTTTGCTAGCAACCTAGAGATAAGGGCTGGTTTAGTCTGTTTGACTAGCAAGGTCCTGTTCCCACCACCGGCTTCAGATAGGGCTTCTGCGACCAGTCCTTTGGTAAAATCACCAGCCGAACAGATCTTGGTGGCTATAGCCAAGATTCTGTCCCTGGTCCAAGCCTTCACATCTAGGACTGGTCTCCCCAGATACTTCAAAATAAACCTACTCATAGCCTCGAGTCTCTTTCTTTCCTCTTGGCTATAAGTGGTCCATCGGTATTCTTCTTTATCTCCGTCTTCCTAATTTCCTGATCTAGCATGGCAGTGTCCATGTCAAAGCCTTGCCTGAACAGCTGATCAATGACAGAGTCCATTGATCGGCTATGCTCAGCATCAGCCTCCTTGACTAGGACTGCTAGATCAGTATCCACCTTCTCTCCTTCCTTCTCTCCTCTCTTTTTTTATAAGTGACACTGAAATCTTTTTGGATTTCAGCCACTTCTATCTGTTCAGGTCTCTCCTCCCTCACCTTCTCCTTCCCCTTCACCTTCACAATCTCCTCAATCCTCACCCTCTCGTTTTCCTCCTCTCTCCCTACTTCTTTCTCCTCCTCTACCCTCTTCCTCTTGGCTTGCACTGATGTCTCCCCCTTTTTGGGTGCATTGGTTGGGGTTGACTATCAGCAAGCGTCTTAGCTACAGCAACCTCCACCATGGGTTGTATTTGTGAGGGAAGCCTCTCATCAAGGGTTTTCATCACAATGTCTGTGATTATTGGTGTGATGAGAGGCAGGGATTTTGGAAGATAGCAACTAGTTGCTCAGGAGGGTTTTTTCCTGAGAACTAGTGCCAGAAGCAGAGGTAGGTGGCTGAGTTTGTGAGAGTGGTTGAGTGTATGTGAGACCTTCGGGTGAAGGTGCCATCTGTGGGTTTATGATGGCAGATGGACTTGCAGCCTGAGACATTTTGGCTAGCAGCTCTTTGAGTCTGCTAACCTCAGCCTCTAGGATGGTGTTTTGAGCGACCACATCGAAGAAGAAGCTCAGGTCATCATCAGTTTGCACTGAATCACCTGACCTCCTGACAGTGTCAGGATGTACATGCACTGAGTGTGGCTCAGTAGTTGCATGTGCCCCTTTGTCTTGGTACTGGGGACTTCCAGCCTCCGGATTGGATCCATCATCGGCAGTTGCCTCTGGTGAGGTTTATTGATGGTACCAGCTTCTCCCTGCTCAGATGTTGATGCAGGGGAAGTGGCAGCCTCACCAGAATATCCTATCTCCCTAGCCACACTGGAGACGAGATATGCGATTCTCGGTGTTGTGGGCTCCCACTAACACTTGTGTCCACCCTCTCTTCGGTTGGAGATACCCCAGTGATAATTGGTTTCTGGGGAGAGGGTGGAGTGTTTAGATGGGTCAACACTTTGGCGATTACTAGGGTAGGGCTTTGTGGGGCGGTTTCAGTGGGTGATGGGCTAGAAGCAGAGTGCACGTGGGGAGGAATGTGCTTTTCAATGGCAATCTTCTCAATTGAGAAAGATTCCAGATTTGTGGCAGCCCCTGAAATGGTTGCATCAGGCTCCTGTTGAGAGGAAACCTGTGCGGTTGTGGTAGGTGGAGTCGTGGTGACTGCTGGGAGAATCTGACCAGCAGTCACTTCCTGCATTTGTGTTGCAGGGGCATCCTCAGGGGACTCATTCCCTGAGTAGCCTTTTTGGGTTTTCTTTTGGGTTTGGGTTTGGTGGGGACTTTGGATTGCGAGGTGGAGGCTGTGGGTTCCAGCTGCGTGGGTTTGCGCAGCTTGGCAGCTTGTTTGAGTGTCTGGTCGGTGTTGTGCCTGGAGTATACCTCAGCTAAAACAGCCATGGCAGGGACCCCAGTGCCAACAAGTCCCTCAGCATTAAGCTGGTTCTCTATCATGGCCATAATGAACCGAGGATATAAAATCCAATGGTTTGCAAATGGTTTTGAGGCCATGTCTTTGAGTTCCAAAAATATTATTTCAGTAAAATTAAGTGGTTGTTTCTCAAAGATAGAGTACAATACCTGTTGCCACCTTGTGGACATCTGGTCCCATGAGGATGTTTTTGGGGCCAGACAAACATTCACCATATGAAATATAAGGCGTTGAGGATCTTGGAAATGTTTCTTCAACAAAGTGGAAGCAGCGAGGTCACCCTGATAGTCATTGGCAGTGAAAGAGAGATCAAGGGTGCCTTTGGGGTAAGAGGTTGGGAAAGTGGCATCCTCCAGCTTTAGGGTTTGTCGGATTGTAGCTAGAGTAATGACCACTGGGTGGTTGTTCACGGACGACCGGAGAGAGACCTCGCCATCGTTCCTCCGGTTTGATGGTGATATTCGTCCAGAACTGTGATAATGAATCGGCGTAGATGATGGGATTTAGTAGGAAGGCCGTTTGGTAGGGTGAGTCGATCATCAGATCGACGGCATGGTGGAATTTTGACCAGAATGGCGATTTCGTAAGGTATGCGACGCAGTTGTGTCGAGGTTTGAGTTGCATGGTCGCCATTAATGGTGTATGGGAAGTTTCAGAGGTATTTGAAAGTTAGGTCAAGTGAGAATGAAAAGCTCTGAAGGTTGGGTATTTATAGGGTATGGCAAAGGCTGAAAGAAAACTACTGAAGGTTTTGGTGTTAGTCATCAGTTGTTGAAACGACTGATGACGTGGTTTTAACCTTCAGTGGTTGTAACATCTGAGGACTTGCTGTTAGTCTTCAGTAGTTGAAACTACTGAAACCTTGGTTTTGTCCTTCAGATGTTATAAACGGCTGAAGACTTGTTGTTAGTCATCAGTAGTTATAAACTACTGAAGACATGGTTTTCATCTTCAGACGTTGTAACAACTGAAGACTTGGTGTTAGCCTTCAGTAGTTGTAAACTACTGACATCAGTAGTTATGAACTACTGAAGACATGGTTTTGCTTCAGTTGTTGTAAACAACTGAGGACTTAGTGTTAGTCTTCAGTAGTTGTGAAACTACTGAAGACATGGTTTTATCCTTCAGTTGTTTGGGTATGAAACAACAGATGTAGGTATCTGCTGATGAGTGAAGTTACTCATCAGCTGTTTCCGTCAATTCAGTTGTTTCATTCTGACCTCCACATTTACTCATCAGCTCTTTGGCTGACTTTCAGATGTTTCATTGGCCCTTCAGCGCTTGTGAATATTTTATTCCTTAGCTCTTGTGATCAGATGTTCATAAGTGCTGATAAATTATTCTTCAGAGCTGGTGAACAAATTTTTGTCTTTCAGTACTTGTGTAAGATTACACATCAGTACTTGTGAACAAAATTTGTTCTTCAGTACTTATTTGTTTGAAAATTGTTCATCAGTAGTTATAACCACATCAGTAGTCGTAACTACATCAGTTGTTTTCAACAAATAGTGTACTTCAGTACTTTGAAGCATTTTAGCCTTCAGTAGTTGTAAAAATGCTAAAGACTAAATTACTCATCAGTACTTATATTTGACCTTTACATACTAATGCTCATCAGTACTTGTGAACTGAGAGCATCAGTATTAGTCAAATTATTCTAGCTGCAGCATACCAAGCCTTAGTACCAAATTTTGAAATGTGGCACTATCTAGAGGCTTAGTAAATATGTCTGCAAGCTCATCAGCACTAGGTACAAACTTAGGATCAATCAGACCTTTTTCATAGCAATCCCTAATAAAATGATGTCTGATCTCAATATGTTTGGTCCTAGAGTGCTGGACTGGATTTTTAACAATGCAAAGAGCTGAAGCACTATCCATTAATAATGGAGTCTTAGTCTCTGTAATGCCATAATCCAAAAGTTGGTTCTGAAGCCAAAGTACCTGAGATGTACAACTTGCAGCAGCAATGTACTCAGCTTCAGCAGTGGATGTAGCAATTGATGTTTGTTTCTTACTCTGCCAAGAAACTAAACAATTGCCTAGGAATTGGCAACCACCAGAAGTGGATTTTCTGGTGACTTTGCATCCTGCATAGTCACTATCAGAGAAGGCAACTAATTTGCAAGAATGCCCAGTTGAATACCAAAGACCCAGTGATTGGGTACCTTGCAAATATCTAAAGATCCTTTTGACTGCAATCAAATGGGATTCTTTAGGTGCAGCCTGAAATCTAGCACAGGCACATGTTGCAAACATGATGTCTGGTCTAGAAGCTGTAAGGTACATCAAGGACCCAATCATACATCTGTAAAGGGTTCATCAACCGCTTTACCTTTCTGATCTACATCCAGTTGTGTGATGCTGCTTATGGGAGTAGAACAGGGCTTACAGGTTTGTAAATCAAACTTATTCAACAACTCTTTTGTGTGTTTGGACTGATGAATAAAGATTCCATCAGCCCTTTGTTTGATTTGTAAACCTAGAAAGAACTGTAATTCCCCCATAGCACTCATTTCAAACTTTTGCTTCATGAGCTTTGTGAATTCATCACACAACTGTGGATCAGAGGATGCAAAAATGATGTCATCTACATAAATTTGAACAAGGAGCTTATGCTGTCCTACAGTCTTTATGAATAAGGTTTTATCAATGGTGCCTCTAGTGAACTTATTCTCCAGAAGAAAAGTTGATAGTGTCTCATACCAGGCTCTAGGAGCTTGTTTCAGCCCATAAAGAGCCTTATCAAGCTTATACACCCAATCAGGATGTTTATTGTCTCAAAGCCTGGTGGTTGACACACATATACTTCCTATTTTATTTTACCATATAAGAAGGCACTTTTGACATCCATTTGATAAACCTTAAGACTGTGAAAGGCAGCATAAGCTAAGAACAATCTAATTGCCTCAGGTCTGGCTACAGGGGAAAAGGTCTCATCATAATCGATGCCTTCCTCTTATGCAAACCCCTGGACAACCAGTCTGGCCTTGTTCTTAACTATTTGGCCCTTTTCATCTGTTTTGTTCCTAAATACCCATTTGGTGCCTATTGCACACTTACCTTGGGTAAAGGAACAAGCTCCCACACTTGCTGTTTTCTGAACTAAAGAAGCTTAAGCTGCATTGCTTCCACCCATCCATTGTCTCTTAAGGCAACATGATAGTTCTTTAGCTCTTGCTGACTGATGAAGAGAGCATAGATGCAGAAGTTGGACAATTGATTCCTGGTTGAAACTCCAGTATTGATATCACCAATGATTTGAGATGTGGGGTGATTCTTGAGCTCTTGATAGACTATAATATCAGTGCAAGTGTTTGTAGGACTTTCAGCAGCAACAGATGGTGATGAAGATTCTTGAAACCATGTAGGAGATGGCAGCTCAAATGAAGTGGAGCATGCAGAAATCTCATCAGCATTTATTGTGGATGGGGCTGCTGAAGCTACAGGAGCATCAGGTTTAGTGGACTCAGGCAGGTGGTCACTAAACCTGAAAAGGTGAGTACTGACTACATCATCATCAGTACCACCAGGTGGAGAACTGTTGACAGGCGCAACAACTGGAGGTTGATAAGGAACATATTGCAGTATGCCAGATCAAACAACTCCACAGGGTTTTGTGGAATCTTGTCCTTTGGAGATTCATTGAAATTGACATGCAGAGTTTCTTCAACCATCTTTGTCCTACAGTTGAAAACTCTGTATGCCTTGCAAGTTGATGAATAACCAACAAAATACCCTGCATCCACCTTACTAGCAAACTTCTGGAGTGGATTGCTAGTGTTGAGAATGAAACATGGACACCCAAAGGCTCTAAAGAAGGAAATCAGAGGGGCCAAATGATGAAGTACTTCATAAGGAGTCTTCATCAACCTCTGATTCACTAATGCTCTATTCTGCACATAGCAAGCTGTGTTGACAGCTTCAGCCCAAAAGGTCAGTGGCAATCCTGAGTCAGCCAACATTGACCTTGCAGCTTCAATGAGAGTCCTGTTCTTTCTCTCGACCACTCCATTCTGTTCAGGAGTTCTCGGAATACTAAACTGCCTTTTAATTCCCTTAGATAGGTAGAAGTCATCAAGTGTGTGGTTTCTAAACTCTGTTCCATTATCACTCCTCACACACTTGACCTGCAGGGAATACTGCTTCTCCACAAATAACACAAAGTTCATAATAGCCTTGGCAGCTTCATCTTTGGAGTGCAAGAAGAAAGTCCATACAAACCTGGAGTAATCATCCACAATTACCAGGCAGTATTTCTTCTTTGCCATGCTCATCACCCTGACAGGACCAAAGAGATCCATGTGCAGGAGTTGCAAGCAGGCAGTGGACTTTGGTTCTTCTATTGGAGGGAATGAAACTCTGTGTTGTTTTCCCTTTAAGCAAGCAGTGCAGTTGTCTTCACACTTGAACTCCTTCAAAGGCAATCCTCTTACTAAACCATGGCTTATCAGCTGATTCATGTTCTTGAAATTAACATGCCCCAGCCTTCTATGCCATAGAGTAGACTCTTGAGGAGAGGCCTTGGAGAATAGACAAGGATGGCCTTTTAGATCTATCTTTTTGGAAAGATCTAAGGCATATACTCTTCCTGTCCTGTTGGCCTTCAGGAGAGTATATTCATCCAACACCTTGTCAATCAAATTTAGAACTTTGGATGATAGAATCCGACAGTTCTGGCTTGTGAAAAGGGCAACATGGCCTTTATCACACATTTGACTGACACTCAAGAGATTGTACTTGAGATTCTCCACATGGTTAACATCATCAAACCTTATTTCCCCATTGGAAACAAAGCCTTTTCCGATGATGTAACCCTTTGCATCATTGCCAAAGGAGACAAATCCCTTCTTTCCTTGAGAGTAGTCATTAAGAAGAGAACTGCTCCCTGTCATGTGCATGGATCCTCCACTGTCTACATACCAGATGCTTCTGTGGCATGTTGAAGAACCCTGCAATCATAAAACAAGTTAGTTAGTTTTAGAGACCCAAACCTTTTTGGTTTTGGGTCTGTTCTCAACAACAGGTGCAACACTAACTGGTGTGTTATGTGTGACAGCCTGAGGTGAAGGAGATGGTGTAGAAGAGGAACCCTTTGGCTTGGATTTCTTTTCTGTGGTTTCAACACAGGAGCATCCAAATGGTTGACTCTTCCCATTAGATGCTGAACCATCATCACAAGTTGTGTCTGACTTTGTGATAAAGCTTTCAGCTCTTCAGACACATTGGGGCTTGCAGATGATGGATTCCCATGTTGCACCATCTTCTTTTGAGCAACCTCAACTGTTGCCTGAGTAACTCCTACCTTCTTTTTGGATTTTTTTTGGGCTTAGGAGTTTCAGGCTTTGATGTTGCTAGTACAAACTTGGTCTCAAACTCATTTTTCATTGTATTCATGTGCTCTTTAATTTTCTATTTTTGTTTGAGTTTGGAACCCCTTTTGTACCAGCAATCATCAGTAAGATGATTGAACAAGCCACATACTTCACATGGCTTCTTCTTCATCTTATGTTGATCATCAACTAAAGAAGATGAAACTGCTGAAGACTTGTTCTTCAGCTGTTTGCTATCAGTACTAGCAGTTTTCTTCTTGTAGTACCTGCTTTCCTGACCTCTTCTTTAGTTGTCTTCAAACCTTTTCTACTGTCAGCTTTCTTCTCTTCAGTGCTGGCAGTAGTTGAGGTTTGAACTTCAGGTGTTATCACTTGTTATCCAGTACTTTCAGTACTTCTAGAGACAACACCTGAGTTGATCAACTTTATCATGTGACAGTCAGCATTTGAACCATCAGCTGCTTAGCATAACTGATTGGTTTTGGCAGGAGTTAATGCTGACTTCTATCTCTGAGGATGCTGAATCAGAAGATAGTAGGTCACATGATGACAAGGATTGGTTATTGCTCTCTCCATCAGATTCAACTTCTGCTCTGGAAGTATAATCTGTTGGAGGAGCAGTGTGATTATAACCAATTCCAAACTTCACATTGGAAGCTGATTGCTTACTCAAAAGCATTTCAAAACCCTTGCAGGATTGTACCCATCGATCACACTCTACCTGGGTAGCTGCAAGTGTTTCCTTGAGGTCTTTGTACTTCTCTAGAAGTACCTCTTCCCTAGCCTCATCCTCTTTGATTTGGCATTTAAGCTTATAAATCTCATCATTTTTATCATTAATCACAGCCTCAAATTCAGCTTTTCTTTTGGAAATAGTTTGCTCTAGCTCAAAGTTTTTATCAATTAAAGCCACATTTGCCTCTCTAATAGAAGCAAATGCTGCTATGCATGAATCAGAACAAAGCTTGGCTTTAGCCTCAGAAGATACCTGTGATGAAGCATTGGATGATGACCCATCAGCAGACTCAAAGGCCATTAGAGCAAGATTCCCAAATGGATGATCACCACCATGTTGACCAGCACCTTGGAATAGTTTTCCTGACCAGATAAATCATCTAGCAAACTACTCCAGTCAACAACTCCTGGGGTGAAGAAGCTGTGTTGTTGAGGTTGGGGTTGATGATGAGATTGGGAAGGTTGAGGCTCGGGAGAGCATGTGGTGGCTGAGCAGAGGGTCCTTGAGCTTGACTGGGCTGAGGCACATAGTAGCAGGGGTATGGGTATTGCATATGACCCTGAGGCACAAAGTAAGCAGGTGATGGCTGTGCTGCTGATGGATACCCTGAGAACTGGAATGCTGCCCTTTGTTCTGTGAGCTATTACTTGGAAAAGTCACAAAGGGTGCAGAGGTGTTAGATCCAGATGATCTACACTCTCTAGCAAAGTGTCCAAGCCTGTGGCACATGTGACACCTCAGCTTGCTCTTGTCAAAACCAACCTTGGTTTTGCCTGAGAGACCAGGAAATTTCCTGCCAGTTCTCTTGTAGAACTTTTGAGATCGAATATTTATCATAGCCATCTGACTCAAAATATCCATCTCTTCTAGATCATCATCTGGAATGCCCTTCAAGTCCTCCATCAGGAAACACAGGTTATCACTGCTACCCCCTGAACCACTATTAACACCAACAAAAGCATGTTCAGAGTTGGTAGAGAAATCAATATGCTCATCATAGGCACTCTCTGATGCAGCATATTCCGACTTGACCTATCAAGGCAGCATTGCCAGTGACAAAGTCATCAGTGAGCTTGCCAGAGATGGACAACTTCCTCTTTTGCTTTCTCTCTCTCAAATGTGAGCAGTTTCCCATGAAGTTGGGTGAGAGATAGAGTATCCAGATTTGCTCTGGAGCGTAGGACAATGGTATAAGTGTCCCATCTCTCAGGCAGTGATCTGAGGAATCTGTTGTTCATCTGGCTATTAGAGTACTCTTGTTTGACCATCTTCAACTCAGAGATCAAACATGAGAACCGCTCATACTGTTGAGTCAGAGTCTCACCCTTCCTATGAGAGAATGTCTCATATTGTTGGGCGAGGATTTCCCTTGTGTTTGCTAAAACCTCATTGGTTCCTCTGAATTTTTCCTTCAGAGCAACCCAGAGATCATGAGCAGTTTCATGATGCAAAAGCCCTGAATAGATCTCATTTGGAATTGCCATAGCCAAAATTCCATGGGCTTTAGCATCAATCTCGAACAGCTTAAGATCTTCATCCGAATATTGTTCAGGTTTCTTCGGAACCTTCTCATTTGATTCAGGAACCAGAATGTTGACAGACAAGTGATGGAGCATATGACGTTGTCATATGTTATACTCGTTCCTCACAAGCATCGGAGGCTTGGTAGAGGAACCAGTATTGTGAGGATCGTTCGTTGGTGTCGCCATCTCAGATTTCAGTCAAAATCAAGTTAAACAAAACAAATGTAGCTCAAAACCACGAGAACCTCAAGTTTAATGGCCAAAAACAGCAGAGTCTCAATCTCTATAACTAATTCTTGCAAATTGCTAATTCGATCAAACGTAGAGATCAAAAGAGCAGTTTCAATGATCAACGATGAAATCGATCAATGATTAACCTGCTCTAATACCATTTGACAGGATCTCAGCCTCTAGTTTGATCAATTAGGTTGTATTCGCAGCGGATTTAGCACTAGAATTAACAAATAAGCAAGAACATAAATGTAACAGTAAATTATAGAGAGAGAGAACAATTCTGCAAAAAGGTGTTTTCTATTGAATCACACATTTCGGCAAGGATTACAATTAGGTCATCTACCTTTTATAGGCAAAATGACGTATGCTGATGTCACTTGATAGTGACATCAAACGGTTATTAACAAACTACTAAAAGAACACTAAACTACTGAAGATGTCAAACAGCTGACATCTTCTTACAAAATGCTAAGTGTTCTAACTTATTACAAACTACTGAAAGGAAAAGAAACTACTGAAAGGTACAACGACTGAAGAACAAACTCTTCAGTCGTTTACAACTACTGAACTAAAACTACTGAAGAACAAGCTCTTCAGTAGTTTACAATCTACTGAAACAAAATTACAAACTACTGAAAAGTAAAACCATCACAACAACTGAAGACAACTTCTTCAGCTGTTGTGACAAACTCTGAAGCTTCAGCACTTGGTCTTCAGACTTTGATCTTCAGATGTTTCATCAGCTGATGACTTCAGTAGTTGTCATCAGCTGATGTCTTCAGTCTTGTCTTCAGACTTTGTGCATCAGTTGTTGATCTTCAGTTCTTCAGTTCTTCAGCTGTTGATCTTCAGCACTTGAGTCTTCAGTACTTGAAGTCTTCAGTACTTGTATTCTTCAGTACTTCAGACTTCAGTACTTGTCTTCAGTACTTGGGATCTTCAGCTGTTGTTCTTCAGATCTTTGATCTTCAGCTGTTGAGTCTTCAGTCTTTGTCAAACTGCTGATGAAGCCTTCAGCAGTTGTTGTGATATCATGTGGGACTTAGAGGTTTTTGATCTGGCTCATTGGTTCTTTTGGTCCAACAGAAACCCTAATTGCCGCCAAGGGACCCTAGCCTTTGCACCATCACAACCCTAAAATTTTGATACAACCTAGCCTTCGCACCTCCACAAGTTCAGTTTCTTCTAAAACCCTACAATCATGGCCAATGGAAAATTTTGAAACAACCGTTCCTAGTAACCACCAAGCTGTTCGGTTACATAGATGGCACAATACCGTGCCGGAGGATACTATTCTGGTTTCCTCCTCCTCCGCGAAAGACAAAGGACCGACAAACGAACAAGACAACCGAATCCAGAATATTCTGCATGGGTGGACAATGATGCTCACTTGTGGATGCATATCTATCTACGGTCTTCGGAAGTGCCCTTCAACATGCTCAAGGAACTACCCTTGAGAGAACTATGGCTCTCTCTAAAACGAGACTTTTCTCCCATGCTTCGTCTCGCGAATACACATTAAAGACACATTTGTTGCGTATTGAGATGAAGCCCTATGAATCTTCCTTTGCTTACTTGACAAGGGCCCAAGAGTATGCCACTGCTCTTGCCCTTGTCCAAGAGTATGCCACTGCTCTTGCCAATATAGGTGAACCGATGAAAGAAAAAAAATCTAGTAATGCTTATCATCTCCGGTCTTCGTCCTGAATACAACGGACTCATGACCGCAGCCCTAAAAAACACCATCTCCCTACATAAGCTTTCACAGCAGCACTCAAGCCATTACCTGCCTTCGCTAACGTGCAACCTGCCAACACTAATATTCAACCTTCTGATGCTACTGTGCAGGGTTTCACAGCTTGCGGCTCAACTTGGGCTGCAATTAAAGATTCCCTCGTAACCCCAAGCCTTCTACACCAATCGATCATCAAACAACCGCAAAAATAAGTTCAACAACAACCGTGAATGAGGAAGCTTGACTCAACAAAACAACCGCAATAATGGAGTTAACCGAAATCAGTTTAATTGGGCAACTAATCAGAATACTGTGTATGGATATGTAACAGGTGTGGCATCGGACACATTCCATCTCAGTGCCCGAATCGTGATCCAGCCACCATTCGGCCAAGACAACAACCTTCAGCTAACTATGCTGATTGCAGGTCACAAGCATCATCAACTTGGCTTCGAGACATAGGTTCCAGCCACCACGTGCTGCACCAGATCTCTTCGGGTTCGACAATTCTAAAGCATACTATGGCAATGACAGCCTCCATGTTGGTGATGGTAAGGGTTTAGCCATCTTACATATTGGTTCCAAACACTTCCACTCACCTACAATACTTTAATCTTCATAATATTCTTCATGTTCCTAAAATTCAAATCTTCTATCCATCCAAAAGTTCTTATCATGATAACCATGTCTATTTTGAATTTCATGCATCTTTCTTTGTGTGAAGGACGAGGCTACACGCACTACCCCCCTCACGGGTCCAAGCACTGATGGGCTTTACTCCTTCAACATTCCACGTTTTCAAACAGTTCCTAAATTTGTTTTTTCAGCAACTCGGACCTCCTCCAACATCTGGCATCAAAGATTGGGACATCCTCATCCACAACTTTTGAAGTCAATGCTATCTGCTTGTCATTTACCTTTAAATAACAATTCTTCTACTTCTTTTTGTGAATCTCGTCCTATTGGCAAATCTTCCAAACAACATTTATTGAACTGTACTTTTAAAAGTTCTCATATGTTAGATCATGTTTTGTGATGTGTGGGGTCCCTTTGTTGTGACATCTATTGAAGGTCACAATTACTTTCTTTTATGTTGACCATTATTCTAAATTTATATCTTTTTTCTCGTTCAAATTGAAATCCAATATTCTTACTTAATTAAACAATCCATCGTCATGGCCGAACGACAATTCGGTACAAAACTCAAACAAGTTTAAACAGATTGAGGTGGTGAATTTCGAAACCACTCCAACTTTTTTCGTTCCCTAGAGGTCATTCACCGCCTTTTGTGCCCACACACGAGCGAACAAAATGGTATCGTGAACGGCGACATCGCCATGTTGTGGAAATGGGCCTCACACTTCTAGCGTATTCTCATATCCCATACAAATTTTGGAACTATGCTTTGACACCGCAGTTTATCTCATCAACCGCATGCTTTCCCGAAACAATTCCTCTGTTTCACCCTTCCAACACCTCTTGTCCCTAATGCTTTCCTCATCTTCATCCCTAAAACTAACACAAAATCAAGTTCCATTCCACACCGTGTGTCTTCTTAGGCTACAGCCGGACCACCACGGTTACTGTTGTCTTGAACCTTAAACCGGTCGTCTCTATATCGTACGCCATGTCGATTCAATGAATTGTGCTTCCCTTAGCTCGACCTACCTTTTCCTCACCCACCTCACCCAAACCCGCACCCTATATTTCACCTACCCGGACCCCTACACACCGATGACCATTCCCCAACCGCTGATCCACCTGCAACACTATCTCCTCCTCACCCTACAACTTCTACTTCACCACCTCCTCCTTTCACACCTATCAACGTCATCCCAAACCTCCTGCTGGTACACATGTCCCTAGTTCCAGTTCTAATGTACTTAAATGTTTAATGACTTTCATTTTGTTACACTGATGTAATCATTTGACATTTGTAATGTAAAAACTCTTGAATGAATGAATATGTGTTATTGAATGTCTTGTATCTTTATATTAGTGTTTATTACACACATATATGAACATGTTATATGGGTTATAGTTGTTATACATAATTCTATGTCAATAAAGATTCAGGAATGTGTTTAACTAAGTCTTATGACCCAGTCGCACGACTAAACCATGCGTGTGAGCCAGTCGCACGACTGAGTCATGCGAATGACTCAGTCGTATGAATGATTCAATCTTATGGTTCATACGTATGAATGGATTGTATGACTCAGTCGCACGACTGAGCCATACTCATGGCTCAGTCATACGAATGAAGACTGTAACCTATAAATACCACTTAATTCGTGGAAAAACAAGATATTTCGAGAATTCACAACCCTAGCCGTCCCATAACGTCCAAGTCGTCCCTTCCAACTTCATAGAGCGTTTCTGATCATTCCTAATCAATTCTTAACGTTTTCTAATCGTTAGTTTTGATCAGATTAATGTTCTCCTGATTGGATCGCCAATCAAATAGGATTCCGCACTTTTTGATCTGGTTTCACGTAGATTCGGTTAGTACCAGTTCGTACTCGATCCTAACAAGTGGTATCAGAGCCTTGGCTCTCGATTCTACATGGATTCAATAACGTTTTTGCAAAAATCAACGTTTTTCGGTCAAAGATCCGTTCTCTTTGCATTAAAAATTCGATTTTTACGAGTGCATGTGTTCAAAAGTTCGCATTTTTCAAGTTCTAGCCGTCTAGGGTTTTCAAAAATCGTTTTTTAGTCGAATCGAGTGATTTTTGAAAGATTTCGAAGTCAGACGTCTCAGTCGCATGATTGATCCAATCGCACGACTGAACTTCATACGCACGATTGGTCCGATCGTCTCTTCATTCACCCGTTTAAGCTGTTCGTTCGGTTCAGCTCAGTCGTATAGTTCATTCATATGACTGAACTCATACGCATAGATTCATACACACGGTTGACCTCAATCGCACGTGTGATTTCATTCGCACTTTTAATCACACGGTTAATTCTCATTCGCATTCCCCAGTCGCATCAGTCAGTTAGATTGTCAAGTTTTCAGACTAAGTCATCATGGACGAACAACACTTTGCTTTCTCAGCTGAGAAGGATTCCAGAATTCAGAATCTCCTACTTTTGGAAATAATATCGGTAATCACAACAAACCACCGAAGCTTCTGACACTTGACGAATATCCTCAATGGAAGTAACGGTTGAAATTCATTTGAATGGAGTGGACACCAACTTATGGAGCATAATTGAGACTGGCTACACTATGCCAGTTGGAGCTGATGGTGTTCCACTGACTCTAAGTGGTTTGAATGAGGCGCAAAAGGTTGCCTAGAATGCTGAGAGAAGGCCTATGCATTGTTGACACAGTCCATTCCAAAAGATATTTTCCATCAGTTCTCAGAGCACAAGCAGTGCAAGAAGTTATGGAAGGCTCTAGACAAGCGGTATGAAGGAAATGCAACGCTTAAGTCTCTAAAGGCTAAAGCTTTGAAGAAGGAATTTGATAACGTCTCGTCAATCAGAAATGAGAGTCTGGACGACATTATCGATCGCTTCTATCATTTGATAAGTGAACTGCACACTCATGGAGTTAAAACGTCTATGGAAGATAAGGTGTCGAGTCTGGCTGATGGTTTACCTGATAAGTGGGATTCATTCGTTTCCACTTTAAGACATAATGAAGTGCTGGAAACGTTGGATATAAATGACTTTATTCTGAAATGAGAGAGGAAAAGCTACGACAGAAGTACAAGTCTAAAAAGGGAACCTACACTCAGAATCCTTCTCTATACAATGTGGCTCCTACTACTGCATCTTCAAGTGCACCCTTGCAGACTGCTTTCGTGTCTAACACATCTGCAAATTCACAGTCCATCGTCAGGTTGTGAGTCAGGTGGTTCATCAAGTTTTCAATACAGTTCTGCAGAAGCTCAACTAACGAAGTTAACGATAGAGAATCTGAGCAACGTAACTGTGGAAATTGCTAAGGAGCATATGGATTTACTTGCTGCTGTGGTCCATTCGTATGACGGGTTAGTAGTAGGGAAGTTTGGTAACTATCACTTGGCAGATAAAGATTACGAGCAAGTGGATGAAACCGAGCTAGAGAGGATGGATATCATGTGGGCTCTAGCTAGTGCTGTGCGAAGAGCTAAGAAATTCATCAAGAAAACGGGACAGAATCCGGTGGCCACACAGGATACTACTTTTGGATTCGACAAGTCAAAGGTCACCTGTTTCAACTGTGGAGAAAAAGGCCATTTCAAGAGAGAGTGTGTTAAACCTAAGAAAATAGGAAATGGTAACCCGTTTTCATCAACCAACAGACAAGAAAAGGACAAGAGATAGCTCCAATAGATCAGGACTCCAAAGCAATGGTGGCACAAGGTGATGAAGGTCAAGACTGGTCTTTTCACTTCTTATCTGACGGTGAGGAATAATATCGCGTTGGTTGAGGATCTAAACGACGACTCGCAAGTGAGGGGGAGAACTTGGCTGAGTTTGATACTGTTGATGTAAATGACTCAATGGCTGCTGTTGATCATCTGGTAGAGGATGAACTGAATGATGCTTCTGAAACTCACCAGGAACCCCAGGTTGCATTTGTTGCTGGCACCTCAAACTCTGCACAGGTAGAATCTAAGAAACCCTATTCGATAAACATGCTTGTGTTGAATGCAATCAGTTTAGGGAATGCATTGATTTAAAATTTACTAGGTTATTAGAACATAATGATAACTTGGTAAATGACTTAAAACTTTGCACTGAGGCTAACAGAGTGTTAAAGCAAAATGAAAGCAGTTGTAAAGAGAAAATTGAATTATTGAGAAAACAACTAAGGGAAACCGAGGTTGTGGCTTTTAACCAAGAAAATGACATAAAGTTTTATTTAAATTCAATTGAGGAAGTTAAAAGGAAAAAAGCTATTCTTCAAGTGGAAAATAAGTCATTAAAACAAAGGCTGGATAGTTTAGCTAGTTCCTCATATATCATAAAAACTTGGTTAAAGAAAGAAACAATGGGGAAGGGATTGGTTGTAAAGTTGTGCCTCCACCACATGAGATCCTTTTGAACACAAAACAACATCCTGTTAAATAATCCTATCAAGGATCATGTGGTGACTCTCCTTTGGTCTGGGATCCTGACACTACAGTTAAATCTGCATCTCAGGTGACTGATCAGAAGGCATCAACTTCGGACAAAGGATGAAGTTTAATTAGGGACTGGGTGGTAGAGGATGATCACGTGCCTCTTGGTTTAGGATCACCGACTACTGTATCAAACCAAAAATTTCAAAAACAACTCAGTCTAAACCGGTCAAGCAAGATTTCAACAATGTGAAAAGACAAAATAACCAAAGTGTTAAACAAATCAAATTTGTCAAAGAAGGTGATAAACCAAAGGTTGAGACCAAAAGGACCAATCTTGAAGTGTACTCCCCACCCACAAAAGATCTCCTAGTCATGTTAAGAGGAGATCATGCTATAACTGTGGACAAAGAGGACACATTTCTTCATGCTGTCCTCGCTATCAGAGACCTAGATGTAAAATTGAATTGGTTCAGGAAGTTAAACCTACTTTTTCAAAACAGAGGTCTAAAACACCTGCTAGGTCTTACACCCCTTCCCAACACCAAAGACAACACAGACAAGCCACAGGCAAGTCTGTGATGCCTGAGGCAAAACCGATTTTTAAAATAGGCCTAAAGTTCAAACTGTTAATCAGTCATCGGTTTACCACAACAAACCTTACACAAGGATGGTCTGTGGAAAGCTAAAACATCTGATGTGTCTGATAGTGGTGATAAGAAGAAGAATGAGTTTCTCCAACTCCAAATGGACAGTGGATGGAGTTTGTGATGTGCGATGCCTTTGGGAAACCCAAGCCTGTAAAGGCTTGGGTCCCCCTCCTTAACTAATCTTTTTCTGTTTTTGTGCAGGTTGTCTGCTACAGTGCTTATACCACACATGGATTATTGATAGCGGGGCATCCAGGCACATGACTGGGAATCACTCTCTCCTTTTCAATGTCAAACAAATTAAAGGGGGACATGTTTCCTTTCCTGGTAACAAAGGTGGGTACATCACTGCTCAAGAAGAAGTAGGTAATGAGAAGGTAAAATTTGATAAGGTAAATTATGTTCAGCACTTAGAGAACAATTTACTTTCAGTTTCTCAGATATGTGATAAGAGTTTAAGGTTATGTTTGAAAATAGAAAATGTTACATTCTGAAGAAGGAAATGGATATCCCTGAGGAGCAGGTACTAATGTCAGCTTCAAGGTACAATGATTTGTACATCTTGGACATGTTAAAGCTTCTACAACTGAGTCCACTGCTCAGTGCTTCTTATCAAAGGCAACGGAGAAGGAGTCCATTTCATGGCACAGGAGAATGGGACACATAAATCCTCGGAAGATGAATCATCTGATTCAAACAACTTAGTTGAGGGGAGTAACTGTTAAGCACTTCCAACTTCCAGATTTTTGTGTCTCATGCAAGAAAGGAAAGCAGACCAGGAAATCTCACAAGTCCAAGAACGTCAATTCTATTGAGATGCCCCTGGAGCTTCTGCATATGGATCTGTTTGGTCCTGTTAGCACAATGAGTATAGCAGGAGACTGGTACTGCTTCGTAGTCACTGATGACTACTCGAGATTTTCGTGGGTGATGTTTCTGAAAGCTAAATCAGAGACATTTGAATCGTTCAAAGTGCTCGTGACTACACTGGAATCTCTGTACAACTGAAGGTAAGGAAGGTTCGTTCAGACAATGGGACTGAATTCAAGAATCAGTGGATGGATGCTTTCTGCAAAGAAAAAGGGATAGTTCATCAGTTCTCCTCCGCATACACGCCACAGATGAATGGAGTTGCTGAACACAAGATAGGAGCTTGATAGAAACTGCAAGGATGATGTTGGTAGATTCAAAGCTGCCAGTACAATTCTGGAATGAAGCAGTTGCCAATGCGTGCTACACTCTTAACCGGGTATTGGTAGTCAAGCGACATGGTAAGACTTGCTATGAGTTGCTTCAGAAACGCAAACCAAATTTGAGTTATCTGGAACCATTCGGTGCTCCATGTATGTTACTGAAGAAAAATTCGGAGGGAGTTCAGTGAGAAAGCGGATGAAGGCATCTTTCTCGGATACAGCATACCTGACAAACGAGTCTATAACAATTCTACAGGTCAGGTAGAAATGTGGTGCAACGTAGATGTGCAAAGACACACCACCCCCTGCTGGGAAAGGTCCATCCTCATTCTTCGATTATGATGGATTTTTCAAATCCTTCAACCTTCCTCCAGCATGTTCAGATGACGAGATTGCTGCACAGATGATGTACGACGTCTTAAATGCTCCAAATCTGGATTTCAGCAATACAGTACCAACTAGTGGTGCTTCTGGCTCTTCGGAAACTGCTCAGGACGTTAGTGATGTCTCATCAGATGATGAAGAAACAGTTGAAACAGGTATTGAGAATAACGTCAATCAAGCTGGCAGTTCAACAAATGCTGAGAACGCATTAGGGAACCCGAATGCTGAACCTGTAGTCACAAACATGGATACTGAAGTGGTCGTTCCTATGACACCTGTGACAAGGGTTGGTGTGAATCATCCCCATCAATCCATCATTAGGGATCTCCACTCCGGCGTTCAGACGAGAAATCAGCTATACTCTGCTGATTTTGCTGCTATTATGGAAAAGGGTTACATGAATGATGGTGCTTTCAAATTTTTTGTTTCTCAAGTAGAAACCAAACACGTAAGTGATGCCTTGAAGGACGAGGCCTGGTAAATGCTATGCAGGAAGAGCTGCTACAGTTCAAGAAGCTTGGAGTGTGGACGCTTATGGATTGGCCTAAAGGAGTTAAGGTGATTGCACCAAATGGGTGCTGCGCTACAAGAAGGACGACCAAGGTGTAGTAATCAGAAACAAGGCAAGATTGGTTGTTCAAGGATTCAGACAAGTCGAGGGAGTCGACTACAATGAAGTGTTTGCACCAGTGGCAAGGATGGAAGCTATTCGCATCTTTCTGGCCTATGCATCCTACATGAAGATCAAGGTTTATCAGCTGGATGTTAAAAGTGCATTCCTTCATTGGGAAATCCGTGAAGAAGTATACGTCAGTCAACCCGAAGGATTTGAAGATCCTTACCATCGGGATGGAGTCTACAAGCTGGACAAGGCTCTGTACGGGCTACATCAAGCTCCTCGAGCTTGGTATGAGAAGCTCTCCACCCACCTATTAAAACATGGTTTTCGCAGGGGTGATTGACTGCATGTTGTTTATCAAAGAGAAAGATGGAGATTTACTAATGGTGCAGATTTATGTGGATGACATAATCTTCGGTTCCCGAAACGAAGAATTATGTAAAGAATTCAATCTGTGATGAAGGTAGAATTTGAAATGAGTGCAATGGGAGAGATGAAGTTCTTCCTAGGTTTACAGGTGGATCAGACACCTACCGGTATTTTTCTGCATCAGACTAAGTATGTTGGAGACATTCTAAGTCGATTTGATATGGAAAATGTCACTGTTGCCGGTACCCCACTTGCCACAAACCATGATGTGGCACCAGATGATAATGGGGATTTGGTGGATGCCACTATGTATCGTGGGATGATTGAATCTCTCATGTATCTCACTGCCTCGCCTCCGATATCATGTACGCCACATGTCTATGCTCCAGATATCAAGCCAAACCAAAAGTAAATCATCTGATCGGGGTGAAAAGGATATTTCGTTATCTGAAGGGTACTCCAACACTGGGGTTGTGGTATCCTCATGATGATGACTTTGAGCTAACTGCTTATAGTGATTCAGACTACGGTGGCTGCAAGATGAACTTCAAGTCAACATCAGCAGGGTGTCAGTTCTTTGGAAGGCGTTTAGTCACCTGGCAATGCAAGAAGCAGACATCTGTTACTCTGTCAACATGTGAAGCTAAATACATTGCTGCTGCAAGTTGTGTTCACAAATCATCTGGATACAACAACAAATGCGGGACTATGGTTTGCAATTTTCAAACACTCCTATCTTTGTTGATAATTCTGCTGCTATAGCTGTAACTAAAAATCCTGTTCAACACCCTAAGACTAAACACATCGGCATAAAATATCATTTCATACGTGATTGCTATGAAAAACAATTAATTGATGTGATTAAAATAAACACGGATTTTCAACGCGCCGACCTCTACACTAAACCTTTTGATAAACCCAGATTTTTATATCTGTTAGAGGTCAACGGCGTAAAAAGAAATGTGACGTGATTCCAGAAGATGCAAATGCTTAGTCCGACACCTGTTTAGTTTCTTTTTTCTTTTTATTTTCTTTCATTTATCTTATTTAATTTCCTGTCTTAAAAATCCAAAAACACAAAAATATTTTCAGTTTTAGTATTTTAGGGGGAGATTAGTTTAGTTTCAGTATTTATTTACTTTAAAAATAGGGGGGGGGAGAGCAGATAAGCCAAAAAGGCGAAAACAACAAATTTAAGAAAGTGATTCAACACAATGGAAAGTGATAGTACACAGGCGTCGTGTTACTTGGAACACCAAAAAGATTTTCTATTTTTGCAATGTTTAATTTAAGTCACAGAAAATCGTAAGTCTGACAACTCTAAGTCTAACATATTGGAAAAATGATAGTATGCTTGTCTACTACTGTAATTACACGAGAAAGTAGGTCTAGGGAGGTGCTAGTCCATTATACGATGTATCGGTAGGTTCAACACAAAGACTAGTAGACATCATTGGTGATTCACTTAAACCTGAATCTATCAACAAGTTATGGGTTCCCATGGTATCCCTGGTTTGCACAATTAATCAATTTCCAATAAGGGGTGAGGAGCAATTGATTGCCACAAATGTGTGCAAAGACCCGAAAAATAGAGCAAAAGATGACAAAAGTCACTGCTGAAATGTATATTATAGTATATTGCTTAAGAAGAAGATAGGTCTTCGCCTCTCTGCTGTGCGATGGCATTGACCTGAGGCTTAGCATAACCTATCCGTTCTAAGAATTCACTGTTGTTTGCGCCTCTCTACGGTGCGATGGCACTGACCTGAGGCTTTTTATCTCTTTGAAAGCTCTTAGAACCAAAATTTCTTAACCACCGGACCGCTCAAAAATCTCCTGAGGAAGATTGATTACCATATACTAGTGGGACGCACAAACACTTGTTGGTCAAATCCACTTAATTATCACTGATGTGTGTCAAAAATCTGTGTATGGACTTAAGTGGACAAGTATACTGATAATCGTCATGACTGCACCACCTGATGTTTAAAATCAATGTGTGTTACATAACAGACCAAGCATGATTTCCAGTTGGCGCTTAAAAGTCTTAGATGAATGAGAAACTGTGATCTGTAAATATGTAGTTTCCTTTTCAATATATCAACAAAAAGTTCCAAGAAATTACGCTTATGCCTGTCTGATTCATATGAATCTGTCTTAGAAATGAAGTTAATGCTAATAGACTGTTCTGCTCAGGGGAGAATCATTTTAAAGTGAATATTAAAATGTCTTCAACTCTACCCAAAGAAAATCACAAAAATATGTTTATTTCAGTAATTTAGTTTAGTGTTTCTAGTTTTCAAGTTTTTCTGTTTGTAGTGTGGCATGTTGAACTGTGCAACAAGATGTATCTCTATGAATGTCACAAAAGGAACTGAACGTTAATCTTGAATCACCTGTTTCTGAAGAAAATTAAAAGGATCACGTCTGAGGTGATCATCAGTTTTTGTTCTTAAAATAATCATGTCTGAGGTGATTAACGGTTTTCAAGTAAAAGGATCACGTCTGAGGTGATCGGGTGGATAAAAGGATCACGTCTGAGGTGATCAAAGGTTCTTTAAGTTAAAATGGTCATGTCTGAGATGATCGAATGCTCAAAATGTTTTATCAACTGCTTAAAAGGGGCTAAGTGTCAAATGGTCATAAAGTCAAAAATCATAAGTATGAGCCATTCGCACGACTGGACATGAGTATGACCAGTCGTACGATTGGACCATACGTATGAACCCAATCGCATAATTGGAGGTCACCGACTGTGACAGTCGCACGAATGACCCTCAATCGCACGATTGGAGGTGACCGAATGGGCCAGTCGCACGACTGACCCTTAGTCGCACTAATCAATATGCGACTAGGTTTAATCACACGACTGGAGGAAACCCTAGTATAAATAGAGGGGGAGTCGGTCGCAGTTGTTCATTCACTCCAATCGCCCACTCAAACGCACGACTTAACCTCACTCTGCCAAAATTTCATTTGATCGATATAGACCATTGTTTGAAGTATTCTGACAATTTGTACTGATTCTACAGGTATTGCGCGACGATGTTCAACCTCAAAGATCAGTAAATACATGTCGGAATGATCGAACTTAAGATCTAAATAGAACCGAGACTTAGTTTGAAAAATAAACCATTAAAACTAAGTATCTTGATCAAATAAAAGTTATTAGGAGTTTAGTTGGACATTTGCGAACCTAATGAGCCGAGCCATAACGTCTAACATCATGTTTTGCGCAAAATTTGAATTTGAATGGACAAACAGTCTGTCATGCGAATGAACACCCTGATGAACTTCAATCGCACGACTGAGCTATGCGAATGGCTCAATCGCACGACTGAGATGGACGAATTGCTCAATAGCACGACTGAACCATGCGTATGAGTTCAGTCGCATGACTGACGTAAACGCATGAGAGAACATTCGTCTAAGCCCAGTCGCATGACTCAGTCGTACATATGAGTTATTCGCACGACTAGATCTCAGTCACACAGTTCATTCGCACGACTGAACAAAAGTTTTCAAGTTCATTGAATCAAACTGTTACTCATTGACACTTACTAACGTTTATTTACTTTGTGTCACAGATGGCGAGTCGTTGGACGATGAGCATAAAGCATAACATTTGTGCTCATCTTGATCTATCATCACGCAACGCAATCGAGTTCTCCGGTATCATTACTTTTCTACGGAGATCAAGGATCTTCCGTGCTATCTCGACACTATGCACACCGTACCGATCAGTTCAGCAGGTTTTCTGGGAAAGCGCTGTAGTTGACAGGTCCTCCGAGCCCCATCGTATCAGGAGTTCCATCTTTACGGAGGCTATAGAGATCACAGAGGATGATCTCAGGACTGTATTAGAGTTCGGAGATGATGCTGATTGCCCCAGACGACTGCATCCCCTTACTGTTCGAGGATGTTTTCTGAGAGCTAAGTACTCGGGGGACATCAACGCAGGTGTGCTCAACAAGAGCAACCTGTGCCCCCAACTGAAGTACTTAGCCCATGTGCTGCTGAAGTGCATTGCATCGAGGAAGGGAGGCTTCGACGAGCTATCCGATCAGATGCCGAACGCGTATGTAGCGTTGGTGCTGAACTTCCCATTCAGCTTCTCGAGGATGATCTTCAACTACTTGGTGGAGAACATCGAGGCAAAGGGAAAGGAGGGATTTTGCATGTACCCTCGCTTCATGCAGATGATCATCGATCAGAAGCCCCCGTTGCTGCCAAAGGAGAAGGAGGACGCCATGGTCCTAGAGGTGATGGATGATACCACCCTCGGACGGATGAAGGTGTATCGGGGCAAGCAGGTCAAGCCCCCCGTAAGGCGACTGTTTGGGCATCTGGCCCGAGAGGAGTATGTGGCGCCAGCTAGGCAAAAGTGGCGCCATGATGACAGCGATTCGGACACAGAGCAGATTGTACTCCTGGTTGACGACTCGGATGATGATGACAGTGGTGATGGTGGAGATACCGGCTCCTCTCAAACTAGGGCCACTGCTACTGATGTTAAATCTCCACCATCTACCCAAGGAGGTACAGAGACTGCCGGATTCCATCAGGAGTTTCAACCTAATGAGGAGGAGTCTGATGAGGAGCCTCTGGTGCAAACAGTGGGGAGCCGGGTCGTAGCCACTGAGAGAGGCGTTAGGGCGGTTGGTGGACGCCAGGGTGAGTCTAGGGAGCCTACTTCTAATCCATCTTACTCCCCAGACCAGCCCAGTAGCCAAGGGGGAGCCTCCGTGTCAAAGGGGACACGGAAGAAGAGGATGGCCCGCCCTATGGGAAGAAGGGGAAGAGGCCTAGATTTACACTGCTTACCACCACCTCTACCACTACAGCCACCACCTCTACCACTACAGCCACCACCACTACTACCACTCCACCCACTACTACTACCACACCTCCACCTTCCACTGCGACACCCCATACTTCTCCAACCATTCATTCACCACCACCCATATTCACCACAGCCACCACTACCACCACCAGCCACCAAGCCAGACCATCCTGACACCCCATATTCCCTAATAGATCATCCCTTCCTCCCATTGGAGTGGAGGAACAGTTGTCAACACTGAACCGTATGGTGCTGAAGCTGCTGGCTGTTGATGAGGAGAAGACTGCACAGATACGTCAGCTTGTGGAGCTCAATGCTACCCAAGCACAGCAGATCTCACAGCAAGCCCAGCAGATTGCCTAACTCCAAGAGCATAAGGTGGAATCAGCAAAGAAGCTAGAGGAGTTGGAGGCTGCTAATAAGACCATCATGCTCAAGCTCAAAGGATCTAAGGATGAGCCTCTTAAGATCAGAGAAGGAGATGATGATGATGATGATGATGGAGAAGATGATGAGAGTGATGATGATGAGGGCAGTGGTGATGGATAAACAAGAGAAAGGTGGGAAGATGATGATGATGAAGAAGGAGATGCAGCTGCATCTGCCTCAGCTCAGGGTCAGGAAAGAAGAACCAAGCGAAAGCAATACCAAGGAGCATCATCCTCTGCCCTACCTACTTCCTTGACTGCAGAAGATCCCAGCATGATTCAGGACAAAAGTAAAGTTTAGATGTCTATGTATTTATGAAAGCTTTGTACTTGAATCATGTATTAATGTTATGTAAATTAATGTTTATATTTCATTATCAAACGTTTGATTGTCTTGATTACTTACTAACTATTGATGTGTTTACATGTTTAATTCAAGCAGATCAAACATCTCAGCAAGATGAATATGATGTTGCTCCCCTACAACAAATCAAGTCTCAATTAAGTATGATACTTGATTTGCAAGGGATTGTCAGGAGTTCCGTGAGTTATACTCCCAAAGAAGGAGAAATAATTCATGACCTTACTGATGAGCAACTTGCTGAGATGTTCCGGCTAAACCCGGATGAGATTGTCAAGGACGCTCCTACTGTGGATGTGGCTAGTGATGATGAGCTTAACGATGTGGATGAAATAGAGATTGAGGATGTCACAGCCTAGCATTATCCAGAGTACACTTACCGAGAGGGAAATGTGGTACCCAACTTGGGAAGTACTCTCGGCAGTGATACATTTGAGAAGCTGAATCAGATGGAAAAGGAGGCAGAGACATCAACAAGCCAAGCCCAAGCCTCGGACGCTGATGTGGATATCAGAAAGGCTGAATGGGCTGCTTGTTTTGCAGAGATCCGAGCCCAGCGCACTGCACCAAAGCCAAGTGCATACACCAAGCTCTACAAAGTGAAGAAGCATCTCAAGGTGTCAGGCAAGATCATAGCGTGGGCATACTTTAAGGATCTAAATGTTTACGCAGTGAAGAGGGAGAAGGGAATATAGTACTTTAGATTTCCACATGATCTAAAGACTCTTCCCGTTTTGAGCTCAACCAGCTGGCACGCCTAAAGTTGCTATATGCTGACCCGAAGAAGATGTCAGGCTGGTTTGAGGCTGTGTTGAAAAGAGAGTACCACACCAGGTGGGTTAACTTCAGACCTCAACAACCGACAAGGTATATCAGAAGGTTGAAGTTAATCCCATTACTGGCAAGCCGACAGTTGTCTTGAAATGGCAACCTCCGCGCACGATGTCACGTATACCTATGAGGGAGATACCACAAGACTTTACACCCCATTTTAAATGGTGGTACTATGACTGGCGTACTGGAGAATCCATCATTGTGTTAGATCGAAAGGGGACTTTGGAGACAATAAGGGTGTTCGACCCAATGTGGCTCACGAACTTGTTAGCAAATGATATATATACTTTGTACAAGTGGCCACTATTTTTTGGTATGCAGGATATCATGCAAGCACTTCAGTTTCAACAAGTTATACGCTTATGCTTTGCATTTGATATTCATGCTGGGGTTTCAAAGGAAGAGAGATTCAAGAGATATGAAGAGTTTCCAAAGGAAGTCAAAGAATAGGTAGAACTAGGTCCAAGGGGGAGTTTGTTGGTACACATGTCCCTAGTTCCAGTTCTAATGTACTTAAATGTTTAATGACTTTCATTTTGTTACACTGATGTAATCATTTGACATTTGTAATGAAAAACTTGAATGAATGAATATGTGTTATTGAATATCTTGTATCTTTATATTAGTGTTTATTACACACATATATGAACATGTTATATGGGTTTACAGTTGTTATACATAGTTCTATGTCAATAAAGATTCAGGAATGTGTTTAACTAAGTCTTATGACCCATTCGCATGACTGAACAATGCGTGTGAGGCAGTCGCACGACTGAGTCATGCGAATGACTCAGTCGTACGAATGATTCAATCTTATGGTTCATACGTACATATGAATGGATCGTATGACTCAGTCGCACGACTGAGCCATACTCATGGCTCAGTCATACGAATGAAGACTGTATCCTATAAATACCGCTTAATTCGTGGAAAAACTAGATACTTCGAGAATTCACAACCCTAGCCGTCCCAGAACGTCCAAGTCGTCCCTTCCAACTTCATAGAGCGTTTCTGATCATTCCTAATCAATTCTTAACGTTTTCTATCATTAGTTTTGATCAGATTAACGTTCTCCCTGATTGGATCGCTAATCAAATAGGATTCTGCACTATTTGATCTGGTTTCACGTAGATTCGGTTAGTACCAGTTCGTACTCGGTCCTAATACCTCCCACCACCACCACTCCCTTCAAACAGCCACCAACAGCCCCACACCCACCTTCAAATCCATCACAACCCACTGCCACTACCCACACCAACCAGCCCACTCCAACACCCGTCCCCCGCTAACGTCCACCTAATCTCCAACCCAATCCAAACCTACAACTCCCTTTAACACAACCTCCTTTCATACTACCACTTATGACCCGATACCATCCCACCATCCTTTACCATTGCCAATAATATCCTACATTGGTGGGCTGCCATGGCAAATGTTGGCCCTACTGAGTATGGGATGTGTTCTTTGGTCCCTCATGTTTCTGGTTTCAATGTTGTTGATTTTATAGGGTTTATAAGATCAAACCAGATCCCAAGGGTATATACAATGATACAAAGCACGGTTGTGTGCATGGGGTTTTAGACAACAGTCTTGTATTGATTATGATGATACATTCAGTTCAGTTGTCAAGGCAACGCCGATTCGCCTTGTGTTATCTCTAGCTGTTATACAACAGTGGCCACTAAGACAACTTGACATAGAAAATGTAGGATTCTATATGCCCAAGACACGTAGAATATTGATGCGGTTAGTACGCTATGATCCAAGTCGGGTTATACCCAATAACAAGCTTAGCAAACACTAATTAATATTTAATTGATGATATGATCATGCAATTAAATATTTACACAATTTAGAAAATGGGTTTTCTAAATAAGTTGCATATGAGATGGAAAAACTTATTAGGATATTTTGTTCAATAATATTATTTGTAATGTTATTTAAGTAAGTTAGATAACATCACAAATTAATAATGGGAGTGTATGGATTATACAATTAAAAGGTTAGTTGTATATATCTAAGAAGAGGACTAGTTAACACTATAATGTGTGATAAATTAAAGGGGGAAAGACCATTTTTCAAACCAATTTCGGCCGCCCCCCCTTTAATGTTATTGGTTCACTTGTTTTGAGAATATACACATATTAACTAGCCTTGTACTCTTCATTCAACCATTCTCATTACATGCAAGAACACAAAAACTCTCTTCTTCTCTCTCTCTAATTACGGAACCAAGGAAGCAGCTTTAGAGGGTTTTGAAGAACAATTTTGTGTTGATTTGGTGGTGATTCTTCCTAACAAGAAGGGGTTTGCAAGGAGGCTTGGGGTATACAAGCTTGAGGGCTCCTAATCTTGAAGTCTAGGCCAATTTTCAGCATCATAAATCTCCTCTTTCTGTAGATTTTGCTGCTGGAACAAGGTAGCTTGGCAGCCTTCTATGGTTGTCATATTATGTTGTTATTAGTGTTTACATAGCTTGCTTATTCACATATATAAGATCCCTTTTGTTCTTGGGTTTGTTTACACTCTAAAACATCATATAGAACATGATTTTCAGCTTATAAACAAAGTTATAAAGCTAAACTTCCGCTGTGTTTTTCAGAAAGTTTAAGTGGTTAAACTAGTTTTAGTGTTCTTACAAACCCAACAATGGCATCTAGAGCCGGTTATGTGGATAGCTAGCTTGTATGGTCTTTCAAAAATGTGTTTTATGGACTTTAAAACCCCTTTTAGGGGCTGCTATGTTTTGTATGATTGAATCCCCAAACTTTCAAGGTCATATCACACATGCTAGTGATTAAACCTTGAAAGATATATATTATGATATGTATATTGTTTGGACAATGTTTAAAACCCGAAATTTCAGTTTATGTTGGCTGAAATTTCGTGGTTTTAAGTGGGGTTTCATTATATGTTTGGATGATATGATCATTGGTTGTTAGTGTGCATAACCTAGCCTTTGGCCTTATGATTTGGATGATTGGAATGGTTGTTTTATTCATTCAATTGGGTTGTAATGTTTATATTTATTATTTGGGTTGTAATTATTTATTCATTTGGTTATGTAATAAATAGATTAGGTGCATTTCTTTTATTAGAAAAATGTATTAGGATATAATTTTTGTAAAAGGAAGATGCACAAGATGAAGACCCAAAGATGGACATCAAAGACATGGACCTTGAAGTATTTGGATATGGATTCAAGTGGGAGTCCATGGACAAATATAATGTGTCATTACAAACCCTTAGGAAAGACCTTATGACAACACTTGTGATGGCAAACAAGTGTTGTCAACTTAGTGGTTAAGGTTATGCACTTATGTTTATGTTTATGCTTGTTTGAATGTTTGTTATTTGATTGTATGGTTGATATTTTGACATGCATTACAAACTAATTAACAAACTTAACAAGCTAAAAAATGATG
This sequence comes from Flaveria linearis, assembly GCA_024085815.1. NCBI lineage: Eukaryota > Viridiplantae > Streptophyta > Magnoliopsida > Asterales > Asteraceae > Flaveria > Flaveria linearis. Next base: position 44,461,829 of record CM044011.1, read on the forward strand.
GTTCTTAATTATTAAAAAGTAATAAAAGGTTATTAAAATGATTTAATGATTTTAAAGATTAAAATAGGTTTTAATCAAAGGACCATAAGGTATCTTGTATTTGAAAGCATGCAAATACAAGTACATAGAGTTTTCTAAACTAGAGTCATGAAACCGCTAAATATTCTAAAACAAGATCAAAACCGTCCATTTACACAACACTTAAGTCACTCGGGAACTCTTAGTGGGATAAAGGTCACCTAACCATTTGAGGGAACTTATGACTTAAGGTGAGAATGCCATATTCGTGGGATAAAGGTCACCTAACCACTCATTTTGGCAAACTCACATGTGTGTGTAAGTAGGATGTCTTGATTTGCAAACCATGTTAAATGGATCACCTACAATATGGTTTCCAAATGGTGTTGATGGGATTAACATGCCGACTTTACATATGATGTTTAAAGTCGATCCCATACCTCTAGAAGTTGCAAATGGTTGCAACCGTCAATCGTTGACCACCTTATTAATTTAAATCGTGGGATAAAGGTCACGTAACCACAATTTAAATGTAATGTTGGTAACTATATTTTAATATAAAAATGACCTTAAAAGGCGTTAATTATTAAAATTGGCAATATCAAAAATACTAAAATAGATCTTTGTTAAATTTTGTAGATGGCCACCAATAATGAAAATCATAATAACTCATCCGCGTCCACCCAATCACTACGAGCGATCCTCCAAAAGGAACGTCTAAATCATAACAATTTCATTGATTGGTATCGAAACATGAGAATCGTTCTCAACAAGAGAGAAGATCATATGTTTTAGACGACCCATCCCCGATCAACCTACCGAGGATGATGAAAAGGCCTACAACGATTGGCTGAAATACACTGAGGACTCCGTCCAAGTGTCTTGTCTCATGCTAGCGAGCATGACTTCGGATCTCCAAAAGGAGTACGAACATCACGGAGCTTATGACATGATAACCCAGCTGAAGGAAACGTTCCAACAGCAAGCAAGGGTTGAGCGCTTCAAAACGGTTCGAGCACTCCATGCATGTCGTATGGAAGACAACCAATCTGTTTCATCTTATGTACATAAGATGAAAAGCCACATTGACCGCCTCGAGAGGCTTAATTGTCCCGTCTCGAAGGAATTGGCCACGGATTTGATCCTCAATGGCCTTACCAAGAAGTTCGAGACATTTGTGTTGAATTACAACATGAATGCATGGGACAAGAGCATTGGTGAGCTTCACTCAATGCTTAAAACAGCCAAGGCGGCCATGGGTAAAAGGGTTTTACCTGTTCTCACCATCAATGAAGGTGGGAACAATAAAAGGCCTCATCCCGCACCCAAGGCAAAAGTTGCCAAGGGTAAGGGACCTGTTTGGGGAAAAGGGAAAGGGGTGGCAAGGGTGCCACCCAACCACAAGAGAAAAAGCAAAAGGTTGCTACTAATGACCCATGTTTCAATTGTGGGGAGATTGGACATTGGGCAAGGAATTGTCTTGTCCATCTCCAAGAGTTGAAAGCAAAGAGGGATGCCGGGCAGACCTCAGGTACAATATACATGATTCATATTGATCTTAATGTTACATCTTCTAACACATGGGTATTGGATACCGGATGTGGAACTCATATTTGCAATTTGTTGCAGGGGTTCATAAGAAGTAGGGACTTCAATCAAGGGGATGTTAGCCTCTTCATGGGCAATGGAACTAAAGTCTTAGTTGAAGCTCGTGGGGACTACATCCTAAAGCTTCCAAGTGGCTTGGATGTTATTTTGAAGAACGTTTTGTATGCTCGTAGTTTGACTAGGAACATTATTTCTGTATCCCAATTAAGACATTATGATTATGTATTATCCTTTATTGAAAATGATATTCATGTTTCTTTAAATGATATGTTCTATTTTAAAGCTATTCCCATCAATGGTATTTATGAATTGGTTCATGAAAATACTTTAAATAGTTCATTGTACCAAACTATCACCAAGAAACTCAAATTGGATTTGAGTGATACCTATCTTTGGCATTGTTGTCTTGGTCATATAAACATGAAACGTATACAAACACTTCAAAAGAATGGCCTTTTAAAAACAAATGAATGTGATTCATTTGATGTTTGTGAATCTTGTTTACAAGGCAAAATGACTAAGGCACCCTTTAGTGGAACTAACGAAAGGGCAAAAGATTTATTAGGAATCATACATTCGGATGTATGTGGTCCTTTTAAACCAATGACTAGGAATGGTGAAAGATAATTCATTACCTTTACCGACGATTATAGTCGCTATGGGTATGTGTACTTATTAAGGCACAAAGATGAAGCTTTTGAAACGTTGAAAATCTTCATGAATGAAGTAGAAAATCAACTTAACAAGTCAATTAAAGTTCTCCGCACCGATAGAGGAGGTGAATACCTAAGTGATGTTTTTCAAGATCATCTTAGGATTTGTGGGATTGTCTCACAACTCACTCCACCTGGAACACCACAACATAATGGTGTGTCTGAGAGGAGGAATCGAACCTTATTGGATATGGTCCGATCTATGATGGCTAGAAGCACATTGCCTCTATCATTTTGGGGTTTCGCTTTGCTCTCCGCAGCCCGTATTCTAAATATGGCCCCAACCAAAAAGGTGGAAAGGACACCTTTTGAGATATGGCATGGAAGAGTTCCATCCCTATCATACTTAATGGTCTGGGGTTGTGAGGCTTATGTTAAGACTCCCACCCCAAACAAATTGGAAGTCTGATCCACCAAGTGTATCTTTATTGTATATCCTAGAGATTCTATGGGATATTACTTCTATGACCCACTGGAACAAATGGTGTTTATTGCCAGAAAGGGTGAGTTCTTAGAAGCAAAGTTCCTTATGGAAGGAGCTAGCAGTAGAACAGTGGATCTTGAGAAGGATCAAGAACCACAACCTGATGCACGTTTGGTTGAAACTAGCACTCAACATGAGGATGTTGAGGATGATCAAGGGGTTGATCAATACACACATGACATTCGCAGAAGTGGTAGAACTAGTATCCACCTGAAAGATATGGATTTTCCATGGATGATGCTATGTGGTAGATTCAGATGAACCAACCACATACCATAATGCAATGTCCCATTCGGATTGTGACAAATGGCTTGAAGCCATGAACGTTGAAATGCAATCCATGTATGACAATCAAGTTTGGGAACTTGTTGTACCACCTCTTAATTCCAAGGTAGTTGGAAGTAAGTGGGTTTTCAAGAAGAAAACCGATATGCATGGAAACTTTGATACTTATAAGGCTAGACTTGTAGCAAATGGTTTCACTCAAACTCAAGGGGTTAATTATGATGAAACCTTCTCACCTGTTGCGATGCTAAAGTCTATAAGGATATTTTTTGCCATAGCTGCTCATTATGATTATGAGATTTGGCAAATGGATGTCAAAACCGCTTTCCTAAATGGATATCTTGAGGAAGATGTCTATATGGTTTAGCCTGAAGGTTTTGTCGATCCAAAACATCCTAATAAAGTATGCAAGTTAAAGAAATCAATCTATGGATTGAAACAAGCATCGAGAAGCTGGAATCATCGTTTTGATGAGGAGGTAAAGAAATTTGGCTTCATCAAAAACGCTGATGAGGCTTGTGTATATAAGAAGGCTAGTGGGAGCCCAATAACTTTCCTAGTATTGTATGTTGATGACATACTACTATTTGGAAATGACATTCCAACCTTGGAAGGTATAAAAACCTAGCTTGGAAGTTGTTTTTCTATTAAGGATCTTGGTGAATCCGCCTATATTCTGGGAATAAAGATCTATAGGGATAGATCAAGGCGGTTGATTGGTTTAAATCAAAGTGCATACATTGATAAAATCTTGAAAAAGTTCAAGATGGAGAACTCTAAGAAACGTACCATACCTATTCAAAGAGGAACGATATTAAGTACGACTCAATGTCCGAGCTCAAAGGATGAGCAAGATAAAATGAAGGCAATCCCATACACATCTGCTATTGGATCCATCATGTATGCGATGATATGCACTCGACCGGACGTGTCATGCGCCTTAAGCATGACAAGCCGATACCAGCAAAATCCTTGAAACAGTCATTGGATGGCTGTTAAGAACATACTTAAGTACCTAAGGAGGACAAGAGATATGTTCCTAATCTATGGATCTGATGATGAGGAACTCGTTGTAAAAGGTTACACGGATGCAAGTTTCCAAACCGATCGTGACGATTCACGGTCACAATCGGGATACATTTTCATTCTGAATGGAGGAGCAGTCTCTTAGAAGAGCTCCAAGCAGGATGTGGTGGCTCTATCAACTACAGAATCAGAATACGTCGCCGCCTTATTGGCAGCTCAAGAAGCTACATGGTTGAAGAAATTCATTGCCGATCTAGGGGTTGTCCTTCCATTCAGGACCCCCTAGAGATCTTTTATGATAACGAGGGTGCAATTGCTCAAATCGAGGAACCTCGTGCTCATCAAAAGACTAGGCACATTAAGCGGAGATTCAACTACATACGAGATGAAGTTGAAAAGGGAAAGATATGTATTCGCAAAGTTCACACGGATCAAAACATTGCGGATCCTCTCACCAAGCTCCTTGAAAAGGCAAAGCATGAAAGTCATACTTGTGCCATGGGACTTCGATATTCTAGTGCTTGGATTTGATCTGTAAATTTTGTATTTGGATATGTGGAACTCTTTATTATTTGAATAAGATTATTTGGTTATAATGTTTCAATAAATGTTCCAATTTAGCATGTTTAATCCATGAGTAAATTGTTTACTCTAAATGTCCGTAGTCGTTCATACTTGTGGGAACAAGTGTGAGGGTAAGATTATTATGAACTTGGATTGGTTGATATTCATAAGGATGAATATAGAGCAATGGGTTGCTACCAAGGTACATAGATATTTGTGGGATACAAATATTGGACTAACCCGTATCTAAAATATTACTACATGGAATCTTATTGATTGATCATAAGTAAATTTGAGTAAAGGCGAATATCATTTGGTATCCTCCGACCTGAGATACATATTGGGTTTTGATATTCACCAAGTATTATACCTTAAGCTAATTCTTCACTGTCCTGAAATAGTGGACATTACATAAGGGTATGTTCAGGTATAACACGAGGTGTTTATGAGAAACGTATGTAGTCAAGATGGAATTTGTTCCTCTTATTTGTTGAGAGCAAGATGTCTAAGGCCTGATTAAGTTAAATCAACAAGGAATGATCATTCTGTGTCCTTGGATTTTACATGACATCTGTAACGAAAGGATAGATGATTAATTCACCTAAAACATTTCAAGTAGGATTGAATTGGATGATGTTATTGAATGGCTATTAGTCATGCGTATTAAGGGTAGTAAACCGTTGTTAGGCGGTATTTACTGCTTGCATCAATCTTCTATGAATCTTGGGCAAGTGGGAGATTGTAGGATTCTATATGCCCAAGACACGTAGAATATTGATGCGGTTAGTATGTTATGATCCAAGTCGGGTTATACCCAATTACAAGCTTAGTTCGAGGAATCAATCTCCTAATTATGCCGCAAACACCAATTAATATTTAATTGATGATATGATCATGCAATTAAATATTTACACCAATTTAGAAAATGGGTTTTCTAAATAAGTTGCATATGAGATGGAACAACTTATTAGGATATTTTGTTCAATAATATTATTTGTAATGTTATTTAAGTAAGTTAGATAACATCACAAATTAATAATGGGAGTGTATGGATTATACAATTAAAAGGTTAGTTGTATATATCTAAGAAGAGGACTAGTTAACAATATATTGTGTGATAAATTAAAGGGGGAAAGACCATTTTTCAAACCAATTTTGCCCCCCCCCCTTTAATGTTATTGGTTCACTTGTTTTGAGAATATACACACATTAACTAGCCTTATACTCTTCATTCAACCATTCTCATTACATGCAAGAACACAAAAACTCTCTTCTTCTCTCTCTCTAATTACGGAACCAAGGCAGCAGCTTTAGAGGGTTTTGAAGAACAATTTTGTGTTGATTTGGTGGTGATTCTTCCTAACAAGAAGGGGTTTGCAAGGAGGCTTAGGGTATACAAGCTTGAGGGATCCTAATCTTGAAGTCTAGGCCAATTTTCAGCATCATAAATCTCCTCTTTCTGTCGATTTTGCTGCTGGAACAAGGTAGCTTGGCGGCCTTCTATGGTTGTCATATTATGTTGTTATTAGTGTTTACATAGCTTGCACTACTAGAAAAATCGCAAAAGATGACGCGCATTGCGCGTCATCTTGGGGTCAGATGACGCGCAAATGCGCGTCAAGGAAGGGGTAGTCATAAATGATAGATGACGCGCATTCGCGCGTCATCTGTTTATGACGCGCAAAAGATGACGCGCATTTTATGACGTGCAAAAGATGACGCGCAATGCGCGTCAAGAAAGGGGTAGTCATAAATGAATAGATGACGCGCATCCGCGTGTCATCTATGAAATTTTTATGACGTGCAATAAATGACGCGCAATGCGCTTCATAAAATTAGCTGCATTTTTAATTTTTTTTATTTTTAATAAATTTACCTGTTGTTTTCTAAAACAAATTTTCGAATAACATTATAAGCGAAATCCATTAAATACCAACAAAGTTTACACATCCATAAAACACATTACAAGTCCAACAACACAAGTCCAACTTAATACTATCAATTAGTACCAAATTACAAGTCCAACAACACAAGTCCAACAATACCATCATTCAGTCCTACATATAAATGAAATTCGATACATAGCGCGCCCAATCTTCACGAACTTCATCCAAATCACCATCAGTGTATTCTTCTTTACCTTCTCCAATCTAAGACAACCAATTTCATCAAATTAAAGTTGTTAGTTTTGACCCAAAAACCCCTTTATGTAAAACAACGATACATGTAGCAAAATACCTACAACCTAAACAGATAGTAACTCATCGTTTGAAACAGATAATGCAGGGAGACTAGATAACACAAGACGTGTTACAACAGCAGATGGAACAAAACTGTTGCGAATGGAAATGACTGATATAAGGTAAGTTTCTAACGCCAACCTTACAATACATCACAAATCCCACATACTAACTTCATACATCATGGCATAATGTAGTGGAGAAAAGATAAAGGCCACCATCTGGGAAGAAATAATTCCAAGATTCGACTGGCAAAAAATGTCACAGGCAGATCCACCCATCATTGCAGCAATAACAGACACAAGAGTCACTCTATCCAATGGTAAAACTAAACTACTAAAGATATTATACACAGCATTCATACACCACACTAACAAAATGCATCTATTTAATAGGAAAGACACAACTAGGATCCACTACAGCAACATATCTACTTCAACCCAGACACGGATGTATCAAATCGTCTAAGATCCAAGTATTCACGAATACTATCATAAACATATATTATGCAATTTTTATGCAATGAAATAAACAAATCGTAAAATGTATTGTAGGTTCAAAGACAACACAAAATTCAGCAACCAATCACAATGGTAGAAACCTCAAATCAATGACAGTTCAACAAGAGGATTTCCAAACAATAAACACAATCTCTGAAATTCAACAACACAAAATTCAAGAGTCTTCTCACCACGGACCAAATCAAAAGTGTAACCGGTAACTCCGGGCAAGGTGGTTAGGACTTTGTATGCATCACCAGGAATATCAGCAAAGTAGGTGGCAACAAGGACACTAAGACCAGAGCAAGCTGATTGTAGATCTGTGTAAGCCTTGGTGAAAGCTTGCAATTGGTGGGGCTCAAGATCCTTCACAAGGGTAGCTTCATCAAACTGGATCCATGTGGCACCTGCTTCCTTTAACTCAACAATCACTTCCCTGCAAGATTACTTCTTTGTTATTGTATGACCCTTTTAGGATACAACACAACTAAAATTGACCCACTCATTACTAACAGAGTTGAAATTGACAGGTCTAGTTCAATGTAAAGATTAAAAAAATGATAAAAGGGAAACATACTTGTAGATTGGAAGGATTTTGTCAAGAAGGGAAAGAAGATCAAAGGTTTTTTCAACACCCTTTGCAGGTTTAGATAGCAACAAGTAGCTGACTGGGCCAACAAAAACAGGGACGGTATCAACTCCAAGCTGCGTAAAGAAACAATTAACAACCAGCGTGAGACTCTAATACACATAAAAATCCAAATCCTTGAAGAGCGTATCAAGAACACATACAGCTTTAGCCTCCTTGTATTCGTTCACAGCCTTGTGGGAAGCATATGAGAATTTAACTTCAGGGCCCAACTCAGGGACAATGTAATGGCTGTACACCAAGAACAAAACAGTTATTCTTTAACCATTGTATTATGTATTTATCAATGTAGAAGTAACAAGATTCAAAAAAACAACTTACTAATTGGTGTCAAACCACTTGGTCATTTCCATAGCAGGGACAGAAGCATTTCCTCTAGCCATTGAGAAGTAAGTGTCGAATCCGATTTCAACACCATTCCAGTTGTACCTTGGTGGGACCGCCCCGAGCATGGTAGTGGTGTCAAGAACTTGATCATAGTAAGAGAAAGTGTTGCTGGGAATATATTTGATGCCAGCAGTAGCCATTTGTTTCCAGATAGATGATCTAAGATCAGCAGCAACAGCCTGCAAATCCTCTGCACTGCTCTTGCCATCCCAGAAAGATTCAAGAGCGAACTTCAGCTCTCTCTTGGGGCCCATACGGGGATAACCAACAATGTGAGATGCCATTGATCTGTTTCGACACAACAATAAACACCAGTTCAAATTAAACTTGTTGCTAAACTCAATCCTAAACCACACACATCGAAAATCAAACAATTTGGATCAAACCCGACTAATATGGATCGTTACAAAGACCACGCTAAAGTTTAACAAATGAGATAATAGAGTGTGGAAAGCAAGATTTTACAACACTTGCAGAGAGAATACGATTATTAATTTAAAAATTAGATTGTGTTTTTCATAAGCAAGAAACATCAACCAATCAACCCACCAACCTACAAGTTGGATGTTTGCTGCACAAATACGACAATACAAAGTGTAAATTTGCATATCATATTATTATCATACCTAATAAAACAAACTTCATTTCCACTACATCAATCTCAGCAACCGTTAACATATAATAAACTCATAAGCTCTGATTGAATCTGTATGTCATATTATCATACCTAATCGATAGATTCACTTTAGAAATCTGAATCAGATTGAAGCTTCTTTCTTTCACAGTGAAGCAGAAGCTCACTGATCCAAACAAAATCATTCAACCAATAAGATCTACGATTCCCAAAACCCCAGATCTAAACCCTTAGTTGTACATATACGTCGATTACAATTGGGGCTGCGGGTCAATTGGGGCTGCGGGTTCGAAGGGTCGATGGTGGTGGGGGGGGGGGTTGCGGCCGGCGGTGGAAGGTCGGCGGTGGCAGTGTGGTGGTCGCGACCGGCGGTGGAAGGTCGGCAGTTGGCTGCGGCTCGATTGGGGCTGCAGGTCGAAGGCTCGATGGTGGTGCTGGGGGTTGCGGCCGGCGGTGGAAGGTCAGCGGTGGTCGCGACCGGCGGTGGATGGTCGGCGGCGGCAGGCGCGTCCGGCGGTTGATGATCGGAGGTTTTAGGGCTAGTTGAGGGAAGCGGGAGAATTTGGAATGAAAGTCGCGCTAGCTGCCGATGATATAGTTATGAAAATTTTTAAAAAATGACACATTAAGATGACACGCAAAAATGCGTGTCATCCTTTCTAAGAAAATTTTAAAAAATGACAAATAATTTATGATACGCGTAAATGCGCGTCATCTTTTTTCGCGCGTCATCTTTCGCGCGTCATCTATTAGCAGTTTTCTAGTAGTGTTGCTTATTCACATATATAAGATCCCTTTTGTTCTTGGGTTTGTTTACACTCTAAAACATCATATAGAACATGATTTTTCAGCTTATAAACAAAGTTATAAAGCTAAACTTCCGCTGCGTTTTTCAGAAAGTTTAAGTTGTTAAACTAGTTTTAGTGTTCTTACAAACCTAACAGAAAATGCCTTTTTGCATGGGGATCTCAAAGAGACAATTTATCTACAACAACCCTAGGCTTTATTGACCTGACTAAACCGGACCATGTTTGTCTTCTACACAAATCATTTTATAGGTTAAAACAAGCACCACGGGCTTGGTTTCACCAGTTATCTACCATATTTAACAAGCTTGGATTTCATGGATCTAAAACCAACCCATCGTTACTTATTTATTCATCAGGGTGCACACTACTTTATATGCTTGTTTATGTGGATGATATAATTTTGACAAGTAATGATCCACATGCTATTGATTTAGTGATTCAGCATTTAGCCTGCATTTTTCCCATACAAGACATGGGTCACCTATCATATTTCTTGGGAATTAAGGTCGTTCCCAAAGGCTCAGACATCATGTTGTCCGAACAGAAATACATCTTGGAACTCTTACAGAAAATGGGCCTCTTCGATGCCAAATTTGTCTCGTCTCCCATCACCACCACGGCTAACTTAGCTTTGGGTGACAGTCCACTATTTGACAAGCCCGTCAATATTGATAGGTTGTTGGCAGTCTTCAATATGCCACCCTGACACGGCCTGACATTGCCTATGCAGTTAACAAAGTCTACCAATTCATGCAGTCTCCTACCGAAAATCACTGGTCCAATGTCAAACGCATCTTGCGATATCTTAAAGGTACTATCTCTCATGGGCTCCTCATACAACGGCACTCCGATTCCGTTTTACATGCCTATGCGGACTCCACACACCCCAGTCTCACCGCTTTCTTGGATGCGGACTGGGCGGGTGCCCGGATGACCGTCTATCCATAGGGGGTTATGCTATATACTTGGGCTCAAATCTTGTATCATGGTCTGCACGAAAACAGAAGACTGTCTCTCAGTCATCCATAGAGTTGAGTACAAAGCCCTTGCAGATACTATTGCTGAACTGACATGGTTACAAACTGTTCTTCATGAATTACACATCCCTACACGACCTGGCCCCACATTATGGTGTGATAATCTAGGCGCAACATACCTATCAGCTAACCCTGTTTTTCATGCTCATACAAACATTTCGAGGTAGATTATCACTTTGTCTGAGAAAAGGTGGCTCGGGGTTAGTTATCAGTTCATTTTATTACTACAAATGATCAGATTGCAAACATCTTTACAAAGCCCTTGCCTTCTCCAAATTCCGCTCCTTACGGTCCAAGCTAAGAGTCGCTCCTCGGCCTTAGCTTGCGGGGGGATATTAGACAAATATTAGTTTATATAAATAGTATCTAATTGTATGGGGTCTAGAGTGTATTATTTCTAGTTTTTATATACAATGTAATTATACAATTCATAATCACAATTCACAATTATTAATTACCAAGTTTGTCTAACAGAAGGTGCAAACTGATTTCCAAAACTGTTACAAAAGAATTTGATAAGCAAAACAATCACAAACATCATTATTGCATGATTTTGCATCACTCTAAAATAATTCGGACTATTAGTCCTTATTTTCAAATCCATCTCAAAAGATTCCAGCCTACCAATCAATCCGAATGGGAAAGGGGTTTTCTTCGGTATTGCTAAAACAGGTAAACTAGGAAAGTAACTGCGTAAGAAATAAGTGAGTTTATCCGATTGAGGGGGATGAGATCAAGTTCTGTTGGATTTAGCTAGGGCTCTCATGGACTTGTGAAACAACAGAGTAGGACTGACAATTACCGACCTATTTATGACATGAATAAACATGTTTAATAAAAAATATATTTTTTTAATTTTTTACATTTTTAAAATAATTAAAATCAGAAGCTTTGATTCTTTTATTTCACATTTTTGGTTCATAACATAAAAAAAGAATTAGGCATAATATATAAGTATTTAAACAAGTCTTTTGCATGTTTGATACGCGAGTTCTATGCGTCATCTATAACCTGTTAAACACGATAAGACTTGTTTCGCTAGCCCTACAATATAGTTACAGTTTTTCAAAAATTATCTTTTATAAGCTGTGTAAAATTGTAATTGCTACTGAAAAATTTAAAATTTTAATGTACCCAAGTTCCTATAACAGATTTATCAAAAAATAGGTAACAAAAAGTTTGAAAGAGATGTTTATGTCCTTGTTCCTCTGAGCAAGATAATGTTTAGAAAATTCAAAGCAACCCTAAAAGATTTTTCAGGTAAAGATTGATGTCTATAGTTCAATATGAGTCTGGTGAAGATATTCTTAAGTCTTCTCTATCAGTGTATGATCCAATCTAAGAATGTAATCTACCTTAACAGATTTGACATAGCTGACTTCACTAGGCTTAGGCTCAAAAATCCAAGTAATAAATCTGAAGCAAGAGAGGCGGAAAAGGTACTTCTAAGGATTTACAGATCACATCTTGAAAAGACAATGTCGGCTTCTGAAAAGCAAAAAAAGAAAATGAAGCTGAAGCTGCTGAAATTACTGTATCTTCCAAACCACTATCCTCTACTCAAAATGCTGAATCATAAACATCTCCACCTAATGTCTAATCAAATCAATCATCAGGTCAAACTGCTACACACCACTCTCCCTCAATCTAACAATCAATTGAAGCAAATAAACCACTAGAAGTCCAGTCTATTGCTTCGTCAGTAGTTGGAAGAATTTAAAGCATTGAATGATCCGGAGAAAGCTTCTAAAAGAGAGTACTTAGATACTAAAAATGAAGAATCCCTAGAAGGTGAAAAAGTACACATCAATGATTATGGATATGATTAGAAACTGAGAGGTACTTTATTAAAATAAGTGATGACTTAAAATATTTTCTCCTGAATGAACTGGATGTTCTCAAGCTTAACCAAGATGAACTAGAAAGAATGAAATCTTTCACCAAGGAATATCAAGATATACCAGATAAATACAAATCAATGGCATCTATTCTGCTTGTGAAGATTGGTCAAAGGGTTGGTGTTAAGCGAAATGGGTCTGGTGAAGAAGATGTTCTATATGTCAGTCCTCTGAATATGCATGATCCAATCACTATATGGAGTTTCGAGTCATCCACCAACTCTTTCTATTTAACATCTTCTAGAGATAAGAGAATCTAAGTTAGTGAATTTGATCTACTCAGATTGGCTTGAAACAACATGAGAGGCTTCAAGGACATCACTCTTAATAATCCAATAAGGGATCCAAAAGGCTACATGTATGGAGACCTCTTGATAAGAATGTTTGATAAGTAAGACATTATTTTGGTAGCATTATCCTAGGGGAATTTGTTGAAACATAAAGAGGTTGAAGCTCCTAAATAGTGGGTATATATGTTCTGTGCTAATCTAAAATGCCAAAGATGAAGTCCATCTATTAAAAGACTACATATCAAGTACTAAACAATCCTGAATCACCACATCTACTGATGATCTAAAGATCTATTGATTCATAGCTTATAAGAGTGGCAGTGTTAAAGAGTAGTGGTGAAAAAGTACTCTACAACTACTGATTTTTTGTTTTCCTGATTCTTGTCTATGTTGTATATAGTTTTATTACCAATAGTATTAAATATTCAAGAAATGCCATAACATGTAGATCAATGGCTGGGAAAAGCCATTTATCTTTAACCTAGAATAGATGGTCAAGATTGTTTTAGTGTTTAGGTTTCATAGTATAAATACCTCACACTTGTATAGTTTTGAGGTTAGCTAGTTTACCCATTTTTTCCTATTATTGCATTCTGTAATCAGTGAATATAATTAAGTAAATACTTTGAAAAAACTCCTCGTTTTATTTCCATTCAAAGTATTATCTATGTGTTTATTTAGTAGACAGCTAACAAAGAATCCACATTTGTTATCTGTCGATCATCATAAAGGTCATGTTTCATTTCATTACGATCTAACACATACACTTCATGAGGGTCTAGTGCATATTGATTTATTATACAAGGAGCGTCATGAGATTGAAGTGACATATGATGAAAAATGGGTGAAGCTTGATCCATTCGTTGCTAGTTCTAGGAAATAGGACAAAGAAGTTGGCTCCATCACCTCAGGAATGCTCTCCTACATCAAGTCTCATAGGTTTCCTTGTAAGAAATGCTAGAGTTCCAAAACTACATAAGCTTAGCAAAAGTCAAACTTCTAGTAGCATGTCTGGTAAGAAATCTAGAAAAATCTTACCTAGAAAACATTAGAATATTGTCAGAATTCAAAAAAAAATCTAACAAAATAAGGAGGAAGCAATCAGCAAGATGATGAGGAAGACACTGTGAGTGAAGGTATTTGATCAAGGAAGCTGACAAGCCCCAACAGTTAGATGTTCAACAATCTTAGTTCAAAGGGGTCTTTCTTTCAAAGAACAGATTGGAAACTAAGAAAAACAAGCAAAGACCAAACTGTAGAATCATTAGTTAGGGCCTATAGGTATAATACACACTCCTATCCCATTATACATGTAATAAAAGGGAATATAGTTCCCTCAAATAATATGGTGATGATCATGAAAGTGATCATGATCATGATGGTAATAATGATAATGGTGATGATCATAAAACTAATTATGATGATGATGGAATGGAAACTAAGAAAATGCATAAGTTGCATTCTCCAACAACTCATGGATACAACCTAAAGTATTATCGGCATAGCCTATTACTTCTCATAGTAGTGGTAAGGATCATTCACCTACGGAAAAACTAAGGAACACTTCTTAGGTAAGTTAGAATAGAAAACAACATCCGTTGCTACTATCATATTACCCTCTAAGTATGTCATAAATGTTTCATTCGTAACATTTGTTGACAAAGTCAACTCTAATCTCCAAAAGATTAAGAGGTCCCTTGAATACAATGTGTCTTCTCATAAAGTAAATCAGAATATCGAAGAACTTGAGAAACAAAAAAGGCTATGAAAGACTAGTTGCTTAATTCAAAGCACAAGCAAATTGTATCTAGAGTATTGACACTTTTAATAAAGATCTTAGTAACAAGATCTCGACTATGTTTACTCAATCAACATTGGCTATAGCAAAGGATTCAACCATGTTAGATGCATTGTCAGAAATTACAACAGAGTTATTCTTATCTTTCATACACTCAAATTCCACACTGTAGGGTTCTACCACGATATGTGTGACAAAAAACTAGGTTCTCAGTCATTGGTCATAGCAAATGACATTATATGAATTTGAATTACAACATTTTCTCTTTCCATCAGAGCAAAACATAATTTCAAAATAATCACTGTGGAAGCATAAAGTAATAGTAAAAACCATAAAAGTAAAGCTCAAAACATGACGCCCAATGAAAATATTTAATGAAAATGAAAAATAGTTTAAATGTTTGATGTGCATGAAAACTTTAGCAATGCAACCTAATCCTTAGAAATGACGACAACCTTAGAAAACATGCTAAAGTGTGTCAAAACAAGGTTGGTGAGTTCATAGGTTTAGATAACATATGATATTTATGATATTTTTCATGGTAAAGTAAACAAAGGTATATTAATAGGTAACTGGCCTATACATCAAGTATTTAGCATTTTGAAACTGCAGCTGATTGTTTGTAAGTTGTTGCCTTTCCACCACGTCTATCACAAACAGTGGAAAATGTTAGGTCAATTAAATACCCGTTAGAGCTCTTGTCAAATTAGAGCTACTAACATGAGTGAGCTTTGTCAAACTCAGTATTACTACTTAGAATTATATCCCTTGTTTGTTACTGATGGTTCAAAAGTATAAGGAATTTTGTGATAATGATTGCACCACATAACATGTGATATAACCATATTAATAAGACCAAATAAAAGTTGTTTGCATGCTTCTATCCCAAGAAGGAAAGTAAGTAAAAATGAGGCCGTAAAGACTCACCTTAGATTACGTAATAAACAGAAAATGTAAATGTTGGTCACTAAATGCTACATATCAAGCATAGGTTTGTAAGTATGTGTGTACATAATTGTCCATATAAACCCTGTTGTATCCAAACAATGTTAACTGTTAGTGTGTTTGTGAAAAGCTTAACATGCTTGACAAGTTTCACTTTTTAACCAAACTAGACTTCTATTGACCAAAATTGACGAGTTTGACCCTACGACCCATTGATGACTTAAGTGAAAATATATTTGATTATACTCACATAGTCCATATCAAGTTGTACATAAAGTTTTGTGTCAGAATTCTATATATGGAAAGTTTTTTTAAGAATTTATGATTTCATTAACATGTGTAATCCATTTTCAAAACTATGAAACTGTAACATCTTACCTATTTTCTAATTGTAAAGCCAAATCCAAACCCATTTGAGTCAATTCTAAAAATGAAATTCATTATTTAGTCATCTTATTTATTTTAGAGTTTCAAATACAATAATCATGGCCTTTATTCAATTTAAATTTTATAATTTATAAAATGAATTTTTATAAAATTATAAGGTTTAATAATTAATTACGAGATCTTAATCATTTAACAAAAGTAAATAATTAAATTTCAAAGTTTTACAAGGAATTATAAAACTTATAAAGCTTATTGTTATTTGTGAGTTTTAATTATTAAATTAAAATAATCAGTTAAATTTTATAGTTTTTAAAGGATTTAAAAGGTTTATAAATAATTTATAAAATATGAAATGATAAAATTTTAAAACTCAAATTAAAATGTTTTAAATATGAAATGATAATCTAACAAAACGCTAGGGACTAAGGTGTAATAATGTTTTAAAAACCATCACCCCCACCGTCGACCACTTTTCTCGGCCAACATCCGGCCAATGCTCCATGACTCCCTCACACCCAAAACGCTTGATTTCTTATAATCTAACCACTCTCTTTTCGTCATGTACCTATTTCGAACCGAAAACCCAATTAATTTGAATGTCTCGGCTGTAATGGATTATGGAACTCCAAACTGATGTTTTCCATCCAAAATCAAATCAATTCTCTCTTGTAATAGAAACATTAATTAAACTATTGTATCATTCATTTTTATTGTTACGAGAGTGGGAAAAATTGGTTTAAGTTCATAATGTGGATACGAAAAGCCGCCCAGCCGCCGGAGGAGAACACTGCCGCCCAGCCGAAAGAGAGCATCAAGGAGAAACCGGAGCATGATAGAGACCGGAGCATCAAGGAGAGACCAGAGCATGATGGAGACCAGATCGATGACGAAGACGGATGGACAAAGGTGAAGAATAAAGCTCGCAAGGATCGGGGATCATCATCAAGCACTAGGCGTATTACCACCTTCTATCTTTCCAACCTGCCTGAGCACTTCACTAGTAAGGATATGTGGTTGGACTGCTATGGATTTAGGCATCTTCTTGATGCATTCATTCCTAAGAAGAAGGATAGGAACAATGGCACATTCGCCTTTGTGCGCTATGCGAACGTCACGAATATGGATCATCTTATCAATGTTCTGAACAACCTGAAATTTGGCAATCTTAAGGTTTCTGCTAATATTGCCAGATTTGACAAGAACGGGAACAGAGTGTCTACTTCCTTATTTTCTTCTCATAACTACGCCTCTCATGCTGCACGTGTGGATCAAAATCAATCAGGGAATGAACCACCTCATGTCCACGCCAAGTCGCTTTCTGGTGTTTCTTCGTACAGGGACGTTCTGTGCACTAACAGTGTCAAACATTCAATCACGATGACCGATGATTTTTCTGCACTCAAAATTTGGAGGAAAGTTTCCGTTGTTGGGGAAGTGGTAGATTTCGACATGTTATGCAACTTGCGATGTCTTCTGAACAACCACACAAACATGGAGCTTAAATATCTTGGGGGACTGAAGGTGCTTCTTACATTCAAATCTTCCAGGGAAGTCACAAATTTCTTGAATCAATCTGTTGCCTTGAAGGCTATATTCCTTTCTCTTGTTGTGTGGAATGGTCAACCTATTCTATATGAACGTCTTGCATGGTTACAAATCCGGGGGTTACCAATCCGGCTTTGGGACTGTGCTACTTTTGATCGCATCGGTAACCGCTTTGGCAGGCTGGTTAAGGGTTCGGATGCCTCTATCCATGACGGGTCTCTATCTTCCACTAAAGTTGGGGTTCTTGTGCCGGAATCACCCCTAATTTCTACTTGTATCACGATCGACTGGAAAGGTCAGAAATGGCCTGTTTGGATCGGTGAATTAGATCATAATTGGGTGCCGGATTTTGTTAATGACGACTCATCGGACGTGGAAAAATCTCCAGTTGATGCCTCGGAGATGCCCCTCCGTCTCCGGCGCCTAAGACAATCCCTTCAGTTTCCTACCATATGGGATTGGAATCTTCTGCAGTTAATGCTCCCTCCCCCCATGCCCGCCGAACCTCGGAAATCCCCTTCCACATGCTAACTTGGATTCCTAAGCTAATGAGTGTAACCCCCTGGGTGGTCATATGGATCCCTACATTGGACCCACCCCACTGGACACCTCTTAGACCCTTTCGGATAATTTGGGCTCAGATCCATTTGGGCTTCATGATTTAATCTTTAGGTTGGGGGCCCATAACTCTAAAAAAAGAAAAGCCAATCATCACTCCTCTGCCCCTAGAAACAAAGCAACTGCCTCGGGTTCCTCTGGGCGAAGGAGGGTCCGTAGAAAATCCAAGGGCACCATCGTTGTGGAACAATCTATCTCTCGAAGTGAGCTGGTCGGGGAAAATGGTACGGAGCATGGTGTTGATCTCAATCGACACCCATGGGAGAATTGCCATACCCTGGTCAACTTGGGCGGGGGTCCACTGGATCATGTTATGGATCGAGCTGATGACTCGGGGGGTCCCATGGGTGACGGGGCTACAGACGGGGTAGCAGCAGAAGTTCAGAACACCTTGGATATCGGTTTAATCGTGGGGGTGGACCTATCAATTTCAAGGAACAAGTTCAGAATCTAATTGAGGGTGAAGGCGTCATCAGCACGAACTAATGGATTTTATGTCTATTAATATCAGGGGCTTGGTGATCCATTAAAAGGTAAGTGGCTAAAGGATCTTCGTATTAAGCATCAACCTAGTTTCCTTTGTATCCAAGAAACTTTTATTAAGGATTCCTCTAAGATTCCTGTTGGTGCTATTTGGGGTAATAAGAGTATTGAATTTGACTGGGTTGAACCAACTGAGAGATCTGGGGGTTTAATTAGTTTTTGGGACCCGAATATTTTCCACAGGAATCAAACTATCAAAGATAGACATTATCTGCTTATCTGTGGCCATATCATGGGTTCCTTGGAACCTATAAACGTGATTAATATTTATGGGCCTCATGACATGGGTGCCAAGCAGGACCTCTAGGAAAACTTGTTGGGTCTCAAGTCTAGTTTTCCTGGTATGTGGATCATGTTGGGTGACTTTAATGAAGTTAGGTGCTCTGCGGATAGGAAGAATTCTGAATTTAACCCAAATGGAGCCAACCTTTTTAACGAGTTCATCTTTGATTCTAATCTTCATGAATACAACATGGAGGATTCTAAGTTCACGTATATGAGCAGTAATGGGTTAAAAGCCTGTAAAATCGACCGTGTCCTTGTTTGTTGTGATTTCAAAAACAAGTGGCCTAACGCCTCCCTATTCGCCTGGCCACGGAAATTTTCGGATCATTTCCCTCTCACGTTAAAAACTTATTGCCAGGATTTTCATCCCAAACCATTCAAAATTTTCACCTCATGGCTTTCTAGGGAGGGGATCAACGATGTTGTTCTTAACGCTCTGCAAACTCCGGTTAACAATTCATATCCTGATGCTAAATTGGCCTCTAAACTCAAAAATGTTAAATGCGCTCTAAAAACCTGGAACGTAGATATGAAAGCTAAGGATGGTGCCCAGTTAAGATCCTTAACATCAAGGATTGAGATCTTGAACCATGTTGCGGAATCTACTGATTTAACCGATGAGGAAAGCAAAGAATTTCTTGATTCCAAGAAGACCATTTTGGACCTGGAGAAGGTTTCCCTCGACGACCTTAGGCAAAAATCTAGGGTCAAATGGGCAATGGAGGGTGAAGAAAACACATCTTTCTTCCATGGTATTATTAATTCGAGGCTCTCCTCAAATCGCATCAATGGCATCCATGTTAATGGGTCTTGGTCTACCAATCCGGATGTTATTAAGGGTGAGGCAGCTCATTTCTTTAGTAATAGGTTGCGCGAAACATTCACCGTAAGGCCGAAAATGGTTTGCAATAGTATTAAGAAGCTCTCTGATTGTGAGGCCGCCTCACTGGTCACCCCATTTACCTTGGATGAAATCAAGATCGCTATGTGGGATTGTGGAGGAGACAAGGCTCCGGGGCCTGATGGGTTTAATTTCGCATTCATTAAACATTTTTGGGATCATCTTAAATAGGATTTTCAAAACATTATGGCTGAATTTTATTATAAACATTGCATCAGTGGTGTGTATGGTTCATCTTTCGTTACACTTGTACCTAAAGTTAATGATCCGGGGAGCTTTGACGATTTCCGGCCTATCTCCCTTGTTGGGTGTATTTCTAAAGTTATCTCAAAAGTTCTTGCTAATCGTATCAAGAAGGTCATGGCCACGGTTATCTCGGACACCCAAACTGCCTTCCTAACTGACAGGAACATCCTCGATGGCCCACTCATTATTAATGAAGTCCTTTCATGGTTGAAAAGAAGTCATGCCAATGGTCTCATATTTAAAATTGACTTCAATAAAGCATTCGACTCCATCTCTTGGGCTTTCATTGATTCAATTCTTGAACAAATGAACTTCCCCTTGAAATGGAGACTATGGGTTAGTGCGGTTCTGCGATCGGCCAAAGCATCTGTTTTGATTAATGGGTCCCCAACTAAGGAATTTTTTTGCTCACGGGGTGTTAGACAATGCGACCCGATGTCTCCTTTCATCTTCCTAATTGCCATGGAAGCTCTCAATTGGATGTTTAATCGGGCAAGCTGCATCGGGGCGTTTAGGGGGATCCAATTGCCTAATAATAGGCCTGTTTTATCTCACTTCCTGTTTGCGGATGATGTCATTATTTTGGGTGAATGGTCTCAAGCAAACTTTCACAATTTTTTAAGACTAATGAAGGTCTTTTTACTTGTCTCTGGACTATAATTAAACAACAACAAAAGCATCCTTCTTGGGGTGAATGTTTGGGATGAGGAGGTCAAGAAGTTGGCGGGAATGGCTAAATGTAAGGTCGGCTCATTGCCTTTTCAATACTTGGGGTTGCCTGTTGGAGCGAACATGAACCTGGTGAAGAATTGGGGTCCCGTCATTGAAACTTTTCGATCAAGGTTGACCAAATAGAGAGCTAAGCACCTCTCCATTGGCGGTCGGGTTGTTCTAATCCGCTCTGTTCTTGATAGTCTGCCGGTGTATTATTTCTCGTTATTTAAAGCCTCGGAGAAAGTTATTAACTCTCTTGAAAAAATTAGAAGGGATTTTCTTTGGGGGAATGATGCTAATAAGAAGAAGATTAATTGGGTAAGTTGGGAAAGAGTATGTGCTTCTAAAGACAAGGGCGGTCTTGGCATTGGCTCTCTCAAAAGTTTAAACCATAGTCTAATTTCAAAGTGGTGGTGGAGATTCAAGTCAAATAACAAGGGTTTATGGAGGGAGGTCATATCCTGCATTCATAGTAATTGTAAAAATCATGGTTTTGTCCCTAGGAAAAATGTTATAACTGGAGTGTGGAATAACATTGCTAGAATTGACTCATGCTTACTTAAAAACAACATCAACCTCCAAGAGCTTATTACTATGGAAAGTGGGAAATGGGTTTGGAAAGGTGGTAATATGGGTGTCTTCTCTGTTAAATCCATGAGGACTCTTTTGGTGGCCATGGATCCAATTGCTCCTTTCATTCACCACTGGTGCAATTGGGTCCCTTCAAAGGTTAACATATTTGCTTGGAGGGCTGAATTGGATCGGGTTCCTACTCTCCATTCCCTCAGCGCTAGGAACATTAGCCTCTCTTCCATCCTGTGCCCTTTATGTCTTCAATCAAATGAAACTGCGGAGCACCTCTTCACTTCCTGCTACTTTGCCAATATGGTGTGGTCCTTTATCTCAACTGGTGCCATATACCCCCCATCTTCGTCTTCTCGGTCTGGGATATCCTCCAAATTCACCAATCTATAGCCACTTCTTCTACAAAACAGTTTATCATTCACGCCATTGTCCTATCTGCAATCTGGTGCATTTGGAAGACTAGGAATGGGGTTGTTTTCCAGAGTCAATCTCCTTCCCTTAATCGGCTGCTTATTGACATCAAATGCACAAGCTTTCTTTGGGTAAAACATCGCTTAAAAGCTTGTAATATGGAGTGGTTAGACTGGTGTAAATTCAATGTATAGGCCTGGTGTATCTTTGTTTTCTAGTTTTTTCTTGTTTCTTATCTTGGTGCATCTTTTGCCTCCTCTAATCTCTTTTTAGAGTGGCTCTTTTAATATTATTTTGCCTTTAAAAAAAAAAACAGAAACATTAATTCAGTAGAAAATCAAGAAACATACATGTGATCATTTTGATCATAATCATTATTTCAATTGAGTCAAATAACATTTAATCATTCAACCCATGTTGAAACACCCAAATCATTACCACTAACTTGTTCTATTATAACAATATCAATTGTCATTATATGTCAGTGGAAAAACATTAGAATCAATCCATTTAAATTTTATATGACACCAATTTCATAAGAAACATACACACACATCGAATTCATCATCATGGAACTCATCGACCTACAACTCAAACGAAGTCATCTCTCCAACCAATCTCGATTAAAATTATAAAGGACTTATGGCCATCATCACCGTCATAAACTCCCCAAATCTTTAATTGGATAAACTTATCCACAAATCATTCAAATTGATAGCATCTTGGTCGCGACCATCTTCATTCTATATTCATCAATTTCACCTTCAATCCAGGTAATCATCCACACATAAACACTCAGTTTCACTTGGGGATTAAAAGCCCTAGTTTTAATTTGATTACCATGCACGAATTGATGTTCAATTGGTTAAATTAGTTCCTAGGTTTCATGGTGATTTGGAGATTTATTATTTGTTTTATATTTTTCAATCCAAGTTTAAAACCGAAATAGGCTTTGTCCTAATCGTTAAACCCCGTGCAACATTCAAAGGTGACTCGAGTTCGACCCTGGGCCGCACCAAGTCCTTTCTAAATCTTTTTTTATCAATTTAAATTCCAAGAAATTATTACTATATTATTATGTTATTAAATAATATTAATCCAGAAAATATTATTTAATTTCTAAAATTTTAAAAGTTTTATTTCATATTCTTATGTATACATATTCATTTTAAATGTTATAAATATTATAAATTGTAACTATAAGTTTAATTTAATAAAGTTGCTTTAAATCAAACATAAATTATTTCAAATTATTTTATACTAGTATCTTGTAAATCAATTAAATAATTAATTATCAAATAGTTATTTTGACTAAGTTTTTAAAAAGTTAATTATTAAATTAGTTAGTTCTTTTCCACACTTTAATATTTGCTCAAATACTATATATTAAATGCTTTAATTATAGTTAATTTAATTTATTATCAATTATTATTTTCAAATTCAATCCACTTTGTTGGATCATTATAAGGCTGGTGCAACCAAAACCACTTCACATAGTCAATTTTCGTGCTATATTCAAAGACTTCCGAAGCCAAGTGTGAGAGCTTCCGAAGTCTGAAGAGTTCTTCCGAAGACAAAGTCTGAAGACATCAGCTGAAGAGCTCTTCCGAAGACAAAGTCTGAAGACAAGAGCTGAAGACATCTTCCAAAGACAAAGTCTGAAGACAAGAGCTGAAGACATCTTCCGAAGACAAAGTCTGAAGACAAGAGCTGAAGACATCTTCCGAAGACAAAGTCTGAAGACATCTTCCGAAGACAAAGTCTGAAGACAACAGCTGAAGACAACTTCTGAAGACAAACTCTACTTTCGAAGACAAAGAAGACTCCAAGCCTCGGAAGAAGCAGTCTTCTGAAGTATAAGTGGCTTCGGAAGAAGTTATTCTTCTGAAGCAATTTAACCTTCGGAAGACATTGCTATGACCAGTAGAGATAAGTATGGTCTTTGACAATCCGCTGCAGACTTCTGATACAGCATGGCTTCTTCCTAAAGAACCATGTTGTTGACCATACTTTATTCTACTGTTCACTTTTTTATGATAGTACATGTTACCAACTTTAGTTGGCGACAAAAGGTAAGTCGGGGACATGTCCTGACTACCAAATCTCAGATAAAAAGTCTGAGATACCTTAACCTAGAGTCTTGTAGTATAGGCATTTGGTTAGAGGTTTCCAGCTGGTATCAAAGTATATCCGGTTGTAGGTAGTATTATATATGTATTCTCATTGTAACTCATAAGAGAGAGAGAGAGATTTTCGAGCTAGAGCTTGAGCTTGTAAGAGTCTTTGTAATCCTTTGAGTTGAGAAGAAATATATAAAAGTATCTTGAAAATTTACTTGCTATGTTCATTATCATTTGTTACTTATTATATTGTGATCAACTCTTGTTAGACTCTTTCTGAGTGTTGTTCAAGGTGAGTTTGAAAGAAAAACCACTTGTTGAGTGACCAAAACCGATCCTACAATTGTTATCTGAGCTTCCAGGCTCTTGATTATGAGATCTTACCATCCAAATCAACTTGTTTTTCACTCCTCCCTACAAACCACTCACTCAAATGGCCGCTCTCTCCAAAGCTGATATGGAAACCGGTACAATGACCAAGTCCCCATTGATCACCCCTGAAGACTTTGACGCATGGTGCACAAGAATGGAACGCTTCATCAAGTGTCAAGACTCAAGGATGTGGGACTCCATTATTAATGGTCCTTTCATACCAAGCACTACTTCTGCTACTGGTAATCACATCATTCCAAAAGATGTTGACGATTACTCAGAAGAAGATAGAAAAAGAATAGAGCTTGATCAAAGGGCTATGACTTCTCTTCAAACTGCTCTTCCAAACTCCATCTCTAGAGGCTTCAAGAAGTACAAGACAGCTAAAGACTTATGGGATGCATTGAAGCTTATGTATGAAGGATCTAAGGAAACTAAAGAGAACAAGAAGGATCTCTTAAAGCAGTAGTTTGCAAACTTCACTTTCAAGGCTGGAGAGACCTTGACTCAACAATACTTCAGGTATGTTAAGATAATGGATACTCTGGTGGATATTGGAGTACCTCTTGAGAACAGAGACATAGTTAGGAAGTTCATGTCTTCCCTTCCTAAACTATGGACACATTATTGTGTTGTAATCAGGAGAACTTCGGACCTTAAGATTCTTTCTCTCATAGAGTTGTATAGTATCCTAAGTGCATTCCAGATGGAGATGAACATGCAGAACTCCTCTGGTAACTCCAATTACCATGAGTTCAGCCCTTCATGTGGTTGAAAGGGAAATCATAGAACCACAACATCAGTTGCTGTGCTACCCTGACAACTCACATAATGGACCCTACATTACTCTACCTGAGACTCCAAAGTCTCAAAAGGCTCAACACAACTCCTTTCAGGATAGTTGTGCCTTTGTCTCTGGAAGTGGACACTCTCGTGATTTTCAATATTGCTTTGATGATCTTGAGTGCTTCAGTCCAGATGATATAGAGTATGTGGACATTGTCCAACAGATGGCTCTCTTAACTTATTGAGCGAAAAAGTTCTTCAAGAGAACTGGAAGGCAATTCCCTCAAAACCCAGTCAACAGCAAGTTTGGGTTTGACAAGAGCAAAGCAAATTGTTACAACTGCAACCAACTAGGTCACTTTACTAGGGAATGCAAGGCTCCGAAGAACAACCCGGGAACCCCACAGGCCTCCACACATCCCTCAACCTCAAAGCATGAATAAAAGACAACTGATACAGCTGCAATAGCTCAAGAAGTTGACTGGAGCTTCATGGTACAGGATGTGACTCCCGCTCAAGCACTCATGGCCGGAACAGATGATGCTCAGGTATATGAACATCTTTGTTCTCCAGCTTGTATTGCTAAAGTTAAACTTTATAAGGATTACAATATGGAAATCAGATCTGATGTTGAGTCTTTAAATATCTTAAAATCTGACTTTAGAAGAGCTGAATCTGACTATCAAAAGAAAATTGAGGAGTTAGAGAAAACTGTGTCTCTTTTAAAACATGAACAAACAAATTACAAGACTCAAATCAAAGATCTGATATCCAAGCTGTCTGAAGCACAAGCACGGCTTGTCACTGCCGAGGCTCAGGCCAGGAAGCAAGCTATTGCTGAGCAAAACTTCCAAGCTATTCTTGCATTATCCTCTCATTCCAAAATGTTTTATCAAAGCAAAGAAGGGTTGGGAACCAATGAAATAGCCCCACCACACTCTTATGAATCTATTAGACTACCTAGATGTGGTACTGAGGAGCAAGAGGTTCCAACAGCTGACCCTTCTTCATTAGAACTAAAGGATGAGGCAAAAATAGTGGCCACCACAGGGGAGAAACAACTCATCTCCACCTGTGAAGATCAAATCCTAACCACCAAGGCAAGAAGAAGCAGAGCTAAAGCTGCTAGAAAGACTGCCAAGAAAGTTGCTGAGTCCAAGCTAAAGATTGACCCAAAACAAAAGGGTGCCTTCATCTCTGCTGGATTCCAAGTGGTAGGTACTTCTGATTCAGGAAAGGAGTGTAGTACCAGCACTCCTGTCCTATCAAAGGATCAGAAGTTGAAAGGGAAAGTTGCTGATGAAGAAAAGAAATCCAAGAAACAGCAATCTTCAAATTCCCAAAAGACTAACATTGCATGCATAATGTGTGGTCTGCACAACCACATGGCTAAAGATTGTTATTACAATCCAGCAAGCACACATTATGCAAATAATGTTAGAAAAGAAGGAGTCAGGGAAGGTTTCACGTTTGGACCATCTCAAACGGTCCAAGTGATGAAAAAGGGAAAGTTGGTCTCAGAAGCCAAGTTGCTTTCTGAAGAAAGTATTTCTTCCGAAGGGAAAATGGCTTCGGAAGCGAAAGTCTCTAAGGTTCGGAAGAACAAGAGAGCTCCCTTGAAACCATCCCAGAAGAAGACTGCTTCGGAAGAACAGGTGGTGAAGGCTTCTTCCGAAAAGAAAGAAGCTTCGGAAGAAGACCGTGCTGCAAAAGCTTCAACAAGCTCATCCTCCAAGATCAACCAAAGGATGGACTGGAAGATCAAGGAAGATGCTGCAACCCAAACCTCTTCTTCAACGACCTCTATTGAACCCCAATGCATATCTTTTGGTTCAATTATGTCATTATCTTTGGAAGAGCCCAAGACCAGCCAGGCTTGGTCTTCCAAACAAAACTAACAATCTCATCTTATGTGCAGGGACATCCATTTGACAAAAACAACAATGTCTGGATTGTAGATAGTGGATGCTCCAGGCACATGACAGGGAACAGATCTCTCCTTCAACAATTCCAGAACTACGATGGAGGGACTGTCTAGTTTGGAGGTGAGACCGGAGGATATATTTCAGGCAGAGGAAGTAAATCCAATGGTAGAATAAACATTGACAAAGTTCACTTTGTCAAACAGCTTGAACATAATCTGTTAAGTGTTTCTTAGTTCTGTGATCAGAAGCATCAAATGCTTTTCACAGAACATGAGTGCATTATCCTCAAACCAGGGATGAGAATTCCTCCGGAATTAGTTCTTCTTAGATCTCCCAGGAAAGGGGATATGTACAAGCTGGATATGAACAATGCTTCTCCTATGGGTGAAGTATCATGCTTTCTTTCCAAAGCTAATAGTGATGAGTCAACACTATGGCATAAACGTATGTGTCATGTAAATTTTAAGACAATGAATAAATTGGCTAAAAATAACTTGGTACATGGTTTGCCTAAAAATGAATTTTTCTGCAAAGATAACTATGTTGCATGCCTGAAAGGGAAACAACACAGGACATCTCATAAATCCAAATGTGTTAATTCTATCACTACTCCACAACACTTATTGCACATGGATCACTTTGGTCCCACAAGTATAATAAGCATTGGAAGGAAATCATACTGCCTTGTGATTGTTGATGATTTTACAAGATTTACATGGGTATTCTTTTTAAGAAGTAAAGATGAAACTGCTGAAACGTTAAAATCTTTTATTCTTAAAATAGAAAATCAAATTGATCACAAAGTTAAGATCATTAGAAGTGATCAAGGGACTGAGTTTAAGAACTTCATTCTTGACTCATTCTATGACTCAAAAGGGATTGCCAGCTGGTATCAAAGTATATCCGGCTGTAGGTAGTATTATATATATCTTCTCCATGTAACTCATTAGACAAGCGATTTGAGTCCAAGAGTCTTGTAATCCTTTGAGTTGAGAGGCAATTATAAAAGTACCTTGAAAATTTACTTGCTGTGTTTATTTTCTTACTACTTGCTACTTGGTATATTGTGATCAACTCTTCATAGACTACTTGCTGAGTGTTATTCACAGTGAGTTGGGAGAAAAACCACCCATAGTCGATCCTGCAATTGGTATCAGAGCTTCAGGCTCTTGATTGTGAGATCTTACCATCCAAATCAACCTGTTTTTCACTCCTCACTACAAACCACTCACTCAAATGGCTGCTCTCTCCAAGGCTGATATGGAAACTGGTACCATGACCAAGTCCCCACTGATCACCCCTGAAGACTTTGACACATGGTGTATCAGAATGGAAGGCTTTATCAAGTGTCAAGATTCAAAGATGTGGGACTCCATTGCACATGGATCTCTTTGGTCCCACAAGTATAATGAGCATTGGACGAAAATCATACTGCCTTGTGATAGTTGATGACTTTACAAGATTACATGGGTATTCTTTTAAGAAGTAAAGATGAAACTGCTGAAACTTTAAAATCTTTTATTCTTAAAATAGAAAATCAAATTGATCACAAGGTTAAGATCATTAGAAGTGATCAAGGGACTGAGTTTAAGAACTTCGTTCTTGACTCATTCTGTGACTCAAAAGGGATTGCCAGACAATACAGTGCTCCCAGAACTCCTCAACAAAAACGGTGTTGCTGAGAGGAGGAACAGGACACTTATTGAGGCTGCTCGGACCATGTTAGCTGATTCGAAGCTACCTCTAACATTCTGGGCAGAGGCAGTCAGCACTGCATGCTATATGCAGAACAGGGTTCTTGTAGTTAAGCCCCATGGAAAAACCCTTATGAGTTATGGAACAAGAGGCCACCGTTCATTGGCTTTCTAAGGTCCTTTAGCTGCAGGTGTACCATACTTAACACAAAGGACAACTTAGCAAAGTTTGCTGAGAAGTCGGATGATGCTATCTTTATTGGATACTCTTCTAGCTCTAAAGCTTATAGAGTATACAATATCAAGAATCAACAATTTGACGAATCATCCAATATAGTTGTAAATGAGCACACTCCTTGTGTTAGGGGAATGGACCTGAGTATATCTTTGATTTAGAATTGTTTCCAAACTATTCTAAACCATCTTGCGAGAATGTTTCAGCTGGAACAGGTGCTCAAGAGGATGCTGTAGCTGATGCAAGTCAACTGTTTGAGCTTCCCAGACCTCTTCCAAATTCTCCAAGAGCTGAAAGGCAACAAGCTTCAACCATTCACAGATCTGATAGTGTAACTATCTCCAGGAATAATGAAGCTTCAACAAGTGAATCACTTGATGAACCTCAAAGCTCTTCAGCTGATCCATTTCAACACCAGGTTGAAAGAAGTAGTATTTGAAGGAACAGGAAACTGTTAGTACTACTTCACGGCCAACCATTGACGATGTTTCTCAGTCATTCATCAGTCCTCATTAAATGACTTTGAAACAGCAGCTGGACAGACTGATCCAGTTCCTGATCAGAATTTGTCCAACCTGGACCTATCTCTGCAGCTGGAAGTGATTCCCGTCTTAGGATTCATAACACTCATCCAACTGAAAACATCATAGGGAATGTCTCTAAAGGTGTGAGAACAAAAGGGCAAAATCATCATGGGAATGTCTGCTTGTACTCATGCTTCTTATCTCAGATGGAACCCAAGAAGGTGGAAAATGCCTTGAAAGATAGTAGTTGGGTTGAATCGATGTAGGACGAGCTGCTTCAATTCCAAAGACAAAAGGTCTAGAATCTATGCCCACTACCTTCTGGTCAAGTACCCATAGGCACTAAATGGGTATTCAGAAACAAGAAAGATGATAGAGGCTTGATTATCAAGAACAAGGCAAGATTAGTAGTTCAAGGATACACCCAAGAGGAAGGAATCGATTATACTGATGTCTTTGCACCAGTTGCAAGACTTGAGGCAGTTAGGATCTTCCTTGCTTATGCTGCATCCAAGAACTTCACTGTCTACCAACTTGATGTCAAGTGTGCTTTTCTATATGGGGATATAGATAGGGAAATCTATGTATGCCAACCTCCAGAATTTGAAGACCCACAGCACCCAACTATGTGTTCAAATTAGACAAAGCTCTATATGGGCTACACCAAGCACCTAGGCTGAGGATACTGATCAACATCAGTATAGAGAAATTATGGTTCTCTGATGTATCTCACTACTAGTAGACCTGATATCATGTTTGCCACATGCATTTGTGCAAGATATCAGGCTGCTCCAAAGGTGTCTCACCTAGCTGCTGCAAAGAGAATCCTCAGATACCTCAAAGGAGCACCTAAACTAGGTCTCTGGTATCCAAGAAATGGTGATTTCAATCTCTATGGATACTCTGACAGTGACTATGGTGGCTGCAATATTGACAAGAAATCAACATCAGGAGGATGTCAATTTCTTGGTGGAAGGATTATCTCATGGCAATGCAAGAAACAATCCGGTGTCTCTACATCAACTGCTGAAGCTGAATACATTGCTACTGCTAGCTGCTGTGCTCAACTGCTATGGATTCAGAACCAGATGTTAGACTATGGATTCAACTTCATGAGTACTCCTATCCATATTGACAACAACAGTGCTATCTCCATTATCGAAAATCCAGTGAAGCACTCCAAGACAAACCACATTGATATCAGGTATTATTTCATTAGAGATATTCATGAGAAAAATCTGATAAAGTTAATCAAAGTTGACTCAAATGAACAATATGCTGATTTGTTCACAAAAGCTTTTGATGAACAAAGATTTAAATATCTCATATCAGCTATTGGGATGATAAACATTGATTAATCAACCTCTTTTGAAAACTTTTTAATGTGTTAAGTTTTGTGTCAATACAATTTAAGCCCCGTTACAAAAGATCTCCTTGAAATATTCCCAGTGTAAATTTCTTCCGAAGAGGAATTAACTCCGAAGTCAAATATCTCGGAAGATATTCTTTAATATCTTCCGAAGTCAAATTCCTCCATGAAAATTTCTTCTCGGAAGAGTTTTTAGTCTCGGAAGAAGCGATTGATTTCATATCAGATCTACTTCCAAACCTTATAAAACTCTCCATTAAAACAATTCTTACTCAGAAGCAATGTTTTGCTTCGGAAGAAAGGATTGCCTTCGGAAGACAAATTACCTTTGGAAATGTTTTATACTCGGAAAGGAGTTTTTACTGTGTAACAGATATCTTTTGGGCCCCACTCTGTAAAAGGTAAAGATTTTGTTGATAATGACTGATTATTTAAATTTATCCCTTACCGCTACTGTCATTTCATAACTGCAAACAGCCGCCCTACCACCATTACAGCAATTCTTCCATTTAAATAATCCAGACTATTCAATTTCATCCTCTTTTACCAATTTACTGCCCTAAACATTTCCTTCACTTCCAATCCTGCAAATCACCCAAGCTTAAATTTACCCTCTCTTACAATGGCACTAAACCCTCAACACAACCAGGTCGTATTACTTGATTCGTCAAGAGATGCTGACTTCTTTGAAATCATCACCTTTCTTTCTGAATCAACCTACTACACGGCGCTTACTGTTAACCCCACCGTTTACTCCAACCACATGACTGAATTTTGGAGAAACGGTCAAGCAGAAATCCTAAATGGGGTTCGCGTCCTAAGGACCCGCATTTGTGGCCAGGAGTTGATCATAAGTGAACAACTCATCAGGGAGCATCTAGATCTTCATGATGATGAAGCTCCTACTGAGTTTCCCAAAGAAGACTTGGATGGCACATACATCCTCATGGGATATGGTGGAGATGTGAGCAGATCAACCGTCTACAAATTCAACTTCGCATATCATTGGAAGTTTCTCCTGCATATCGTTCTTCACTGCCTATCCAACAAGTCAGGGGGGATGGGATCAAATCCCATACAAACTAGGATGCCTAGTTCACGGGTTGGTACGAGGCCTGCACTTCAATTACTCAAAGTTTGTGTTTACCAATCTACTTGGGAATCTTAGAAGGGAAACATTTTTCATATATCCCCGATACATTCAACACATCATCAACTGCGAGTTGGAACAGAGAAAGCTTGTCTGTGCAGCTGCTCTAACTGTTCCTTTAGTGCGGCCTGCCATCTTCAAGACTTTGAAGAAGGTGTCCATCAAATTCACTGGAAGGTATACTCCTTTACCTCCAGATATGATTGAGCGCATAGCTCCTGGTGACATCCCTGTTGACCCCACAGGTGATGAACCCACACAAGCAACCCTCACCACAAATGTCCCAATACCTTCTCCACCCATCAAAATCACATATCAGAGACGCCCCCAACGAACCCTTATTCAATCTACTCTGATGAACAAGCTCCTTCAGTTCAATCCAAAGGACTAGAGTGGCAACATGGGCTCCCACTCAGTCCGAGGTCACACATCTTCACCATTGACCTCAATTGGGTTTTGAGCCTCCTCAGTCTCAAACCCAAGAGCCCGACACCCAAGCCTTTAGCTCACAGGGTGAGTGTTTACACTCCCCTGTGCAACCAACAAGGGACAACCCATAAGAGGCTCATGCCTGTAGACATTGATCTAGGTCCCGGGTCAGTAGGTTTAACCTCTCTATCCTTCACTGACCTATTAATCCGAACTGATGAAGAGATAACATCTCTCCATGGCCATGAAGTTGATCTTCAACACCCTCTCAAAGATCAACAGAGCCAAGAGAGATCCCTTATCTCTAGCCCCCATCAGAAGCCAACTGAGGTGAGTCCCACTATTGTGGAGGGGACTCAGTAGGCTGAGCTACCACTACTCAGAGTCTCTCATTGAGCTTCAGGACAGTGGTAACATCAATCAGACTTAGTCTACGGCAACTTTGCTCATTTATATCTCTGAAAGAGATGACTTTGAGCAAAGGTATCCAGGGTGCCAAGAAGCCACATCTGGTGGTGAGACTGAACATACTAGGTATATTATCTCATCTCCCCGTGATTCTTCATAGAAGATGAGGGAAGTATGCAACTCACTCTTCAGTACCTCATCTCTAAGGTCTCAAACCTGAATCTCAGGTTAAGGTCTTAGAGAACGGATAGCCACTCAGCAACTTGAGATTGACAATCTCAAGGCTAAACTAGCTGAGAAATAGACGGAGAGGTCTGTTAGGCATGTACCAATCCAAGTCTCATTGACTTCTTCCTCAGCTCATCTAGCTCTCAAGATGATGCTACCAAAAAGGGGGAGAAAGATCAGAGACAAACAACTGAGGAACCACAGATCCAGTCTCTACTTCTCAAATCATTATTCATCTCAATCAATTCTCAAGATTGACTCACAAATGCTTCATGATCTCTACAAACTTTTCACAAAGGATGTATTGAGATCCTCTTAGATCAACCCAGCCCGGACACACACTGATCTACTTTGAAGCTGAAGAGCTTCAAAGGCTGACTGCACCTTCTACCACTGTGGAAGAAGTTGGTCAAACCTAGGTCCACATAGAACCTAAGATTAACTTGAAGGGGAAATGGGGACTGATGGCCCATCAACTAAAACAGTTGGGACAGAACTTGCATCAGCATCTTCTTCCAAAGCTCAGGCTAAACTACCGAAGCTAAGTTGAAGCTGAAGAAGAACAAGACAAGTTCCGAAGCTGAGATGGAAGCTGCGAAAGGATTGTTCGAAATGTTCGAGGAGCTGATCATCACAGATGTCATTGCTGAAATAGCATCTGAGTTGAGTAAGGAGGACATTTTGATCTACCTCCACCTAAACACCAGCTGACCCTCTCTCTCAATCCGAACCTTCTATCCAAGAACCACCGCAGTCAAGTTCTGCAAAAGACAAAGGCAAGAGAAAATTGACTGCGGAAGAGCTTCAGGAAGAAGAAGGATTGAGAAGTTAAAGAAGAAAGGTAGATTCCCTACTGAGAAGCTGCTAGCTGCCAGTTCAAAGGCTGCTGCAGCCAATCAGGAGGAAATCAACAACAAGAGAAGGGCATCACTCATTGATCAGCTCATCAACTTAGGAGCTGCCAATGAGGAAGTACTCCTGCTACCACTAGAGGAGTTGGTGACTTTAGAGAGGACAACCAGGCTAAAACAACAGGAAGAAGCCAGGTTGGCCTTAGAGAGGGAAGAGGAGGAACAAAGGAAAGCTGCCTTGCAGCAAGAGATGCTAGGATTAAATTCCTACTCTCTAGAGGCTTCAGTCTTCCAGAACTTTCCACACAATGATGATATGATCCTTTTGCTCCATAACAAGAGCAGGATCAATGGAGAAAGAAAGAAAGAAGGCTGCAAGGGAGAAGATGAAGAAGAAGAAGCAGAGGGAGGAAGTAGAGAGGGTCACTGCAGCCAAGAGGTCTAGTGACAAGCCTGGATGAAAGACTCTCCGGGCTCACGGCTTCTCTGGTAGGCAGGTGGGACCCATGTCGAAAGGATACTCCACGGATAGTCAGCGAAATAAAGGCTGACATCTGTATGGGAAAGAGGAAGAGATGTATAGAAGGGGACAGGGAATGATCTTCACCAACCTTAACCACAACCTACACCAGAAGAACCAATCCCATTTCCTATCAAAACCGAGCCTTAGACGAAAACTTCACCCCTGAACCTACAACTCTACCCATACCTACTTCATCACCAAAACCCTAAACTCCTATCCTTAAACCCAAAACACAACACAGAACCACTGAACCCAAACCTACCAACAGAAACCCAGATCATCCCCTCAGCCTTCTCAACATCTCTCTTGAAGAGTTTAAGGAAATCACGACGAATCTCAACAACTGCACAACTCTGAGCACATCTCGTGTGAGGAAGATCTCATCAACATCACTATGTTAATGAGTCTTCAAGTTACCCACATAGATCAATTCCTGATTTGCCTAGAGGAACTTTGGGCCAGGCTGCAAGACTTCTCGTGTCTCAACTCTGATTCCCTAAATGCTGAGAGAAGAGACTAGAAGAAGAAAACTGGCGACTCTACTGGATACAAGGAAGGAGGACAGGATTCCTAGTCAGTCTCCTGTGCCTAGGAAGGTATAATCCAGTGGAGGTTCGATGAAGCTCTCACAAATTTGTTGTGGAAAGAGAGAATGGTGAAATCAACCGGCTCAATGCCCTTCTCTATTGCATCTCAGAGGATTGACATTGCTGAGTTGCAGAGAAGCCATTCTCCAATCCCTCTAACTCTGAGACTGCTATTGTCATCAGGATTCATCTCAGTAGTATTTACTTGGCTGAGCTAACTGCAAAGGCAAAGAAAGATCAATGAAGAGTTTGAAGTTGAGAAGAAGAAAGAAAAGGAAAGACCACCACCAAGGGCTTAGCCTTTCTACAGATGGTGGAGGGTCCAGAATTGGATCGTATAGTTAGATAGGAATATGACTATAGTTCCATCAACTAAACTTCTTTCAGAGGGCCACAAGAAAGGGTACATATAATCCAAGGTGACAGACTGGATGTTCTGCCACCAAGGATTTGTACAAACTTCTCAGCACCATATCAGGGAAGAAGAAAAGGAAACAGATAGATATTACTTTCCTTGGTGCTGAAAGTTTTGAGAAGAAGAGAGAAGTGAAGTTTGGTAGCATCAGCCTAGGGGGAGTTTGTTGGATCATTATAAGACTGTGCAACCAAAACCACTTCACATAGTCAATTTTGGTGCTACATTCAAGGCTTCCAAAGCTAAGTGTGAGAGCTTCCGAAGTCTGAAGAGTTCTTACGATGACAAAGTCTAAAGACATCAGCTGAAGAGCTCTTCCGAAGACAAAGTCTGAAGACAAGAGCTGAAGACATCTTCGAAGACAAGTCTGAAGACAAGAGCTGAAGACATCTTTCGAAGACAAAGTCTAAAGACAAGAGCTGAAGACATCTTCGAAGACAAAGCTGAAGACAAGTCTGAAGACATCTTCGAAGAAAAAGTCGAAGACAAAGTCTGAAGACAACAGTGAAGACAATTGAAGGACAAACTCTACTTCGAAGACAAAGAAGACTCAAGCCTCGGAGGAAGAAGCAATCTTCCGAGTATAAGTGGCTTCGGAAGAAGTTTCTTCGAAGCAATTTAACCTTCGGAAGGACATTGCTATGACAGTAGACATAAGTATGGTCTCTGACAATCCGCTGCAGACTTTTGATACAGCAGCTTCTTCCTAAAGAACCATGTTGTTGACATACGTTATTCTACTGTTCACCTTTTTATGATAGTACATGTTACCAACTTTAGTTGGTGACAAAAGGTAAGTCAGGGACATGTCTTGACTACCAAATCTCAGATAAAAAGTCTGAGATACCTTAACCTAGAGTCATGTAGTATAGGCATTGGTTAGAGGTTTCAGCTGGTATCAAAGTATATCCGACTGTAGGTAGATTATATATGTATTTCATTGTAACTCATAAGAGAGAGAGAGAGATTTTCGAGCCGAGCTTGAGCTTGTAAGAGTCTTTGAATCCTTTGAGTGAGAAGAATATATAAAAGTACCTTGAAAATTACTTGTTGTGTCATTATCATTGTTACTTGTTATATTGTGATCAACTCTTGTTAGACTCTTTCTGAGTGTTGTTCAAGGTAAGTTGAGAGAAAAAAACCATTGTTGAGTGACGAAACCGATCCTGCACACTTTTCTATTTTTTCAATCAAATTATATAATAAACTATATATATATTATTTAAATCTATTTTGATAAGCACAAATCTTAATTGAAACCATAATCCATACATAGTCTAAATCATACTATTTTAACCTCAAAACAAATTTTATTAGGTTAAAATCGTGAGGAGACTATTGTTGTCTAATCGATCCTATTATTGTTCAATCATATCCTAATATGAGGTGAGTATCCATGGCTTATTTTATTGTTTATATTTTAGCAAAAATCATATGATTCATATTAATCATTGTAAGGATTACACTTAGGAACTGACGCAACCAAAGAGCTCTCAGCATGCAACACTGAAGTACAAAGAAGTTATTTCGGAAGATTTGATACAACTCAGTAAATTATTCAAAGTATCAAATCTTCCAAAGGCAAAAGACATATCTTGAAACTAAAGGTGAAGTCTTCCAAAGCGTCAAAGACAAAGTCTTCAGAACCCAAAGGCGATTTCTTCCGAAGACAAAGAATACATGCTCTCTCTGATCACCTTTTGACAAAAGCTGAACCACTTTTTGCTTCCATCTCTAAAGACTCACCAACTTAGATGAGTTGGTGAAAAGGGTACATACTTTTGTCAACCGTAGAAAGGTCTCTTGTCTGTAACTTCCTACTTATGTACTTTTATCCTTTTGTAATATATAGGATGTAATGGCATGTCATAGTCACTAGTCAAAAGATAATGACGTTTGACTTTACATCGATCTGTTGTCTGATTAGTGTTTCCAGCGGCTTTTATAGTATAGCTGGCTGTAAGATATAGATATATGTCTCAAACTTGTAACTTTATGTATGTTTATAATGTATGCTTTTAACACTTGTAAAGAACTTGAGAGCAATATACATCATTCCTGAAAACCAATATATCTTGTCTTATTTTTCTCATAGTTACTGAGTTCTTAGTATCATCAATATAAAACCGGTTCCCTATTTTGATCTATGAAGTGTTCTAAGTCTCTCCTCATTCTGAAAATGCTACATTGACCCCCTCCAACGGTCCTGCAATCATTGTTATTCAGTCATTCAAATTCAATTCAAGAGATGGTATGTTATACTTGCAATTATGTGTAGTTAGATAAACTAGAGGATAACACAATCTTTTATTCATGCAATCATGGTAACACGATAGATCTACTGGTTTGGTAAAACCCACCCCATATAATATTTTAGATTGATGATGATAGATCTATTAGTTTGACAAACACATCCATATGAATATCCGAGTTGGGATTGGAACAAGAGTCAATCAATCATCATAAGGATTAGTCTACGGATCGAGTCAATTCAATCATGTGGTTGATTGTGTTTGATTTGTCTTTTATGTTACACTATTGCATTCTAAGTCTTGACATTATATATGAATGAATGTTTTTAGTCATTTTATCAATCTATATATGTATTCAAACATGTGTTTACTATAGGCTAATTTTTGTTGACTTATTTTATTTCAAATGATTTCAAGAAATGCTTGTTTAGAGGATTTTTCATGATCATATAGGACTTGGACCTAGATTAA
The DNA here is from genome assembly GCA_024085815.1 of Flaveria linearis. NCBI lineage: Eukaryota > Viridiplantae > Streptophyta > Magnoliopsida > Asterales > Asteraceae > Flaveria > Flaveria linearis. The sequence continues at coordinate 44,500,288 of CM044011.1, forward strand.
TAAAAGAAAGTTTGCTATGTTTATTTGATTTTGTATGATTTTAGTGAAGTATGATTTAGTGTTATATAATGAAATTGACATTTAATATATTTCAACGCAAGTACTACCATGTGTTATGAGTGATTGATTCACATTTGTCCGCACCAATAATTACGTTATTGGTTGGAGTGTGACTAACTACATTACAAGTATCATAGATCATATACCATCATCTATTTCGCAATCCTAGCATGTTAACATCACCTAAGACATCATCATAAGTAAAGTTCCAATATATAGAAATGTAGGAACACAAATTGATTAATCCATAACACAATCTTCCAACATGTTCCTATGATCATACATCCTTCAAATATCATACTTGTCTACACGTAGCACTTGATCATACAAAACATCATTTTAATAAATTTACCATAAATAGAAAGTATGATCACATGAAGCGTTTTTCACAATTCAGCAATTCTATATCCATTCTTATGTCCTATACATTACATATCAATCATCATACCTATCAAAATGTATAGAACTCAAGTCTAACCTACCCTTCTAAAAAAGTTACGATAATTTGTAAGTACACAAAAAATGAGTTGATTTTACAAACCCAGAACATCAAAATTCATTTATAAGCATCAAGCAACATCATGCATCGATAAATTAACTCAATATTACAAATACACCTAATTTAATACAAAAGTCCAAAATAAAGTGGCAAGTATGTTTTCAAGTAAACTAAACTTTTCATAATTCTAAACCATACAGACATCAACATGTCCAAAAAAGTCATTTAACTATATTGCAAGTTTAATGTGTGTTTGGATCACCTAGGGTTCGAGATATATGTGAATCAAATAGAAAGAAATCAAGATCAAAATTACTTGTGATGTGAAATAAATTATTGCTAACTGACGTTTGATGTAAAAACATTGATTTTCCAACTCTAGAGAAGAATTAAAGCATGAAACGTGTGTGTTTGTGTGTGTGTGTCTTGAGGTTGCACAAAGATGGTGAGGGAGTGGGGAGGGCGGTCAAATAGAGTTAAGGGGTGGGAGTGTGGCTGTAAATTTTGAATTTTTTTACATAACTAGTATTAAACCCCGCGTTGTAGTGGGCCGTAAACTTTGAAAAAGCGCGAACTTGTCAAAACCTGATTATATCCGTAAAATTATATAAGAAATTTAAAACGGTTATGTCATTGATAACATTCAAAACTTTATATAAAGCAAAGTGGTGGGCCATTGATAATACTCAAAAGTTTATATGGAAAAAAAGTGGTAATTAAAAAATTCACATCCAAACTTCAATACGCGTCGCAATGGCAAAAAACATAACGATTAAGGATTTACGTGACAAAATTTAGCATGCATGAATAGAATCCTTTTAAAACATCAATTGCTTTAAGTTATAAGTTGATGAGAATGTAAAATGTAAAAATTGAGACCTATAAGCTTAGATCGAGTTTTCATGTTGTGTTTCGATACTTGTATAATTTTATGCACAACACATGTTTTGAATGAAATTTACACCAAACGTAGATAAAACATATTGGGTATTTATCAAACATTAAACTTAAAACTAATAAGATAACTATAAAAAAAAAACTAAAAAAATTGTGAATGTGCTAAAAGTAAAAAAATGTAAAGTAGAGTATAGAGGGTAGTATATGTTAATCCACGAAAATGATGAAGCTACCAAAAACTAAAAAATTCACATTCTGTCAACTGCCGAATTCTACCAAGTGCTGAATCAACTGTTGATCAGCATACGGCGGGTGACTGCCTATCAACATATGTTGAACCACTACGATTAGCACTAACCTGATGTGCTACTGATCGATCGATGCTGGTCGACTAATGCTGGTCAGCACTGAACTCCATGATCTTTGATCACTATTACACAAGAACAAGACTGTTTGTACATGAGTTAGTTGTGAGCACTAAATTCCATTATCTGTTGATCAACTGTTACACAAGACAAGATCTGCTGAAATGTGTAAAAACATGATTTTCCAACTCTAGATCGAAGAATTAAAGCATGAAAATTGTGTGTTGTGTGTGTGTGTCTTGAGGTTGCACAAAGATGGTGAGGGAGTGGGGAGGGCGGTCAAATAGAGTTAAGGGGTGGGAGTTTGGCTGTAAATTTTGATTTTTTTACATAACTAGTATTAACACCCCGCGTTGTAGTGGGCCGTAAAACTTTGAAAAATAGCGAAACGTTGTCACGAACCTGATTATATCCGTAAATTTATATAAGAAATTAAAACGGTTATGTTATTGATAACATTCAAAACTTTATATAAAGCAAAGTGGTGGGCAATTGATAATACTCAAAAGTTTTATATGGAAAAAAAGTGATATTTAAAAATTCACATCCAACTTCAATACGCCTCGCAATGGCCAAAACGTAACGATTAAGGATATTAACGTTGACAAAATTTAGCATGCATGAATATGAACCTTTTAAAACATCATATGCTTTAAGTTAGAAGTTGATGAGAATGTAAAATGTAAAAATTGAGACCTATAAGCTTAGATCGAGTTTTCATGTTTGTGTTTCGATTACTTGTATAATTTTATGCACAACATCGTTTGAATGAAATTTACACCAAAAGTAGATAAAACATATTGGGTATTTATCAAACATTAAACTTTAAAACTAATAAGATAAAAATAAAAAAACTAAAAAAATTGTGAATGTGCTAAAAGTAAAAAAAATGTAAAGTATAGAGTGTAAAGTATATGTTGATCCATGAAAATGATGAAGCTACCAAAAACTAAAAAATTCACCATTCTGTCAACTGCCGAATTCTACCAAGTGCTGAATCAACTGTTGATCAGCATACGGCGGGTGACTGCCTATCAACATATGTTGAACCACTACCGATTAGCACTAACCTGATGTGCTACTGATCGATCGATGCTGGTCGACTAATGCCGGTCAGCACTGAACTCCATGATCTTCTGATCACTATTACACAAGACAAGACTGTTTGTACATGAGTTAGTTGTGAGCACTGAATTCCATTATCTGCTGATCAACTATTACACAAGACAAGATCTGCTGAAATTTACTCGATGGACTTATCACAACTTAAAGGGCTTATATGTTATTCTCTAAACATAAGTATAGGGGATAGTTATGACATTCACCCAAACTCATCTCTTTAAAATCATCACACCCATCCCCATTACCACTCTCGATCCCCTTATGATACCCTAACCGCGACAACTACCATCACGGCAAACCCCTCTCAGCAGCTTCCACCCACCCTTGACACATCCTTCAGGCGGCTTCCTTGTTATCACCACAACCTTTTGGTAACTGGCACCCCCCCGCAACCATGCGGTACATATTTCTTGTAGTTTGTTACGTTACCATTTTGGGATTTCTGGGCTTCGTTTTGCATGCTTTCTTGGCTGAGGGTACTAGGTTATATCTCGAGTGGTGTTTTAAGTGTGCTTCAGTTGTATTTGATATATATGTTGTTGGTGGTTATTCATGAGTAGCTTTAAGTTTGCTTATGGTATTCGATTGTATGTATGTTGATGATTCTGATTAACTGTATACATTCATGCTTCACACATGGTTTATGGTGTGTTCTAGTAGGTATATATTTGTGTGTGTGTGTGTTGGTAGTGTAGATGGGGTACGAGATGGGGGGAAACCCATTAGGGTTGTGTGTGTGTGTTGGTTGTGGGTGTGTGTGGTGAGGTGTGTGTATGAATGCTTTGCATTGTTGGGTGAGCATTTATTCTTTAGGTGTACACATGTATCAGTGTGGTGTTCGTATGTAGCAGTTGAATGTATGTTTGGGTTGTTGATATATAATATATATATATATATATAATATATATAATATAATATATTATATATATATAATATATATATATATATATTATATATATATATATATATATATATATACACACACACACACACTACATAATATATATTGCATATATATATTATATGCCATATCTATATATATAATATATATATATATGTATATATACATATATATCATAATATCTTATATATATATGTATATATATGTATTATGATATTATGTGTGTGTATATTATGTGTATATATATATGTATGTATTCATGTTTGGGCAGTGGGCTTATGAGATTTATGTTTAGTATCATCTTAGAGTATGCATGAGGATGTATAGGGTCATACAAGTAGAGGAGAATGTGTGTGGCAGTATGCATGTCTCGATTTATGGCATGGGTTGTGTGTGTGTTTCTTTTGTTTTAAAATATACGTGGCGTGGGTGTGGTGGGTATGGCAGCATGTATCCATGCACGGGGTGTATGTATATTAAAATATATATATATTTGTGGTATATATTATGATGAAGTGTGTGGGTGTTAGTTGTAAAGCATGTATCTTTGGTGTATAAATTCTTATATATGCTGTTACTCTATTTGTGCTACGTATGAATTGTTGTGTATTATGTATGTAAGTGTGAATGATTGAGCTTGCGTGTGTATGAGAAAAATGTTGATGGCTTGCATTGTAACCGAGTTAGGAACGTGAAACATACGATTCTAAATGTGTTTAGGTTGTTCGGAAGCCTATCTTATGCTTACATTTACTTGTTGTTGTGCATTCGAGGTGAGTTTACGGCCCCGCTTTACATATACTCTTTTAGGAAAAATAAACATGTTCATTTTAAACGATCATTCATTAGATCAGTATTACTATAATTATCGTATGTTTATTAGTGTTGTACCAATTTAATTCCTGCCATTAATGTATGTTCTTTAGCGAGGTAATTTTGAGTAGAGCTATTGTGTTTGACAAACCCCACCCGGGCTAGTTTTGCTAGCATGACTTCATGTCAACTGGTGTTTAATTGACTAAATTTTTGTTGTTGTGGTCTGTTAGCCACAGCCGATGCATACTTATATTTGTCACATTCGGTTGCGAACTTCATACACTATATAACTTGTTATGTGGACTAGCTATCTACTGATATTTTCTTGTTTAATGGATATGCCTTCAATTATATTACTATTTATCAAAACTTGTGAAATCACAACCCTGTGTTGGCACTTAGCATGTTTCTTGCATGTTCATAAAAGTGTGCGAGTAGGAGCATTGCATCATTTTATCACATTTCTGGTTGCTTTTTAAAACAGTTTAAATGTTAGTTTTTGCAAGTTTACATTAATTGTTGTGCAGTTTTGCGCTAGTTAAATTATAATGATTAAATGATTACGCTTCTGTAAATGTTTTCTTGAACTCATTATTGATTATGCTTTGGGTTTCTCTAATACTATAAGAATTATGTTTTGAAATTATTGTGTTTTGTGTAACTATCGGCTGAGATCTTGGTATGTCACGCGCCTAATGGTAAAAACTCTGTTTGTGGATATTGACGGTGTGACAGATGTGTTGATTGCCTGTTTTGTTGTTATTGTGAACATAGAATAGTTTATTCTTATTGTTTAGATTTTATTGTTTATTGTTGATTGCCACTTGTGTATCTACTCACTGTACTCTTTGTACTCAGTTTTGTTTAATCAACTGAATACATTGAAAGAACAACTTGTGCACTTATCTTACTCAAAGTATTTGTATTTGTTAGTAAGTAGTTAACTTAGATTTCGTATTTTTTAACTATGATCAAATAGAAAAGTCTTGCTAATCCATAACCCGATCCAACAAGTGGTATTAGAGCTTTAGCTCTTGATTTGCTTGAACTCACCTTTCAACAAATCACGTGTTTCTCTTTCGATCACACTATCAAACACCAGACTCCTTCAACCCCTCAATCATTTTAAAATGACTATTGTAGCCATCTTAAGTAAGCACAAGTTGGGAATAGAACTCAGACCAAAACCCCCATGTTCACACCATATGACTATGATTGGAAAATCCAATGGAAGATTTTCTAAGGAATCAAGATCTGAGACTTTGGCTTTTAATATGCATGGTTCATATGTCCCTATGGTTCAACCTGCCAGTGAAGGTGGAGTCATGATTCCAAGGATCCCACAAGGTACTCAGATGAAGTTCTAAAGAAGATAGATGTAGATTCAAAGACTCTATGCCGATTAGAATGAGCGTACCAAAAAATATCATCCATGTCTTTAAGAAATTCTCCATGTCTTCAAGAAATTCTCCATGCCTTCAAGAAATTCACAACTACTCAGAAGTTGTGAAAGAATTGAAGGCCAAATTTGAAGGAACATAAGACGTAAAGGAGTACAAAAGAGATGTCTTGAAGCAGAAGTTTGAAAACTTTAGTTTCACAAGGAGAGAAACCATGACTGAAACATATTTTAGATATGTTGATCTGCTGGACTCTTTAAATGAAGTTAGAGTAAAGATGGAAAATGGTAATGTTCTCAGAAAGTGCTTAAGGTCCCTACCTAAGACATGGACAGTTTACACTATGTCTATTAGAAGAACTGAGAATCTGAAGACAATGACCCTTAAGGAGTTATATGGCATCCTAAGTGCCTATTAGATGAAAATGGATGCAGATGAAGAATCACTCAATAGATCTTTAAACCTCCCAAGTCATCAGCTTTTATAGTACTTGTAAGGTTTAATATAAAGGATAATGCAACCAAAGCAATCCTGCATGCATGCACTTAGTACAAGGTAGAAGTTTCTTTGGAAGATTTACATTATACTCAGTAAATACTCTAATTGTAAAATCTCCGAAGCCAAAGACCAAGTCTTATTCCGAAGCGAAAAGATGAAGTCCGAAGCTTCGAAGACAAATTCTTCCAAAGCCAAATAAAGTGAAGAATGATTTCTTCCGAATACAGAGGAGAACATGCCTTTCTCGGATGTACTTTTCCATAAAGCTGACCTACTTTCCACTATAACTTTGAAGACTCACCAACTTGCATGATTTAGTGAAAAGGTTCATGCTTTTGCAGCTTTACATTAAGGTTTTGAGTTTGTAACTTTCTAATTTAAGTACTTTTATCCTTTTTGTAATATATTAGGATGTGAGTTATGACATGTCAAAGTCGCTAGTCAAAAGGCAATCTGTCTTTTGACTTTACATTGATTTTGTGTCTTTCAATGTTCCAACTGGCTTTCCAAGTATAGCCGGTTATAGGTGTAGTATAAGTATCTTAGGGTCTTGTATTCTATTTAACTTATGCATTGTAACCCTTGTAAAGTAACTTGAGATTAATATACACATTCATGAAAACCATATATATTGTTCTTGAGTTCTGTCTCATTGTTACTAGTGTTCTTTGCATCTTGTTCTTAATTTGGTTCCCTATTTGAACTGTTAAGTGTTCTAACTTTCTCCTCACTATGAGACTGATTGTATTGACCATCTCTTAACCGATCTTCACTGTGAACTGCAGCGCCCATCATTTCTAGCTAAAATTTTGCTTCTATCCTTTCTATCTCATTATAAAGACAGTATTTCTCAATCACTAGGTTTCTAAATTCCTGCCAGCCTAACCTATTCATAACATCCCTTCCTTTAGTTTGAACTTCCATCTTCCTCCATGACTGTGCTTCTCCCTTTAGTGAATGCGAAGCAAACATGGTTGTATAATTATCAGTACATTCATGATATCTAATACTGACTCCTTTTCTTCTAACAATGCAACGCTTGTACTGCTCCTCTTTCAATAAAATCTTGGAGTTTTCAAGACATAAAAGTCTTGTAAGAACTCCCTCTTTAACTTTATCCATAATTCCTTTCTCGGGGTGTTCTAACTTAACGGTGTTGCCTGGTTCTTCATTCCTAGGTGGAACATTTCCAATGTTGAGGTTATGTTGAAGCTGAGCTATTAGTGTAGGTATTGCCGCTTCCAATTATTGAGAAAAGTTAAGTAATTCTTTCATTCTCACTAGTGGTATTATTCATTGGTGGAGTTTCTTCTCGTAATCTAGTTCTTGGGCGTCCAACACGTCTGTTCTTCGTACAGGTGATTATCTCTTCTTGGCGGCATATTTATTTACATATTAATTACATTATTATTGCATAAAGATTTTATTCATTTATATGATAAGTTTTATAATTATAACACATACTTTATTATATTCTTATTTTATATATGTTCAAATAGGTTACGTAATAGACTAAGGTTTCTACTATCCTATTTTCCCCAAATCCAATTCCACATCTTCGTGAAGGTACTTTGGCTTCCTTCCTTCATCTCTTTGACATCTGTTTCGATCATCTGGATTTCCTTTTATATCTTCTTAACTTCTTAAGGATCTAGTTGGTTGCTTCTCTGACATTCCTCCAACCTTTGTCTCTTAGATCTTTTTTCAATTTCGAAGTCATCTGGTTGAGCTGCGGGTGTTATCTAAGATGTCAGGGGAAAGGTTTCTGGGTTTTGATCTTCTGATTTTCTGAACTTTCTTAGCGAGAAAAAACTTGCCACGTCGTACACTTTTCCTAGGGATCTCAATGGTAATAACCCCGATTGTTACTGGTGCTCGTCGAACATAAAACTTTGGCTTGGCGTTGTTCCGACCTCGGGTTTGGATACTTCTAGGTTGCCCAGTGACTCTATTCTAGTGTTGTTTCTCTAAAATTGCTATGATCCGAAGGATCAGTTTCATTATAGTAAACTATCATAATTACTAATACTCATACTGCAACAATTCTTAAAAAATTTTAGTTTCATAATATACTAGTAGAGTCAAACAATTTCACAGAGTCTCATATTTTCACATAATATGTAAGGCTCCATTCCCGGGATGCTTACAGTTAAATTAATCGCACATAATATTAAAACGCATTAAGAAAATTAGAATAATATAAACATCGCATCGGAATAATTTAAAAAACCACTTCATGCATTAATAATTACTTTTGCCAAGTAATACATCATTGTTAAAGTTACATCATTGTTAAAGTTACAAAATAATATTTAGTTGCATTACAGAGAAAAATAACATGTGTGGATAGACGGATGCCAGTCTTTATTTGCCAAGTAGCTTCATCCTCGTGCCATCCCAGCAACAAGTTACCGGCCAACTAAAATTCATAAAAATCAGCGTGCTGAGTGAGTTCTAGTTTTATATGTAAAAATACTCTCATCCGTTAAACATTTTCTTTACTTTCATACATGCTCATTCATCGTACATGCATTTAGATAATATTATATTATCTTCCTTTACCATACGTATTCGTTTGGTCATCATATTCATTTCATCATCGTTCGTATCGCACATTTTGAAATTTTATCATTGTCTTTCACTTTTATCTTAGACCAATGTCATATGCTATACCCCAAACATTATGCACGAAGCTGGTACTGGGACAAAGTCTATAAATAAACCCCTAACATTGTGCACGAAGCTGACTCAAGTACCGGGGCAAGCGACAGGGGTCCCGTTCCATACATATTGGTCAATCACCAAGATTGACCCCTATGTGCATCCTCATGGGTTACCTAAACCGCACACAGTTGAGCTACACACTTCTCAATAAGTTGTGAACCTCCATACATTTGCTTGCAAGACTTTCATTCTTTTGTTATGTTCCACTTTTCATTATCTTTAATCCTTCGCTTCATTTATGATAATACTTTACGCACACGAGCATAACACACCACATAGGGCCACGTAATAATTCGTAATATGGAACATGCATAACAGGTTCAAACATGCATATCATCAACAAACATAACCACCAAGTCACCCTAGGTATTAGTCTCTAAATTTCTATTTCCCAAAATTTCAGAAAATCTTCTAAGGCATTAGGCGCATGAACACTATGTAGGCTCATGAGTACTATGCAGGTGCAAGAGTACTGTGCAGGCGCATGGATAGTCGGGCACATTGGAAACTTAGGCGCATGGGAAAAACTTAGGCGCATGGGCACTATGCACGCGCATGGGCACTATGCACGCGGGGATGATGCGAGGCGCATGGGTACTTAGGGCATGAGCCAACACTTGGTCACATTGGCTAAGTGTTGGGTGCATGAGCCAATACTTAGGCGTATGGACAGTTTCTAGGTGCACGGACAAACACTTAGGCACATGAGCAATATCGTCGGCACATGAAGACTATGTTGGGCGTATGGGCATCAGTTTAATGCAAACTTACACTATTTTCAGACCCAAATCACCATTCTAACCTATTATGTCCCATATCTAACATACTAACACCTAACAAGCATATAAACTTGTAACACAAACAAACATACCCAACATATACCCACCCGAAAAACAGGGGTATTAACATACAATTTATCATACCAAAAGTTATAAAAAGCTAGTTACATACATTTTCAACCCCAAAACAAGTTTAAAACATAAAAACTGGATCTAGAGCTCACCTAGTGCAGCTTTTGAACAAAACTCTTTCCAAATGAAAGCACCAGAAGTTCTAGCACCTAAACACACTAAAAACATACAATCGAACACACATAAACATATAGAATCGGTCCCGAAGTTGAAAATTTAGCTGAAACCAAATAAAACGCATGAAAAACTCACCTTCAAGCTGTTCTTCCTCTTCTTCTCTCTAAAAACCAATGGAAGCTTGTTACTCCTTTCTACTTTCTTGTTTTCAGCAGAAAGTAGTGTAGGAGAAGTGATGTATGGGCGACCATGCTTCTTTTAAAAATAAAATAATAAAGTTTTGTCCTTTGCACACTTTAGCCCCTCCACTTGTGATAATTTCCTTTCTTTTTTATCTCTCCTTTTCTTTTTCTTTATTCTCTTCTGAATAAATTTTAGGGTTATAAGTCCACCCCCTTATATTGGTTCGTCCCTGAAACCTGTCTTATCGAGTGGAACCACTTTATTTCACACCAGTGAACCACTTTATTCCGCAACCTCTTCACTTTTTAGTCGATGATCGTCATGGCTGCTCTATGTAATTGAGCCATTCATCCACTTCAATGTCTTCCAGGATACAATCATATCTTTATTAGTTAAGCACTTTCTACGATGCTATACATGGAATGTGGATGAATCCCACTAAACTCATCAGGTAGCTTAAACCTATAGGCCACCTCTCCTACTCGCGCAGTGATCGAAAGGTCTATATACCTCGGGCTATATTCTTAACTTCCTCGCTTTAGAAACGGATGATCGCTTTCCAAGATGAGACTTCACATAACTCTATCTCCCACCGTTAATTCGATTGATCTCCGTCTCTTGTCAGCGTACGACTTTTGGCTATCTTTTGCCGCCTTCATAAAGGCCTTGATCTTTTCCGCTTTTCTTTCAGTTGTAACCTCGATCAACTCAATACTCCCTAAACTCTTCCTGTCCAATGTCACCCCAACATACGGGCGTCCTACACCTCCTACCGTATAGCATCTCATATGGTGGCATATCAATGCTGGCATGGTAACTGTTGTTATAGAGAATTCGACACTTTCTCCAAAATAAATGACTCATGCTCGGAGTATATCTTCAAGTGCCTGTATGTTCCTTTCTGACTGGCATTTGTCTGAGGATGGTAAGCCGTACTGATATGTAATATCGTCCCTATCGTATCGTGAAATCTCTTCCAAAACTTGGATGTAAACCGAGTGTCACGATCAGACACAATAGACACCAGTACACCATGACGAGTTACGATATCCTTGATAAATCGATCCACCAACCTCTCAAATGGATACATTTCACGGGTCGGTAGAACGTGAGCACTCTTCATCAAGTTCAGGTTCTACACCGAGAGTGTTCTCACCCAATTCTGTGACTATACCCTTCATACTTGGAATTAATTTGATCTTCCTTCAATGCCTCATCCTGAAACTCTTTGACCTGTTTCATCACGTCGGCGGTCATAACCAACTGATAAGCCTTCACCCGAATCGGCTCAGGTCTCTCCTTCTTGCTTAGGGCATTGGCCACTACATTCACCTTGCTTAAATGGTAATGGATATCACAATCGTAATCCTTGATAAGCTCCAACTATCTCCTTTGCCTCATGTTGAGGTCCTTTGCTTGAAGAAGTACTTCAAACTCTTATGGTCGGTGAAGATGGTGCACTTCGTCCCATACGAGTAGTGCCTCCAAATCTTCAACGCGAAGACCACATCCGCTAGCTCCAAATTTTGGGTAGGGTTGTTAACCTCATGGACCTTTAACTGTCGGGACGCAGGCTATAACCCTTCCCTCATTGCATCAACACGCAAACCACTCCCGAATAAGAAGCATCCAAATAGACAACCAAGTCTTCACTTCCATCGGGTAACGTCAAGACAGGAGCTTGCGTCAACCTCGCCTTTAGCTCTACAAAAGCTTTCTCCTGCTCTGGATCCCATACAAACTTCACGTCCTTACAGGTCAACTTGGTAACGGAGAAGCTATCTTGGAGAGTCTTGGATGAACTCTTGTAATAACCCACTAAACCTAAGAAACTGCGAATCTCGGATGACGCCTTGGAGACTACCACTGTATCACTGCCCGACCTCCTTTGCTGGGTCCACCATGTTCCCTTCGGAATTTACCATATGACCCAAAATCTGAACCTCGTGCAACCAAAATTATTTGGAGAACTTGGCATACAACTTTTCCATCTAAGCGTCTCTAGCACCTCGCGAATGTGACTGGCATGTTCTTTCTTCGCTCTTCGAATAAATCAAGATATCATCGATAAACACGATCACTGATTTATCCAACATTGGCCGACACACCCGGTCATCAAATCCATAAGGCCGCTGGTGCATTGGTTAAACCGAAAGACATAACAAGAAGCTCATAGTGTCCATAACGCGTACGAAAAACTGTCTTAGGAATATCCTGCTCTTTCACCTTCAACTGGTGCTAGCTAAAATCAATTTTGAAAACCAACTGGCACCTTGAGCTGATCAAACAAGTCATCAATCCTGGGTAATGGATACCATTTTTTACCGTCAACTTGTTCAGCTCTCGATAGTCGATGCACATCCGCATACTACCTTCCTTCTTCTTCATAAACAAGACCGTCGAATAAGCCCCTTGTATAACAGCTCTTGTAACTGAGCCAGCAGTTCCTTCATCTCGATGGAGCTAGGCGAGATGGTGCCTTAGCGACAAGTTGTGCAACGGTATCAAATCGATTTAGAACTCGATCTCATGATCGGGTGGCACACGGATAAATCCTCCGGGAACACGTCTGGAAAGTCACGTACAACCGGTACATCTGACAGACGTGGCACTGTCACATCCACATCCTTCACATAGGTCAGATAGGCACAACATCCATGCTTCATACCTTCTCTGCCGCCGTCATCGAAATCAGTTTCGGGACCGTGCGTACCTTATCACCATAAATCATCACCCACTCCCATCGGGCGCAACCAATTGAATCATCGTCTTACGACACACGATGTTCACCTTATAGGCTACTAGCCAATCCATCCCTAAGACTACATCAAATCCACCTAAGGGCATCACAAATAGTTAACAAAAAATCTATGACCTTCTAATTCTAGTCACAACCTTCTAAAATCAGAAATCTTGGTAGACTTGCCAATGGCAATTTCTACATCGAAGGGCACATCAATACTTCTACTCCTAACAGACAACTTAGCATAGAAAGCCATATAAATGAAACTCCTACTAGCACCAGAATCACATAACACAAAGGCACAAGCTTGGTTACTAGAAACGTACCTGACACGACGTCGGGATCCACCCTAGCCCCTTCTGTGGTCATAGTGAATGCTCTGGTGCTTGCTCTCTGCCCTTCAGTCCGGTTCTCTTCTTCGCTCCAGAACTTTCAGCCCTTGGCTTCTTGTACTCTCCACTCATGTGACCTGCTTCACCATAGTTATAGCACCTTGTCACCCTACAATCCCTTGCTATATGCCCTGCCTTTCCACACTTGAAGTAGACGTTCAATCCCTGCTACACTCCCACACGTGCTCCTTCCCACACTTACCACACGCCTTTACCACTACATCGGTCTCAACCATCGTGCGACCATCTACCTTCGCCTTTTTACCCTACGGGTGAATCCACCACTGCCAAAGCGTTTCCCGTTCCAGCTTCTGTCACCACCACCTTTCTTACTCACCTCTACCACTGCCACTTTCTTCATTATACAACCTCCCTGCCAGATCAAACACAACCTAAAAGTACTCGACCAGGTGACAATAGGTGCCTGTGGATATCCGCTGGCAACCTTGATGTACCTCTTGATCTTTCTCGATATCAGCGTCACCTGGTCTAGCACCAGCTCACCATCTCATTGAACTTAGTAGTATACTGCTGGTGTGTCATGGTTCCCGCCTCAACTGCAGGAACTCTCTCTTGATCTTGTCGAGTTCCCAGTGAGGACAAAACTCCTCGATCACATCTCTTCTGCAGAAACTCTCTCTTGATCTTGCCGAGTTCCCGGTAAGGACAAAACTCCTCGATCACCAGCTTCTTTAGTTCACTCACCTCATCCTCCTAATCGCCCTTCTACCCTCGGCCTGGAGAATATTGTCCCACCAAGTATAAGGCTGAGTACACGGATGAGTGGGCAACAAACTCTACCTCATCCTCCTAATCGCCCTTCTACAACACTCCATTCCTGTCAAACGTCAGGGGCTTGCATCTTTGAAATGCCCGTAGTTATAGCCCCGGCAGTTTCCTGCACAGCTCCTCATCATCATGATGGAGGCAACTGTCTCAGCCTCGGGTTGCTCCTTTCTCCTATATCGTCATTCCCTCTTTCAGTTGTCCTTTCCTTTTCCTTCTTCTCCCTCTTCTCATCCTCCCTCGCAGCTCTAATAACTTCGGTCACCAAAGACAGTTAGAATGTCTGCATGACCTGATGAACCTCCTTAACTACTGCCTCTTTCACTGAGGCCCTCAAGTTAGAACTCTCATCACCACCCTTATGGTGATGAATCTCGGGCCATCCAGGGCCGTTTCAGCAGTCCTAGCCATATTCCTCGTGACACGCAGTCCAGCACCACGTCCACCAGGTACTCCACCTCGTGAGGCCTTTGATGATCTACCACCGGCCATCTCTAAACACTATAAGATTCAAACACCAACACGGTCATTCAAGGTAATAGCTTAGATTATGTCAAGCATAGTAAGTCCCTAATTACAATGGACAGTGTGATTAGCCACTTACTTTACTCTTCATACCCCAAGCATTTCCTATCCTAACTACATCAGTATTCAAATCTACTAAGCGCATATAAGTCAAATAAAACACCACACCATAATACCCAATTAACTTTAAGAAATTACTTGATGGCACGTGGCTACTTGGGCTGGCATCCTTCATTCAGTCCCATTCTCAATTTAAGTTTAGTTTTATTTTTGAAAATTTACCCATTTCTCTTAAAATTTGACTCGATACCAATTTGTAAGGACCCGTTCCCAGGACGCTTACAGTTGGACATCATCGCACATAATATTTAAAACACATTAAATTTATTAGAATAAATAAACATCGCAGCGGAATAATTAACAAAAACACTTTATGAATTAATAATTACTTTGCCAAGTAATACATAATTGTTAAAGTTACAAAATATATTTAGTTGCATTACAAGACAAATAACATGTATGCATAAGACGGATGCCAATCTTTATTTGCCAAGTAGCTTCATCCTCTTGCCATCACCAACAAAAGTTACCTCCCAACTGAAAATACATAAAAGTCAGGGTTGCTGAGGAGTTTAGTTTTTATAAGTAAAAATACTTTTCATTCGCTAAACATTTTTCTTTACTTTCATACATGCTCATTCATCGTACATGCATTTAGATAATATTATTTATCTTCCTTTACCATACGTATTCGTTCGGTCATCATATTCATTTCATCATCGTTCGTTTCATATGTATCGTACATTTTGAAATATTATCATTATATTTCACTTTTATCTTAGACCAATGTCATATACTATACCCCAAACATTATGCACGAAGCTGGTATCAGGCCGAGTCTATAAATAAACCCCTAACATTATGCACGAAGCTGACTCTAGTACCGGGGAAAGCGACAAGGGCTGTTCCATACATATTGGTTAATCACCAAGATTGAACCCTGTGTGCATCCTCATGGGTTAGCTAAACCACACACAGTTGAGCTAACAACTTCTCAATAAGTTATGAAGCTCCATACATTTGCGCAAGACTTTCATTCTTCATTATGTTCTACTTTTCATTATCTTTAATCCTTCGCTTATTATCATCAACAAGCAAACCACCTAAGACACCCTAGTCTTAGTCTCTAAGTTCTATTTCCAAAATTTCAAAAAATATTCTAACGCATTAGGCGCACGAACACTATGTAGGCGCATGAGTACTATGCAGGCGCATGAGTACTATACAGGCGCATGAGTAATATGCAGGGCGCATGAGTATATACAGGCGCATGGACAGTTGGGCGCATGGAAAAACTTACGCGCACGAGAAAAACTTAGGCGCATGGGAAAAACTTAGGCGCATGGGCACTATGCAGGCGCATGGGCACTATGTAGGCGCATGACACTTAGGAGCATGGGACTTAGGCACATGAGCCAACACTTGGGCGCATAGGCTAAGTGTTGGGCGCATGAGCAAACACTTAGGTGTATGGGCAGTTTCTAGGGCATAGACAAACACTTAGGCGCATTGAGCAATATCCTAGGGCATGAAGACTATGTTATGCGTATGGTCATCAGTTTAATGCAAACTTACACTATTTTTAGACCCAAATCACCATTCTAACATGTTATTGTCCCATATCTAACATACTAAATACCTAACAAGCATGTTTCAAGATACAGTTCAGACATTAGAAATCATTAACATCATTAACACTCATAACAATCACAAATATCTATGTGAATTTTCTTTTTCAGATTTGTAGATAAAGAATTTTTGCTAAGTCATTCACAGCGGATGAGTTAACTCCACAGCGGATGAAGAGTTCTATCACAGCGGATGAACAAGCTTCACAGTGCATGAGCAAGTGTTCACAGTGGATGAACAACTTTACTGTGGAGGAACAAAGTGTCACAGCGGATGACTACTTATACAGCGGAT
Source organism: Flaveria linearis (assembly GCA_024085815.1). Taxonomy (NCBI): domain Eukaryota; kingdom Viridiplantae; phylum Streptophyta; class Magnoliopsida; order Asterales; family Asteraceae; genus Flaveria; species Flaveria linearis. The sequence continues at coordinate 44,517,210 of CM044011.1, forward strand.
GAACAAGTTTCATTGCGGATGAACAAGTGTCACAGCGGATGACTGTTCTCACAGCAGATGAAGAAAATGTTCTCATAGCGGGTGAAGAACTTCTCCATAATGGATGACTTATTCCCACAGCGGATGACTTAGACACTTAGGATTATTTTTATGTAATTTTCATTTACATAAGGGTAGAATAGTTTTGTATATAGCTTTTGTGTATAGCTATAAATAGCACTCTACCCTAATCCTTTGTAACCTTTGAACGATTATCAATCAAACAAGCAATTTTCAATTTCTGTGAATTTAAACACACACAAAACACACACAGACACCCACACACTAAAATCATACACATTAACCATGGGTTTCCGCACCATGTTTAGTGTTTGTTGATTTGTGAGAGAATAAAAAAGATCCTTGGAGAAACCAACTTGTTCATATTGAATATCATTCTTTCTAAGTTATGTTCAATATGCTTGACTGAGTTGAGTTTCATCAGGTGGTATCAGAGCCTTACTCAAACATTGATTTCAATTCTCTCATTCAACAAACATGATTTCAGTGGTTGATTAGCTTTATAACATACATTTTGAGCTTCAAATCATCACATCTTCTTCTTCTATATCATATGGTCATCAAATGTTCAAAACATGAATTAATCTTCTGTTTTAGTTCATTGTGAAGAAGAGTTTTGTGTTTTGTGATTTGAAAACCTCTCAAATCATCACACACGTTTTGAAATAGATACATTACAAAATCATAGAAATTCCATCGATTTCTACTGTTTTCTCGATAAAAACAGTACACGAGTACTGTTCTATTGATTTTCATCAAACAAATCACTCACATAAAACATTTAAATCATTCATTGTGTTGGAATCATTGTATTTGAGTTGTTATACACTCAACACATATAATAACTTTTTTTGAAAATAACAAACCGATTGTGTTTTCACAAGTTGTTTGCGCCGCACAAAAAACCTAGGATAAACCCTAGTGTTTGATCAATCACAACACTCACAATCTATGGTGATTGTGTTTGTTCCTATCAAAATCAAGAAGAACATTATTCTTCTTTTGAATTTTTAAAAAAGTCACTTTTTGATCCAAAAAGTATTTTTCTAAAACAAAACTTTTGTTTTAGGGTTGACTTTTTAATTTCAGGGTTTTGACCAAGTTGTCACAGTGTGACATTTATTAACAGAATATTCTTTCGTTACCGAGGAGAAACATCCTCGTACATTAATTTAATTAAAATTAATAATTACCTTTATTCGATAACATAATTAAAATTAAATAATTAACAAACAATCCTAGTGACTTCAGGATAAATCAAATTTAGCATCAAGCTAAATATTTTAACAAAGTCTAACTAAAATCATTAAGTTAACAATTTGAACAAAACATGTCTGATGAATTGTCTGGAACAACAGTGGTCTCAAACTACCGAGACTGAAAAACAAGGTTGATTTCAAACAATGGAAAATAATGTTTAGAAATTGGATCATCTTTCGGACCCAGATTTGTGGACCCATAACAGAAGGACCATATATCATGTGAACTTGGGTCCAGAATACAAACATAAAACTAGTTAGCTAAAGAATGTAGCTGGTGATGAACTGAAGAAGGTAAAAACATTGCCAGTTTGAAATCTTAACACCGGTGTGAGAATTTCAAATGGCCAATGAACTATGGAAAGTTCTTCAAACAATGTGTGAAGGAAGTGACGAAATTAGGGTAATCAAGAAAGAAAAATTGAGGACCCAATATGAAACTTTCCATCATATTCAGGGAGAATCTATTCCCCAACAACTTCACAGATTTGTACAACTAGTAAATGAGATGATTGTTTATGGTCTCAAATACGAATATGTTGAAATCAACAAAAAGATGTTACATACACTGACTGAGAGTTAGACTCAGTCAGTGTCTCTAATGAAAGCAACATTAGATTTGGGAGCACTGTCATTGGATTCTCTAGTTGCTAAAGTGGAGGCACTAGAACTAGATGAAAAATCCAGAAATAACAACACCATCAGACATGTAGAAGCATACAAGTTCAAGGAACTACAACATACAGACAATGCTTTTCTGACAAGCATTGGTGAAGATGAAGATGAAGAATTCCTAGACACTAGTGAGACATCATTCTTCTCTGCACAGATTCATCCAAAAACATACAAAAGTCAAAGAAGACTGGTGTTCATGCTTCTCATGAAACAACTCCTCAAAGAAACCATAATCAACATCATCATGCTTCAAGCTCAAGCAAGCAACAACAGACAAAGCATCAAAACATACACAAGTTTGATAAGCACATTGATGCTCTCACTATCATTATTTAAAGTGAAGAGTAGAAGGCAGCTAATGCAGCCTTTTCAACAAGTTTTGAAGCATTTGGGTGCAAATCTCACGTCCTCTCAGATCATTCAACAAGATTTGGATGAACTTCCACCAGACATGGTTAAAGAAATGGATCTTCAGTGGTCTATGGCAATGATTGTATATAGATCAAAAAGGTTTCTGCAAAGAAATAGAGGGCTGAGCATGGACAAGAAATAAATATTGGTTTTGATAAAACCAAAGTCAGATGCTATAATTGTCAACTATATGGACATTTTTCAAGAGAATGTCAACAGTCAAGAGTTGACAGAAACAACAATCAAACACAAGCATCAAGCAGTTCCATCCAAATAGACAGATCCCCCAACCAATCAGTATCCCTGTTGCACCAACTCCACCTCAAATCACATAATACACTCCAAGTCAACAATCGAAATCATGAGCCATGATCATTAAGAAGGATGGTGAATGTGACAGGAGTATGTATGAAGCTGAAATTCAATCTCCAGATCATGCCCTCATGCCAGATATTGAAGACAAAATTTTAGAAATCCCGAAAGAGGTAAAGGAGAACCTATGTACTCAAGCTTGCATAGATGAAGTCAATAGATACAGAGAACATGCAGACAAACTTTCAAAGAAAGTAATTGAAAGAAACATTTTAAATGAAAGTCTTAAATTAAAACAAAAACATTATGGCATCAAAATACTTTCATTACAAAATGATTTAGACAAATTGATGTCTGAAAAGTTAACACTTGCAGCTCAAGTTGAGCAACTCTCTGCATCCTTGACTGAATCTAAAACAGTTCAAGCTGAAACTGAAGTGAAACTTCAGAAGTTTCAGGTAAGCAACAAGAAGTTTGAAGAACTTCTTGTCAACAAAGGGCTTTTAAAGACCCTTCAGGTTTGGGATATAACAAACTAATCCACCATATAATGATAATTATATTCCTTTGCCTAATTCCATGACAAACAAACAGGGTGAGTCACTTGACCCACATGACAGAAAAGATGATTCAAAGCCATCATCATCAACATCATCAAAGTCATCATTAAATGATAAACACCTTTGATAAAATTTGTTAAAAGTCATGATTCACTACAAACTAAATCAACAAATTTTATCAAGGAGAGAAAACAATGAATTTGATGAACAGAATTCTGATGAGATGATGCTGACTTATTGGATGATGAGTCCATTCAACCAATTACTAAAACTCACAAAGTTTCAAGTGTGCTTGAAGGTCAAACAAAACAAATAAAGCAGACTCAAGGATTTGACATCTGTTCTCGGGGAAAGAATATTGAATCTTCCAATGTTTCTGTTAAACAAACAAACATAAGAAAAGGAAAATCTCCTATTCTTATAAAAACAATCAACTGTGACTTTTAATATTCCTCTCAAATCAAACTTAAAACCAAAAGTTGCAAACAAACAAGACAATTCTGATTTACCATATTGTGATTGGTGTGATCAATACACTCACAGCACTAAAAAGTGCAAATATGGTAAATATTGCAAATACTGTCACATGAACAATGATAGTACTGAAAGTTGTTTCATTTTCATAACTATTGTTCTATCTGTTAAAGGAACAATCATAGTACTGATACTTTTTTTTCAATTAGAAAGACAAAAAGCAAAACACACAGTCTCAAGTTGAAAACTAATGAGAAACAACAGTTCGTACTAGAAGGAACAAGACAGGAGTACCAAGACAACTCCTTATCAAAAGGTTGTTCTAAACAATGACAAATCATTTTATGACACCTTTACACAACACCAAGGAGACATAAGTCTTAAACCAGACAAACACATACATTAGCTCTAGTAGGAGAAGAGCTCAAAGTACTTCTCCTAACAGAGCTAAATTCAATCAAAGGAAATCTAGTGTACCTAGAATTCCTAAACCACTAGAAAATGCAATCTTAGAAAAATTTGCATCGTGGGAAAAGACTGAAAACCCAAGACCATCATGGTTTGGGTTGCACCATCTAACTGTTTTCTTGTGTTTTATCAGGGACATCAAAGAAGGCCTGACAACATCTAGTATGTTGACAATGGATGCTCCCGACATATGACAGGAAATTGTTCCCTCCTTCGGGATTTTAAGAGCAAACATGGAGGAAATGTAGCCTCTAGAGGTGACAGGACAGGTGGAAAGATAACTGGAGAAGGACAGTAATAAATGGTTTGATCAGCTTTGAAAATGTCAACTACTGCTCCAACCTTTAGTTTAATCTTCTTAGTATGTCCCAAATCTGTGATAAGGGATATGCCACCTTATTTGACTCTAACAACAGCTACATCCTCAAGACAAGTTTTCAAATACTAGCAGATTGTATCCTTTAAAAACTCCACGTCATAACAACACATACATTGTTGATATGAACACTGTTTTCAACAACCACTCCTGAAACATGTTTATTATCAAAAGCATCAGAAGATGCTTCCCAATTATGGCACAGATGATTGGGACACTCTGACTATAACAGAATGAATCAACTTGTAACAGGTGACTTAGTAATAGGTTTACCACAAAAAGAATTCTTTGTACAGACCACTGCACTGCATGTCTGAAAGGCAAACAACAAGAGTGTCTCATAAGTCAAAATTGGTAAACTCTAACAACACACCACTCAAATTGCTTCACATGGACCTTTTGGCCCAACAAACATCCTAAGCATAGAAAAGAAGTAATATTGTCTTGTTATAGTAGATGATTGCTCCAGATCTTCTTGGGTATTCTTTCTACTACACAAGTCAAAAACACCAGACATACTCAAAATATTATCACTAAAATTGAGAATAATGGATCTTAAAGTTAAATCTTTAAGAAGTGATAATGGTACTGAATTTAAGAATGAAAGTATTCTTCTTTTTGTGCAGAAAAAGGAATAAGTATCAGTTCATGTAGCAAGAACTCCTCAGAAAATGGAGTAGTGAAAGGAGGAACAGAACATTGATAGAAGCAGCAAGATCAATGCTTGCTGACTCTCTATTGCCCATATCTTTTGGGCAGAAGCAATCAACACAGCTTGTTACATACAAAACGGAATATTAATAATCAAAGAACATACAAAAACTCCATATGAATTAATGTTTAAAAGAAAACCTTTTATTGGATTTCTTAATGCTTTTGGATATTCTGTTTCAATCTTAAACACCAGAGAACAATTATCCAAATTTGCTCCAAAAGCAGATGACGGATTCTTTATTGGATACTCTGGAAGCTCAAAAGCTTACAGAGTATACAATCCAAGACTTAATACTGTGGAAGAAACAACTAATATTATTTTAATGAACACTCTTTCACAAAGAAAGTCATTGGATCAGATTGGTTGTTTGACATTGATTCATTAACAAAATCATTTGACACATCTTATTTTGATGTTTCAGGTACAAAAGAAGATATTGAATATCCTATGGTACCTCCTCAACCGACCATTGATGTTCCTCTAACTGCTGATCCTCCAAGGAGAACAACCACATCTCCTTCAAACACAACAGTTACACCTCCAATGGAACAAACCAAAACATACAATGAAACAAACACATCTACACCATCTTCATCAACACCTGTGACAACCAAACCACCCAATCAACCAACATCACATCAACCTCACACAGTTGAAGAAGATGATGATTATCATTCTTTACCAGACACACATCATGATGATGAAATCTTAGATTTCTTTCATGATTCCCCACAAACATTCAATGAACTGCACAGCCAGAATGTCTCTCAACCACAAATCCCTTGCCCAACCAACCACACCAGAACAAACATTTAACAATCTTGATTCAACAATTCGTTGATTAGAATGAAACAACAAGAATACACAAAGATCACCCCTTAGAAAACATCGTAGGTGACCTTAATACCCGACTGACAAGGAGTCAATCAGACACAGCAAACATTTGCTTGTTCCTGTTTCTTATCCATAATTGTACCCAAAAACATCACCGAAGCACTTAAAGACAATGGTTGGATAGAAGCATTGCAGGAGGAACTACAGCAATTCAGAAAGAAAGAGGTATGGAAACTGGTTAATCTACCTGAAGGTCAATATGCCATACGCACAAGATGGCTTTTAGAAACAAAGCAGATGACAGAGGGATTGTCATTAGAAACAAAGCAAGGCTTATTGCCCAAGGATATACTCAGAGGAAGGCATTGACAATGATGATGTTTTTGCTCCAGTAGCCAGGCTGGAAGCCATCAGGTGTTCCTTGCATATGCATCATCTAAAAACTTCACTGTCTTTCAAATGGATGTAAAATGTGCATTCCTTTATGGAAAGATAGATGAAGAGGTATATGTTTTTCAACCACCAGGGTTTGAAGATCCAGAATTCCCTCATAGAGTCTACAAGTTGGATAAGGCTCTATAGTCTTCATCAAGCACCTAGGAAGTGGTATGAGACTTTATCAAAGTTTCTACTATAGAATGGTATACCTGAGGGAAAATAGACTAGACATTGTTCTTAAAGAAGAAATGACAAGACTTTTTAGTGGTTCAAGTCTATATGGATGACATCATCTTTGGCTCCACAAACACATAACTCTGCAAAGAGTTTGAAACTCTTATGCAATCCAAATTCCAGGTGAGTTCAATGGGAGAACTTACCTTCTTTCTTGGACTACAAGTTCATCAATCACAAGATGGAATTTTTATCAACCAAGACAAGTATGTGCATCAGATTCTCAAGAAAACAACATGGCAGACTACACATCAAGCAAAACACCATTTGCAACTGGACTAAAGTTTGGCCCAGATCTAGAAGGCACATCAGTTGATCAGAAACTCTATAGATTAATGGTAGGTTCTCTGATGTACCTTACATCAAGCAGACCAGATATCATGTATGCAGTATGCATTTGTGCTAGATATCAAGCAGATCCAAAAGAATCACTCATTAATGCTGTAAAGAGAATCTTTAGATACTTGAAAGGCAAACCCGTACTTGTTTGTGGTATCCCAAAGATGGAGACTTCTTTTATATGCATACACAGACAGTGATTATGGTGGATGCAATAACAACAGAAAATCCACTACCGGAGGATGTCAGTTTCTTGGATCAAGATTGATCTTATGGCAGTGCAAGAAACAGACAAATGTCTCTATGTCAACAGCTGAAGCAGAATACATAGCTGCTTCTGCATGCTGTTCTCAAGTGTTATGGATACAAACCAAATGCTTGACTATGGCTTAATTTTCTTAAAACACCCATACATATTGACAATTCTGCAACCATGTTTATAACAGACAATCCTGTTCAACATTCAAAAACCAAACACATAGAGATCAGATATCATTTTCTAAGAGATTGCTCAGAAAAGGGTCTGATCCAGTTGATCAAAGTTCATACAGAAAATCAATTGGCTGATCCTTTTACAAAATCATTTGATTCAACTAGATTTGAATTTCTAGTTCAGTCACTTGGTATGATCAACTATGAAACAGTAAATTAAATTTTCAAACATTAAATTCAAACAGTCTTGATTTTGTCAATGTCTTAAACAATGTCCCACTTCTATCTTTTCAAAATTAAGATAACATGCAAACCAATCATTTCTAACATAGAATCACACATACACTTCATGAGAAATAATAGTACACTCGCATAGCTCTTCACTTGAGTTTTTCCTAATAAAGACTAATGATACTTTGTTTGATATGTGGATAGGCTCAGCATGGGACACCTAACATCAGATACAACAGTGAAGAACTAAATTCTCACGATTATGAGATCAATAACACAACTTGGTCTATGGTAAGTATTGATTTCTTCAACATAGATAGCTTGAAATCTAACTTCAATACACCAAGTCAAACAGATTATAAATTGCTCAATTTAAGTGTCTCCTCTTTGTGATAATCATAGACCTGAAGTACACCAAGACATTCTTTATTGTGCTAAGCACAGACCTGAACGTTCTTAATCTTGATCTACAAAAGATTCCTAATGAGGAAGACATCCTGTAAGGATGATCAATCAATAAAGTCTTTATGACTAGCTTCTAAAGAGAAGTGCAAAAGAATCCTAAAACAGATCACCCAATAAACAAGAAAATTTTTGAGCAATTATCATCCTAAGTAGCTAGGTCTAAGTATTGAAATTACTTTCTAGCTTATCTTGAGGAGAATCATACATATCACACAATCAAATGTGGGCTACACACAGCTCATGTCAATCAACATACAACATGATAATCACTCACTGTTTAAACTAACCATTAATACCATGCTTGAGTTTAAGTGGATCAATATATCTACGATCAACATTGTACTTGTCTATGTCTATTCTTCAAACATCAAACAAACAACTTAGTGAAGAACAACAGACTAGTATGAGCTCATGGTATGTGCACATGATTCGTGGGTTTATGATTAAACATGCATTTTGGGTGACAAAGGATCAAATTCTTGACCATAAGTAAATCACTCTGAAACAAACATTTGGACTTTGATAATTTCAACTTTGATAATTTCAAATTTAATTATATATAAATTTTTGTAAAATTTTTATAAATATGCAAAAATCTAGGGGGAGAATTTGAATTGAAATTGTCAAAGGTAGCAAAATTGTGCATTAACATTCAAATCTAAAAATAAACAAAGCCAAAGTCAAGCCAGCACTAACAGACAGCAGGTTGACACATATACATTTGCTTGTTTATTTTATTACACAATATTGCTTTAGAGTGATATCAAATCATCCATATATTGAAGTGTTAAAATTCAATATTTTAACATACAATTTAAATAGTTTGAAGATATTCAAAAATTAATTTGAATATATAATTTAAAGATTTTTTTAAATTGTTCAGAATTAATTTGAATATAAAATTTTTCAAACAGATCAAACAATCACAACATTCAAAAGTTATTAACTGTTTGAAAATTTTCAACACTGTTCATACAACGGATGAGTAAAATGTCATCCGCTGTGAATAAATTTTGCTTAAAATAGACAACTGTACATAAAGCGGATAACCAAAATTGTTCATCCGCTGAAGGTACAGTACCTACAAAATTACAAGTGTTTGCAGCGCATGAACAAAATTGTTCATCCGCTGTGAACATCATTCAAAAGTAATACACAAGTATTTACAACGTATGAACACTTATTCATCCGCTGTGAACATATCAAACAAATTATACAAGTGTTGATAGCGCATGAACAAAAGTGTTCATCCCCATGTGAACATCATTTTGTCACAAAGTACTCCACAGCGCATGAACAATATTGTTCATCCGCTGTGAGCATATTAAACAAGTGTCTATAGCGTATGATCAAAAGTGTTCATCCGTTGTGAAAACAGTTGAAAATAAATGGTCATACACAGCGTATGAACAAAATTGTTCATACGCTTTGTGAACAGTACACATAAAAAGGTCCACAGCGTACAACCAAAACTGTACAGCGGACACTGTTACCACAATGGATAAACAAAATCATTCAAATTTTTATACAATGTACAAGTACTATATACACAGTAGACACACAAATTGTACGTTGTATATATAGTTCATACTTGTAACTTTTTCAATTCACCACGAGTGAAAGTGAGAAAATCAGTAAAATTTCAAAACCTTCGATAAACCCTTAAACCCTGTTCATCAAAACCATAATTCTGATCGATATACACACTGATTTAGAATCGATTAGGTATAGTAACATGATTCTTAACATCAATCATTCACTAAAACATCATTTTATGAGATTCAGATTCAAACATTGTTTGACCTAAGTCAAAATTGAACTGAAATCTTGAACGAGAATCATTTGATGTGTTTAAAACATAATCAGACACTGAATTTGGGGTAAATGACCATAGTTGACTGTGTTTGAAATGGTTATTTGATGAAATTTGATTAAATGTTCATCGGGTTCATGCTCAAACAGGATGTTCATGTCCAAAATCAGACAAAAACTGAGTTTTGATCTTTGAAAATGTTAAAAGTTTCTTAAAATGAGTTATAACTTAGTAAACATGTTAAAAATGATGTAACAAACAAGAAAAATCAGTCAATTTGGCATGACATTCATCAGACAAACATTAAATGAATCTTCATTCAATGTGCATTAAATCATCATATTTGACTCTAATAGGTCAAACTAAAATTCATGATCAAACAGATATGAGATCAAACATATGTATGTGTTAAACAAAACAACTTGTTGATGATGAACATACAAAATATAACAATTTTTGATAAAATCAATACAAATCAGACAAGAATTTGCAAAATCAAATTTGACAATATGTTGACTTTTGAAAAGCCAAACTGGTTAAATTAGAAAATTGCAAGAAACAAACATACACAAATGTTTAAACCATACATTCAATCATCTCATACATACATAAAATACCAACATACACTTGATCATCATTTCATCATTACACTTTATTTGCATACTCAATACTAACACTTAATCTTTTACTGCAGATATGGTTGATTTAGTGTTTGTAAGATATCACAACATATGTGAATTTCTTAATCCTGACTCTCTTAGGTCAGTGAATTACAGAGATATGATCCAAGCAATTAGGCAGACAAGACTTGTGCATGCCATGACTTTTAGACCAGACATCTATGAAGATCACAATTTCCAGTTTTGGACTAATGCATACCTTGAAGAGATTGATGATCAGCAAGTAGTTTATCTACTGTGCATAATCAAGATGTCATCATCTCTGAAGAAGTGATCAGAAGGGGTGCAATTGGGTGAAGAAGATGCTCTAGGCCAGTTGAGTTTAATAAACACTATGTGCTACATGTGTTCAGGCGAATAGGATATACAGGAACCATACAAGAAAGCAAATTAAGAAGGCAAATATGTGTGCTCAGTTCAGGTTCTTGATGCACACCTATCAAAAAACCATGACAAACAGAAAGACATGATGGGATGCAACATCCCTAAGGGCATCATGTGCATTGGCAAGTATCATTGCAAGAAGGCCATTTAACTTTGCTGCTCAAATTCTCAATGGCCTTGTCTACAACATCACAAAAGTGAGAAACAGATTTATGATGTTTCCAAGATTTCTGCAGATGATTATAGATGATCTATTACCCAAAATCCTAAGAGAAGGAGCCATTTTATAGCCTGTTCATCTTAATGAGTATGTTCAACAGGATAAGATCAAACATCTATCAAGGGGATGAGGTTCCTGTGCCTCCTCATATGATTGACCATGACATTCCTGTTCCTGAGGAATTTCTTAGAATTCCAGGACAAGATGAACCATTCATGCTGTTTCAACAAGCCATTCAACCAGCCCCAATCATTCAACCACCACTAATCATACAACCTGAACCAATAGAACAACCACCAGTCATCCAAGTTCAAAACATACTGCCTGATCAACCAATATCACCACAACAACCACTAAGCCCGTAAACATTTGCCCTTAATCATTCAGTCCCAACAAACAAATTTTCCATCTCCACCACACAGCCCAAACCTATCAGATCAGTAAACACTTTCATCTATATTGAGAAATATAGATTCATCACTTGCATAACAAACAGATGAACATGAAGATGCTGGAACATCATCTCATGAGCCTAAAACTGAACAAGCTACCACTGCTTCTGAGTTTGGTGAACAAAGAAGTGAGATGCTCACATAAGAAGATATTGAGCACTCCAAGGTCTTTTTATTCATTGAGTACAATAAACTCATTGAAAGATCAAATCAAAGAACTAAGAAGTTGAAAGAAAGAATCAAAGAGAAAGACAAGGAGATTGAAAAGCTTAATTCAGATCACAAAGCACAAAAGCTGATTGTGAAGGTTGTGGAGCAACAGCTAAGCCAAACAAAGAAGAAGTTAAATGAGAAAGAAAATGAACTCCTTGTTGCTAAAGCTGAGATTGACTACTGGGGAAATCAGTCCGTAGCTAAACAATAGGAGATTGATAAGATGAAAAAGATTATAGAAGCTCAATCTAAAGAAATACAAACGCTAAACAGAGAGCTTGAATACAATGACACTCAGCTGAATGAGAAAGAACATTCAGTAGATCTTAGTGAAGATCTGAGTGATCATGAGAAGTTGGCTAGTGAAGCTGAAACAAGTCAACCTCAAACTGAACAACCAAGCTTAGCATTGATCATTCCTGAAGAATCATACACAATGGATCAGTTATTCAGTGATGCTAATCCGTATGAGAACATACATTACTCACCTATCTTGAGACAACACTTTCACACTCCTGATCCAATTTCCCAAGAAACTGGTAGTATTCCTCATGAGCCTCTGACAGACAAACAAAAGGAGTTGATCAAACAATTTAGTGAAGCTTTAAAAGATTCATCTAAAGATCAAGCATCATCATCATCTGAATCTCCTTTCAAAACCTATAAAAGGAAAATAAAGAGATCTTATTTACCCTCTTTACTCAAAGGAAAACAAACTGAGGGTGAACAAGAAAAGCCAGAGTCTCCTCCTTTAAAGCTTCTAAAAGTGAAGACTAAACCTGTTGAGTTAGATGCTCTTCAATCATCATCTAAAGCATCTATTCTAGAAGAGGGGAAGATAGACCAATCTTGTGAACAACAAATTCCCATTATTATCCTCGGTGATTATGATGAGGAAAAAGAAGAAAGGGATGCGCATGAAATAATGCAAAACATTCAAGAGCTCTTTACTGATGATCCTCAAACCTTGATGGGGATAGAGCTGACCACTAGGGGATTCCCTTATGATTCATTCATTCATCTTAACCTGTCTGGGGTTAAAGACTTGCTCAAAGACTTTCAAGAAGTCATGCAAAATGAACAAGAGCAAACATACAAGAGATATAAAGAAATCAAGGATAAACAAGAACTTGAAAAGAATCTGCCAAAAGATCCACAGATAGAGAAGATGACCTACTCCCAGGTGAAAAGTTGGTTGAGTCATACAAGAGTTCCATATAGGTCATATGCAGGGAGAACATTAACTCAAATGAAAGATATGGCAAAAGAGATATACAAGAACATGTTAGCCAATGCTCTTAAGCCACTGGTCTTCAGACCTCACCCAGCATCTTCTCTATCCACTTATCATCAAGCTCCTCCTGAACTTCGTGAGATAGAGGAACCAAGACAATTCATGCCTCATAGGCTATGGCCTGAAGGCAATGAGGTTCAGGAGATGATAAGTGAGAAAACAAATTTTGTCAAGCTTTATGATGAAATCACTCTCACAGCAGATACCAATGAAAGAAAAATAATGGCATGGAAATATGATGAAATCTGGGATGCTGTGATGATCAAGAGAGTATCAGGACTTGTTCAGTACTTATCATACAATCCCAACTGGGAACATTAAGCTATGAAGATAGATTGGACCTGATGCAATTGAGGATGGTCAATCACACAAACAATCCCAGGGGTGTAGATTTCTATCAAATATTGAGAGCATACATGAATAGACAGCATCATGAGATGAAAGCTAAAGTAGACAGAGAAGATAAACTACACATCTCAAAGCTCAGAAGAGAACAAGCTTCATCAAGCAAACAAAAGGAAGTCAGGGAAGAAGCTTCTTCTGAAATTGATGCTGATCTTCTTGAAAGGGTTGGTTACCCTTTAAGGCCATTTGATTTAAAGCTTATCATGAAGAAGATAGATGGCAATCAATACCAACATCCAATAACCTGATGGTATTATGATGAAAGTCATTTTGAAGTGGTGCTGGAAAGAAAACTGGAAGGGAAAGAAGCAGTAGACATAAGACTGTTTGATCTAGTTGAGATAAAGCTGCTTCACCCACCCTATGTCACATTCCTAAAACCAAGACATTCCCTGGCATTGAAGATGTGTTGTGTAAAGGAGATTGCAACTATTTCATACACATGCTAAGAATTTTGGGCACTGTGTATGTAAATGCTTCATTGAAACAAAGATTGGAAACACATCAACAACCCCTCACACACATAGAGGGAATAACAGGAATGAGAATATCTGAAAACAACAATTTAGAAATTTTGAAAGGCAATCATGTTGTAACCTCACTGGTTAGCAACATTGATGTGCAAAGCCTTGATCAGTCAAGTTTGGAACAGCTTGTTCATTTGAAAATAGATTTCAAATATGACGATCAAAAGAGTGCTGTGGACTACTTTGTAGAACACATAGTCAATTGCAGAAATGCATACAAGACCAAAACACTCAAAGAACAATTGAAGGAAGCTGAAGTTGACCAAGCCATAGAGAAAGACATTGAAGACCCTCTCAAGGCTATGGAAGAGGCAAAGAAGCTGTCAGAAGAAGCTAGACCATCTCACTCCTGAGGTTTCTTATCATCACTGGCAGAACAAACAACCAATACATATCCTTCTCTATGATTCTTAGTTTATGATTCAATCATACAATCATGCATACATATGTTATTATACATATGACTATCATTCAATCATTCAATCATTCAATCATACATATAAGAGATCTTATGCTCTTATGAACAAACAATCATAATGTCATATGATTTTATGCATATGACAAACATACAAGCATGCATAAATATGTTTTATAACATATACATGAATTCAAACATACATTCATGTGTTGTGGATATAAACACATGGCATTCATGCAATCATACATTTATACACCAATACATACATGATCACACACAAGCATTCACATTACTTGTGATATTTAACACTTGCAATCATACAACTAAAATCATGAACAAAACATACAAAATTAATTACTTTAATTACAAATGTAATTATAATGACAAACATTCAATCAATCAAACATATATATGAACAAACAAAACAAGCATTCAAACAATCAATCATACATTGTAAACAAACAAGTCAAACAATTTATAAACACTCAAAATCAACATAGACAAGTGCTACACTTGTAATCAATCAATATACACAAGAATAGTCAATCATTCATAACAAAAAATTCAATCATGCATAGCAACCAAAAGTAACACACACATCAACATCATTAACATAAAACAGAAAACAAAATGTACATAATGTTTAAGGGGGGTACTGTTGGACTCCTTATATCAAACAAAACAAAATTAACACACACACATAATTAACAAATAAAACAATCATCAAATCTATGGTAACATCATACTTAGGGGGAGTACTGTTGGACTCAACAAAGTGCATTAAGAATTAATGCAAGAAAGTATAATGCTTGCCATTATCAAAACAATCATCCAAATGTGTTTCAACATACAATTCATACATTAGAAACATATTAACATCATTAACATTCATAACAATCACTAACATCTATGTAAATTTTCTTTTTTAGATTTGTAGATAAAGAATTTTTGCTAAGTCATTCACAGCGGATGAGTTAACTCCACAGCGGATGAAGAGTTCCATCACAGCGGATGAACAAGCTTCACATCACATGAGCAAGTGTTCACAGCGGATGAACAACTTCTACTGCGGATGAACAAAGTGTCATAGTGGATGTCAACTTATACAGCGGATGAACAAGTTTCACTGCGGATGAACAAGTGTCACAACGGATGACTGTTCTCACAGCGGATGAAGAAACTATTCTCACAGCGGATGAAGAACTTTTCCACAGTGTATGACTTATTCCCACAACGGATGACTTAGACACTTAGGATTATTTTTATGTAATTTTCATTTACATAAGGGTAGAATAGTAATTGTATATAGCTTTTGTGTATAGGCTATAAATAGCACTCTACCCTAATCCTTTGTAAGCTTTTGAATGATTATCAATCAAACAAGCAATTTTCAATTTCTTGTGCATTTAAACGAACAAAACACACACACACTGAAATCATACACAGTAGCCATGGGTTTCCGCACCATATTTAGTGTTTGTTGATTTGTGAGAGAATAGAAAAGATGCTTGGAGAAACCAACTTGTTCATATTGAATATCATTCTTTCTAAGTTTATGTTCAATATGCTTGACTGAATTGAGTTTCATCAATTATTATCAACTGAGTTCTTGATTCTGCATTCATCAAATGAGTGATACTTAATAGTTTGTGAGAAACACTAAGTGTTGATAGAACAATATCGATCCGCAATTGGTATCAGAGCATCAGGCTCTTGATTGTGAGATCTAGCCATCCTAAATCACCCTTGTTTCTTCAAACTTACTCACTCAACCAAAATGGCCCTTAACCAGAAGACTGCTAAACCAGAAATCGGAATCATGACCAAAGCTCCGATTATCACCCCTGATAACTTCAGGCGTTGGTGTCAACGCATTAAAGGATTAATCAAGTTTCAAGACTCCCTTATGTAGAAGTCCGTTACTCATGGACCATACATACCAAAGGTGGCCTCATCAACTGGAGATGGTGCCATGATTGAAAAAGAAGTCGAAGATTACTCTGATGAAGACTACAAGAAGATGGACATTGATAGCAAAGATACGAGTGTCTTGCTCACTGCCATACCAAACTCCATCATGGCAGGCTTTGAGCATTGCATTACAGCCAAAGAACTCTTTGATGCTTTGAGGTTAATATACTCTGGTTCCTTAGAATCCAAAGAATCCAAGAAGGATGCTCTGAAGCAACAGTTTGAGAACTTCACCTACATTGATGGTGAAAACTTGAACCAACAATACTTCAGATACATGGATCTGATAGCATCTCTGTAGTCCATGGGTGTAACTCTTGAAAAGAGAGACATAGGAAGGAAATTCATGAGTGCTCTTCCTCGTGAATGGACTTTCAATTATGTTTATATCAGGAGATCTGAAAACCTTGGAACACTCACCATGACTGAACTGTATAGAATCCTTAATGGATACCGTATGGAGATGGGGAACCTGAACAAGAGGCTAATGAATGGCAGCTCAACCCCTCCTGTCAGCAATGCTCTACATGTTACTGAGGGTGCAAGAACTCCCCAGCCCCAGATGTACCTGACTTATAACCAATAACCATCATGCTCATCTGGGCCTTACATCACTTTGCCTGAGACACCTAAGTGTTAACAAGCTCAACAAGGTCCTTTTCAGGAAAATTATGCTTTTGTCTCAGGAAAGGAACACTCTGGTGATCTCCAGTTCTGTTTTGATGATCTGGAGTGTTTCAGCCCAGATGACGTTGAATATATGGACATTATTCAACAAATGACTCTCTTTACCTATAGAGCAAAGAAGTTCTACAAGAGAACTAGAAGGCAATTCCATCAGAACCCAGCAAACGGCAAATTTAGGTTTGACAAGTCAAAGGCTGAGTGTTACAACTGTAATCAACTTGGTCACTTTGCAAGGAATGCAAGGCTCTAAGATCCAATCATAGAGCATCTCAAGCCTCCCAATATCATGCTACCACAAATTGCAACCTAGCCAATAGAGCAAACCGCACCTATTGCTCAAGTATTTTATTGGAGCTTTATAGTGCAAGATGTCACTCCTGCTCAAGCTCTCATGGCCGGCACAGATGATACCAAGGTATGTGAACATCTCTATTCTCCTGACTATGTAGCTAAGGTTAAGTTATACCAGGACTACAACTTAAAACTTAAGTCTGCTATTGAGTCTTTGAACATAATAAAAGCTGATTTTAAAATAGCAGAATGTGGCTATTAACTAAAAATTAAAGAGTTAGAAAACACTGCATCTACTTTAAAAAATGAGCACTCCAACTATAGGGCTCAAATAAAAGACTTAGTTTCAAAGTTGGCTCAAGCCCAGCTAGTAATAGCTGAGGCTGAAGCAAAGAACTATGCTATCCAGGAGCATAACTTCAACAACATTCTTGCATCAACCTCTCACTCAAAGGAATGTTATTAAAACAAGAGTAGGTTGGGAACCAATAAAACTGCTCCACCATACTCTTATGTGTCTATTAGACAGCCAAGATGTGGTACTGATGAGCAAGAGGTTCCAACTGTTGACCCATCATTCCTTGAGAAGACGGATGATGTGAAAATGGTTACCACCACCACCACAGAGAAGGACAAGGTAGAAAACCTTATCCCTCTGCTAAAGACAAATCTCTAACCACTAAACAAAGAAAGAGCAAGATCAAGCAGCCAAAAGAACTGCTAAGAAGGTGGCTGAGTCCAAAATGAAAATTGACCCAAGGCAAAAAGGTGTTTTTATTTCAGCTGGATTCCAAGTGGTTAGAAGCTCAGATTCAGGACAGAGTGTAGTACCAGTACTCCTATCCAACTGAAGGAGCTGAAGCAGAAAGGGAAAGATGTTGATGAGAACAAGAAAAACAATAAACAACAGCCTGCATATCCTACCAAAATCAACCTGCATAATCACATGGCCAAAGATTGTTTCTACAATCCTGCAAGCACACACTATGCAAATAGGGTGGTTAAGAAAGGAGTAGTTAAGGAAGGACTCACTTTTGGACCACACAACATAGTTCAAACATTAAAGAAAGGAAAGTAAGCTTCCGGAGCCAAGTTACACTCAGAAGAGACATCTTCTTTCGAAAGGAAAATAGCTCCAGAAGACAAACCAAAGAAAGTTCCGAAGAACAAGAAAGCCCCCTTCAAACCTTCCGGGAAAAAGACTACTTCGGAAGAAAGGATGTGAAAGCCTCTTCCGAAAGAAAAGAAGATTTGGAAGAATGCTCTGCTGCCCAAGCTTCATCAAGCTCATCTTCAATGATCAACCAAAGGATGGAATGGAAGATCAGAGAAGATGTAGCAGCCCAAACCTCCTCTTCCCAAACCATTATTGAACCGCCATGCTTACACTTTGGTTCAACTATGCCATCATCATTGGAAGAACCCAAGACCAACAAGGCTTAGGTTTCCAATAAAAACTAATTGTTTCACCTTTGGCAGGGACATCCATATGATAAAGATGGAAACTTTTGGATTGTGGATAGTGGATGCTCCATGCACATGATAGGGAACAGATCTCTTCTTCAACAATTTCAAAATTTTGATGGAGGTCCTGTTTAATTTGGAGATGAAGCCGGAGGATACATGTCTGGTAGAGGTAATGTGTCCAACAGTAAGTTAACAGTTTACAAAGTACACTTTGTGAAACAGCTTGAACACAATCTCTTGAGTGTTTCTCAGTTTTTTTGATCAAAAGCATCAAATGATTTTCACATAGCACGAGTACATTATCCTCAAACCTGGGATGACAATTCCTAAGGAATTGGTGCTTCTTAGATCTCCCAGGAAAAGGGATATGTACAAGCTAGATATGAATAATGCTTCCCCACTGGGTGAAGTGTCATGCTTTCTTTCCAAAGCGAATATTGATGAGTCGACTCTTTAGCATAAAAGAATGTGTCATGTTAATTTTAAGACAATGAATAAATTGGCAAAGAATAACTTCGTACATAGTATGCCTAAAAAGGAGTTTTTCTGTAAAGACAATTGTGTTGCTTGTCTGAAAGGAAAGCAACATAGGGGATCCCACAAATCCAAAGAAGTTAACTCTATCACTACTCCATTACACTTATTACATATGGATCTGCTTGGTCCTACAAGTATAATGAGCATTGGAAGGAAATCATATTGCCTTGTGATAGTTGATGATTTTACTAGATTGACATGGGTATTCTTCTTAAGAACTAAGGATGAAACTGCTGAAACTTTAAAATCTTTTATTCTTAAGATAGAAAATCAATTTGATCATAAGGTAAAGACAATTAGAAGTGACCAAGGGATTGAGTTTAAGAATCAAGTTCTTGACTCATTCTGTAACTCAAAAGGGATTACCAGATAATATAGTGCTCATAGAACTCCTCAACAGAATGGTGTTGCTGAGAGGAGAAACATGACACTTATTGAGGCTGCAAGAACCATATTAGCTGATTCAAAACTACCTCTAACTTTCTGGGCAGAGGCAGTCAGCAATGCATGCTATGTGCAGAACAGGATTCTCATTGTTAAGGCCCATGGAAAAACCCCTTATGAGTTATGGACAAGAAGCTACCATTCATTGGCTTTCTAAGGTCCTTTAGCAGCAGATGCACCATACTTAACACAAAGGACAATTTAGCAAAATTGCTAAAAAGTCAGATGATGCTATCTTTGTTGGATACTTTTCAAGCTCATAGGTTATAGAGTATACAACATTAAGAATCAACAATTTGAGAAGTCATCCAATATATTTGTAAATGAGCACACTCCTTGTGTTAAGGGAATTGGACCTGACCATATTTTTAACTTAGAATTATTTCCAACTATTCTAAACAATCTTGTGAGAATGTTTCGGCTAGAACAGGAACTCAAAGTGACTCTAATGATGATCAACTATTTGAGTTGCCTAGACCTATTCTAAAACCACTAAGAAGAAATGAAGAACAAGCTCCCACCGCTGCAAGTCCTAAAAGTCTGAATATTCAGGAAACAATGGAACTTCAACCAGTTGTTAGCAAAATAAGCATCAAGTCTTATCAGATGACAACTTCATTTCTCAGCACCAAGCTGATGAAGATAGATATGGTGGAACAGGCAACTGATGATACTATCTTATAGTAAAATATCATTGATGCTGTCACTCATTCATTTAATCAGTGTTCATTGAATGAAAGAGAGACATCAGCTAGAACCAATGCTAGTAATCCTAATATGAATCATTCAAACCTGGATCTATCTATACAACTACATGTAATTCCAGGATCGGGATTCATAACACCCATCCAGCTGAAAACATCATTGGGGAAGTCTGATAAGGTGTGAGAACCAGGAGACAAACTCATCATAGGAATTTCTGCTTGTACTCATGCTTTCTCTCTCAAATGGAACCAAAAGGTGGAAGAATCTCTCAAGGACAACAATTGGGTTGAATCAATGCAAGAGGAATTGCTTAATTCAAAAGGAAAAAGGTGTGGAATCTATGTCCACTACCACCTGGTCAAGTCCCCATTGGCATAAAATGGGTGTTCAGGAACAAAAGAGATGATAGAGGTTTGATTATCAAGAACAAAGCTAGACTTCTAGTTCAAGGACACACACAAGAGGAAGGGATAGATTACACTAATGTCTTTGCACCTATTGCAAGACCTGAGGCTGTAAGAATATTCTTCGCCTTTGCTACATCTAAGAACTTCACAGTTTATGAACTTGATGTCAAATGTAAATTCTTGTATGGGGACATCAACAGAGAAGTCTATGTGTGCCAACCACCTGGTTTTGAAGACCCATAACACCCCCACTATGCGTGAAAATTAGATAAAGCTCTCTATGGGCTACATCAGGCACCAAGGCTGTGGTATGACATATTGTCTCAATTTCTTCTCAAGAATGGCTATACAAGAGGCACCATAGACAAGACATTTTTCATAAGAAAATCAAGGAAGGACATGTTGCTTGTCCAAGTCTATGTTGATGACATCATATTTGGTTCCTCAAATGACCAGATGTGCAAAGACTTTGAAAGCATAATGAGGAAGAAATTCAAGATGAGTTCCATGGGAAAGATAGATTTATTCTTAGGGATTCAAGTGAAACAAATGAAAGATGGATTCTTCATAAATCAATCTAAATATGTCAAGGATATTTTAGAAAGATTTGAGATGAAGGATTGTAAACCAGCCAAGACACCTATACAAAGAAATCACAATCTTTGCCCTGACTCTGAGGGGAGGATAGTAACCAGCATCAGTACAGGGTAATTATTGGATCTCTAATGTATCTCACTGCAAATAGACCTGATATCATGTTTGCTACATGCTTATGTGCAAGATATCAAGCTGCTCCTAAGGTGTCCCATCTAATTTCTGTCAAAAGATTACTTAGATATCCTAAGGAGCTCCCAAACTGGGCTTTGGTATCCTAAGAACAAAGATTTTAACCTTTATAGTTACATTGACAGTGATTATGGAGGCTGTAACATCAACAAGAAATCCACATCAGGAGGATGTCAATTTCTTGGTGGAAGGATCATCTCCTGGCAATGTAAGAAATAGTCATGTGTCTCTACATCAACTGCTGAGGCTGAATACATTGCTGCTGCTAGCTGCTATGCTCAACTGCTATAGATTCAAAATCAGATGCTAGACTATGGCTTCAACTTCATGGAGACTCCCATCCATATAGACAACAAGAGTGTTATATCCATCACTAAAAATCCAGTCAAGCACTCTAAGACAAAGCATCATCACATCAGGTTTCATTTCATTTGAGATATTAATGAGAAAAAATCTAACAAATTAGTCAAAGTTGACTCAAATGAACAATATGCTGATTTGTTTACCAAAGCTTTTATGAACAAAGATTTAAGTATTTAATTATAGCTATTAGGATGATAACCTTGACTAATTATTTTGTACAATATGTTAAGTCTAATGTGTCTATTTATAATATAAGCCCTGTTACAAAAGGTATCTCTTTAAACTTTTGAAATGTAAACTCTTTCGAAGAGAAATTTACCCTCAGAAGAGGTCTAAGCCTCGGAAGACAAATTGATCATTGATCAACTTCATTCTGAATGATACCTTCTTCTTCTATGGAAGTATTTTTACTCGGAAGCAAAATAGTTTTTCTGACAAATTCTGCTTCGAAAGCAAAAAATTGCATTCGGAAGATAGTCAGGAGAGAGAAACCTAAAAGTTCTCTCAGAAGCAGGTATTGTCAGAAGAATACTTTAAAATTGTAAGAGAAACATTTGTGTCCCACTCTGCAAAAAGTAAGATTTTATAGAAGATTTTTGAAGTATTTTGAATAAAACATCCTTACCGCCTCTGTCATATCAGGCCGCATAGTGTCATTTCACCTTATCAGTTTGATCTTTTACCCCATATTTAAAGGACTCCAAATCTTTTCTATACTTTCTTTACCATTATCAAAAACCTAGCTTACTGTTTCCACTATAATCTTCAAGCTCGAATTCCTCCTTTTTAAAATTCTCAAACAATGGCTCTAAACCCTCAAAAATAACCAAATTGCTATCCTTGATTCATATACGGATAGTGATTTTGCTCAAATCATTCAATTCCTTACACAGTCCATATACCTCTCACTCTCCCAATAAACCCCACCATCTACTCTAACCATATGTCTGACTTTTGGACAAATGGTCAGAATAAAATCATCAACAATGAAAGGGTAATTTGTTCGAGAGTCTGTGTACAAGAGATAGTGGTGAGTGAAAGCACCATAAGGGAAAACTTAGAACTTCATGATGCTGGAGCTCCAACTAAATTTCCAAACTGACTTGAAGACACTACACTCAAATGGCTATAGAGGTGATGTAAGTAAGTCAACTGTGTACAAATTCACTCTCTTACAACTAAAAATACTTACTAACATCATCCTTCATAGCCTGTCTAACAAATTAGGAGGATGGGATCAAATCCCTTATGAACTAGGCTGTCTAGTTCATGGTTTCGTTAAAGACCTGAGGTTCAACTACTCTAGGTTTGTTTTGAATAATTTAGAAGGGAAATCTCACCAAGAACACATTCTACATGTATCCTCATTTTATTCAACACTTCATCAACTGTGAATACACCTAGATAGACTAGAATATAAAGGTATTCTAGTGGTTCCTCAAATGAGGTCGGGTATCTTCCGAATGTTGAAGAAGATATCCACCAACTTCACTAGAAGATTTACGCCACTGCTTCCAAGTATGCTTGAGCCCATGGCTCCGGTCCAGCAGGTGATGAACCCATACCAGACATCACCACTTCAAAAGCTCCCTCCCTATCAAATACCTTTACCAAAGAGTTCCAAACGAACCCAATCTACTCTGATTGAACAAGCTTCCTCTGTTCAACCCAAAAAGGCTAGAGTGGAACACAGGCTCCCACTCAGCGGAGGTCCAACTTTCCTCTCCTATTGACCTCAATATCAGTGTCGAGTCTCCTTAGTCTTAACCTGATGAGCCTATAACCCAAACTCAAGCGCTCAGGATGAGTCACAATACACTTCTGAGCAGCCAAAAAGGGACATCACATCACTGGCTCAGAGCCCTTAGATGCTGATCATGGTCCGGGTCATTAGGTATACCCACCATATCCTTTACTTACCTTTTAACCCAAACTGATGAGGATTTCATGTTTCCTTAAAGCTACGAAGTTAATCTACCACCTCTATTTAGATCAACAGAGCCAAGGAAACCTCTGATCTCTGACCCACATCAGCAAACTTAACTGAGATGAGCCCACCGGTGTGCAGGGGACTCATGTAGGCTCAGCTGCCACTGCTAGAGTATCTCATGAGCTCTCAGGACAGTGGTAACATCGATGAGACAGTCTATGGCAACTTTGCCCATTGACTCTCTAAAAGAGATATCATTGAGCAAAGGAATCAGGGTGCCAAGAAACCACTACTGGTGATGACGAGTACATAAGGTATGTTGTCTCATCTCCCCGTGATTCTTACATAAAGATGAGGGAAGACTGAAACTCACCATGAGTACCTGCTCTCTAAGGTCTCGAACCTTGAATTCAAGGTTAGGATCTAGAAAATAGGTCTGCCACTCAGCAATTTGAGATTGAAAAATCTCAAGGCAAAACTAGCTAGACACAGATTGAGAAGTCTGTCAGGCATGTACCAACTCAGGTTTCTATAAGTTCTTCCTCTAGCTCAACAAAATTCTCAAGATGATGCTACCAAAAAGGGGAAGATTGTACAGAAACAAGTCTATGAGGAACCTCAAAATCTTGAGAAACCTCAATCTCTGGCTCTTACAACTTTATCCCTCCTTTACCCTCCACTAAAGCAATATACTACTGTTTTCCTCAGCCACCTACTTTGACTTTTCAAGTGGGCCCAAGGATGCTCATCAACCTTCACAAATTTTTTACATAGTTTCTGATGAGTTCCTCACTTGAACAACCATCACCTGATGTTGCCATAACCTATTTTGGAGCAAAAGAGCTTCAAAGGCTCGGTGCACCACCTACCACTCAGGTGGAAGTTGGTCAACCTAAGGTCACTATGGAACCTGAGATTCATTCGAAGGGGAAATAGGGACTGATGGCCTAGCAATTGCCTTAGTTGGGACAGATGGTGCAAACATCAATCTCTTCCAAAGCAAGAAATTCAAGCTGCGAAGTGATTGATTGCTAGATTGTCATCTTTGTCTGATGAAAATTCTCACAGAGACTATCTTGATCTTGCCTCTGAGGTGAACATTGAGGAGTTTCTTACAACTCCTATCTTTCAACAAGTACCACAAGATCAACCACAATCCTCTCAACATCACCTCAGTCTTCTCAACCTCAAACCTCAAAGCCAGAATCTCCAAAGGAAGCATCTTCTTATGATTCAAAGGCAAAAGGAAGATTTCTGATGAAGAACTTCTTGAGGATGATAGGTTAAACAAATTAAGAAGGAAAGGTAGACTCCTTGCTGGGAGAAGTTGTTGGCTGCAAGCAGCAAAGCAACAACAATAGCTCAGGAGTCTATAAATGAAAAGAAAAGATTAGCAGTGATTGATAGCTCATGAGCGGGAATGGACAATGGAACAAAAAGAATGCTACTAATCCCACTTGATGAGCTTGTGAAGTTAGAAGAAGCAACCTTGCTACAAAGTGAAAAGGAGAATGCAGTAAGGTTAGCTAAAGAGGAGAAGGCAAAGAAGATGAACGAAGAAGCTGAACTGAAGAAGAGGATGGAAAGGATAGCCTTCTGTGCTCAGAGGTTATTCTCAAGAGGAGCTGAGTCCTCATGAGAATGAGATGATCCTGCTTCTTGTTAATAGAGAAGGATCAATCATACAAGGAAAGAAAGAAAGCTGCAAGGGAAAGAAAGAAGAAGAGGAGGAGGCCAAGCTTGCAGCTGCCAAGAAAGTGGAGATATAGCCTAGATGAAGGCTTATCTCAGGGCACATGGCTTCACTAGCAGGAAAGTTGGGCCAATGTCAGAGAAGACCATACAGCCACATGTCAGTGATATCAAAGCTGACATTTGATTAGGGAGAAGAAAGGAGGTATCTTAGGAGATACAGAGGATGGAACCCAAACTAGCACCCAAACCACAACCCACAAAAACCGACCATCACTAAACCTATACAATTTTCTTTCCCTATCAAAACCGAACCCATCACTGAACCATACACCCTGAACCCACACCATCCACCTTACCCTTTCCATCTTCCTCTGCCTCTTAACAACCACCACCACTACACATTCTACAACCCAAACACACCCCTAAAACCCAATTAATACCCAAACCATCCTCTGAACCATTCAAAACTCTGACCTTAGAAAAGATTGGGGAAATCAAAGGAGACTCAATAACTGCTCAAATGTGAGTAGCATCTCTTATGAGGAAGGATTCATTGTATTAAATACATTGATAGATCCTCATGCTCCATCACAAGAAATGCCTTCCTAGATCTACCCCAAGAGACTCTACACCAATCACTCAATCTTCTGGCTTTAAGCTCTGACTCACTAAATGAAGAGAGAAAAAACTAAGAAGAAGATTGGTGACCCTACTGGACACTAGGAATGGGGATAGACTGCCAAACTTGCCCCTCTTCCTAGAAAAAGAAATTATTCAGTGGAGGTTTGATGAAACTCTCATAACATATTGTGGAGAGGGAGAATAGAGAGGTAAACAGGTTAAATGCCTCATGTCTGCTACATTTAAGCAGATTTGATATTGCTAAGTTAGTAGAGAGACCACTCACCAATCCTTCTAACTCCATCATAGTTGCTCATATCAGAAGACATATTGACAGCCTTCATCTTGTTGATTTAACAAAAGGCAAGACTTGAAGAGAGTTCAAAGTTGAAGAAGGAAGTGTAGTTTTGGTAGCATCGCCTAGGGGGAGTTTGTTGGATCTATTGAGGCTGGTGCAGCCAAAACAACCCTTACAAGAAATCTGTACAACTAAGAGAAGTCAATGCTGCAACTTTAGAGGCTTACATGGTGATCTTCCGAAGAGCTTCCGAATAATGAACTCAGTCTTACGAGACTTAGAAGATCTCCTTCCAAAGTAGACACTTAGAAGATTGAAGACAAAGTCTTCCGAAGACAAGTCTTCCAAAGACAAAGCCTCAAAAGAGCTTAGTCTTCCAAAGTATAAATGATTCGGAGAACTTATTCTTCCGAAGCCATTTTAAGTTTGAAAGAGTCACAATATGAACCAGTGGACAAAGCATGGTCTGACTGACACTTGTTGCCTACTCTGACTCACAGCAAGATGCTTTCCACGTTCATGTGGTTGGACTTACTTTTGTCCACTGTTCACCATTCCTTAGGGGTACAGCTGCCACCTTTAGTTGGTGACCAAAGGTAAGTTATGGACCTGTCATGACTACCTTATCTTAGATAATACTTTATCTAAGATACCTACCTCTAGCAATGACGAAGTATTGTTTAGAAGTAAGTCCCGCATGTATCTACGTATAACAAGCTGTAGATAGTAGTATATATATAGTCGCTCATTGTAACTTAGTATCCATGCTTCTGCATGAGTCTTGTAATACTTAGTTGAGAGATAATATATACAAGTATCTTGAAAACCTTTCTTTGTGTTCTTACTTATGATATTATTATCAACTGAGTTCTTGATTCTGCATACATCAAACGAGTGATACTTAACAGTTTGTGAGAGACACTAAGTGTTGAGAGAACAATATCGATCCTGCACATAAACACATAAGAATCGGTCCCGAAGCTGAAAATTCAGCTGAAACCAACAAAACGCATGAAA
Source organism: Flaveria linearis (assembly GCA_024085815.1). Lineage (NCBI taxonomy): Eukaryota > Viridiplantae > Streptophyta > Magnoliopsida > Asterales > Asteraceae > Flaveria > Flaveria linearis. The sequence continues at coordinate 44,545,118 of CM044011.1, forward strand.
AAACTCACCTTCAAGCTGTTCTTCCTCTTTTCTCTCTAAAAACCGGAGGAAATTATTTCTCCTTCTTCTTTCTTCTTTTAAGCCGAAAGTAGTGTAGGAGAAGTGATGTATTGGCGGCCATGCTTCTTTTAAACATAAAATAATAAAGTTTTGTCTTTTGCACACTTTAGCCCTCCACTTGTGATAATTTTCCTTTCTTTCCTTATACTCTCTTTTCTTTTTCTTTATTTCTTCTTAATAAATTTTCGGATGTTACATAATCATATACATATCATACAGATTTTCATTATTGTCTAAGCATAGACATGTTCACATAAAGTCTGGAGAGAATATATATATACTTATGTTTTAATCATGATAAAAAATTGTTATAATATGAGTTTTATAGTTATCGTCTAGGCATTTACTAATAATATCTAATTCTCTATAACCAAGCTCTGATACCAATCTGTCACATCCCGGTGGAAGCTGAAATGCTTGGGTGTGGCTTCTGGTTCAAACACATTGATTATAAAACATGCAACCATAATAATTTAACTAATATAATTTTTCATTAAATATATTTATAGGATTATATTTACACAATTTGTTTAATGATCTAGATTTATACATTAGTAACCCTACTTCAAACTACACACTCTTCATAGTTTCATTTATCCTTCAGCTAGTAGTGGACGTGAACATCCATGAAGAGGCAGAAGTCAGAAAGATCGATAATCCCCTGATGCACAACTTTCCTATATAACCGTGACAATCACTAAACATGTTGTATGTATACACAAAATTATACATTATGATTACTTGAAAAAGCATATTTAAAATAGCCAACATAAGTTGGTGAGAACATAGGTTTATTCAATAACACAATTTCTTTTAATTGATGCATCATAAACAAAACTCACAACCAAACCTACTTGAATGCCAAGTGATCATAACTTTCAAATACAATCACAAAATCAAATAATATAACATCACTGCCCTCATCCGGTAGATGCAGGTTGACATATTTCTAAGTAGCGCTATCTATATTATTTTACGGTTCCTCATTCAAATAATGGTTGTGTTATTATGACAGTAATATCTCAAAACTTTCAAAATTTGCATCAATTTCAATAACAAATAGTACGCTTTTTCCCTCAAAAATATATAAATAAAAAAGGAGTCATGTTACTCACCTTATTTCCAGCGAAATGTCAAATAATATAATTATTTGTTAGAATAATCAAAGTTCTTTAAAATTTTTAGCACTTTAATTCACCTAATATGACAAAATTCCAAATCAGTAGCTACTTTCCTTGTAAAATCATCAAAACTTACCAGTAGAAAATTTTAAAAATCTAAATTATGTCATAATATTTCAGATCAATAATTCATAACAGAAATTACTAGTATTTTTACAAGTTTTATATTAATTGCAGAAATAGTTAAACATCTCTAAAAATTTCTAAGTTCATACATTCTATTTTATCGGAATATCATAATTTATGTAAATTTTCAAGATTTGTCCTACTGTTTTACTATTTCTTTTGATTTTCCTCTTATTAATTATTCTAAAATATAAAACTTTGTCATGCTTGTGATGAATTCATAATATTTATTTTGTAATTCTAATATAACATAAGGATCATAATATAATTTTTCAGATTTTTATTGAGTCTAGATCGTCTGTTTGGTAATTTCCTTTTATTTACTTGAATTAATCATATAAATTAATATATCCTTTATAGTTATTTCATAATTTCCAGATTATTATTTCTAATATTTTCTAATAAATTTCTAAATTTTTTTCCCATAATCATAGTCATTAAGTACTTAATCTATTTAACCAAGTGAATTATGAAATAACAAGTATTTAACACCTTAAACCCTTTCCTTATATATTTTGTTTCTATAAATCTTCACTCCTATAGTAGTTGTTAATATGAATAAGAGAAACTCTGTTATATCCATTTCTGTACAAATGGTCTGTTTTATAAACTTAAAGACTGATTTAGTTGAAAATCAAAGTTTTTTGTAAGGTTTATGATTAATTCTTATGAGAAAAAACATAAGGGTTTAAGTTCTATGTATGTTAGATACATACATAGCTTATAAAATTTTTAATCAATCAAGCTTGATTAATCTAAACTTGATTTTGATAAAAGAAGAGGATGAAGGATGGTTGATGAAGACTCCTAAGCTCTTGATGATCCAAACTTGAGGTGAATGTTCTTGAACTTGGAGGATGATCACTAGATGAATATGGTTGATGAAGATGAGATGTTCAAGGTGCTTGGATGATGTTGAAACTGAGAGATATCAAGAGTGATGGTTTGGGTTGTATGAAAACCAAATGTTGTTGATAATGAACCGAGAGAGAGAGAGAGAACCGAGAGATCGTGGTGGTTTGGTGGATGTTGGTCGATGGCGGTGGTAGTATGGATGGTGTCCATGGTCGAGAGGTTCAAGGAGACTAGGAAGTCATCATGACTTCTAGTTCTAGACTTGTGAGGTGGGTATTTAGACTAATTAGGTTGCAATTATGTACTAGGTGTCATGTCTTAGAGAGTGATTAGTGTATGTATAGTTCTAGGTGTCATTCAGTGGTGTTAATGGTATTCTAGTCGTTAAGTTAAGGTTTAGTGGTTTAATTAGTCTAATGGTCAAATAATTAAGATTAGTTTAGGTTTATCAATCCTAATGATTCAAGAATCTTGTTTAGTTTATGTATTAGTTTGGTGTTTAATTGATTATGATTAATTTGGATGTAGTTTTTGATATCAACTTTCTAGTAGCTAACTTGATTGGTTAATGTTTGTTTAAGTTTTTAATCTTAGTTCATTACACATTAGGTGAGAGCACTTATCAATAAAGTAACTAACATATATCTTATGATTTGGTAACTTACATATGTTTTAAAAAACTTATATAATTCATATTGTCGAATATTTACATACGTGCACACATAATAATTATGTATGCATGCACGTTCATGAAGCATATACACATATACATGCATATTCAAATATATATACAAAACTCATATAAAGTTAGTCAAATAAGTCACCTTAGTAAATTCTAATAAATCATATATATTGTTAACTTATAATAATTCTCGAAGTTTTAATCTGCCTAACCTTAATTTTAGGGTTGTCATATTTCCCCTCGTAAAAAGAATTTCGTCCCGAAATCCATCGTTATTACTATCTGATGATTGGGGGTTTGTCTTTGTAATTGCCCTTTTCGTTCAGCTTAACCTCAACTAAGTAGGGATATTTCTCTTGATTTTTTCTTCTTCCTTTCCCATCAGGTCCTTGTTTTTGAATTCCCTTTGACCTATAATATTGGGATCTTACTTCTCCTTAAACTTTTGACTTCTTTATTCATAATTGCTATTGGTTCTTCCATAAAATGTATTTTATCTATTTTGATTTCCTGTATTGGTACCTTTAATGTATCATCAATCAGACATTTCTTAAAATTAGATACGTGGAAGATGTTATGCACTTCACTTAATTCCTGAGGTAAGTCTAACCTATATGCTACAGGGCCAATCCTATCAATTAATTCAAAAGGGCCACATACCTAGGGTTTAACTTATTCCTTTTCCCGAATCAGATAATTCCCTTTGATGGTGATACTTTTAAGTACACATTTTCCTTTATTTGAAATTCTAACGACTTTCTTCTTCTATCAACATAACTCTTATGATTTGTATAAACTATGCACTTCGTTCCATATAGATAATATCTTCAAATCTTAAGTGCAAATACGACTGCTCTTAATTCTAAGTCGTGAGTAGTATTATTCTTTTCACTTCCTCTGAGTTGTTTGGATGCATATGCAATTACCTTATCTCGTTGCATTAAAACTCATCCAAAACCTTGATGTGATGCATCACAATACATTACAAAATCATTTGTACTATCTGGAAGAGCTAAAATAAGAGCACTACATAATTATTTTTCAAAAGTTCAAATGCAACATTTTGTCTTTCTCCCCAAACATATGGCTTATCTTTCTGAGTAATTCTGTTAAAGGTTGGGCTATTCTTGAGAAATTTTCTATAAACCTTCTATAACAACCTTCCAAACCTAAGAATTGACGTCCTTCATTACCGTTTTTGGAACCTCCTATTTCTTAACAGCTTCAATCTTTCCTGGTCGACCTGTCTTCCTTCTTGATTAACCACATACCCTAAGAATTGTACTTCTCTTTTCCAAAATTCACAAATTGAGGATTTTGCGTATAACTTTACATTTAAAAGTAATTCTAAAGTTAGACTTAGCTGCTTCTCGTGCTCTTCCTTACTTTTAGAATAGATTAAAATGTCGTCTATAAAGACTATGTAAATTTATCTAAGTAAGGTCTGACACTCTATTCATTAGATCCATGAATACTGCTGGAGCATTAGTTAACCCAAATGGCATTACAAAAACTCATAATGACCATATCGAGTTTTGAACGCAGTCTTAGGTATATCCATATCTCGCACCCTTAACTTGTGATATCCTGATCTTAAGTCAATCTTTCAAAAGTAACTAGATCATTGCAGCTGATCAAATAGGTCATCTATCCTAGGGAGGGATATCTACTCTTAATAGTTACGTTATTGAGCTCCCTATAATCGATGCACATCCTAAAGGTTCCATCTTTCATCTTTACAAATAAACTAGAGTTTCCCAAGGTGATCCGCTAGGACGTACAAATCCCTTTACCAATAATTCCTGGAGTTGACTCCTTAACTCTTTCATTTCTGTTGGTTCTGAATGACATGGAGACTTAGCAATAGGGGCAGTCCTTGGAACTAATTTAATCTTGAATTCTACTTGACGAAGGGTGGCAATCCTGGTAATTCATCAGGAAATACCTTTGGGTATTCTCTAATAACAAGAACATCTTCCAAGTTTTTCTTATATGGTTTTGTTTCCACTACATGGGCTAGAAATGCTAACCATTTCTTCCTCAAGTATTTCTGGGGTTTCTTACATGAGACTATCTTCACGGCACGTCTAGGTTTCTCACTATATATGACGAGAATTTTATTATCCTTAATTACTGGAATTTTAATCATTAATTTTCCATATATAATTTCAACCTGATTTTTACTTAACCAATCCATACCCACAACAACATCAAAACATCCTAATTCAATAGGAATCAATTTATATTAAGCAATGACCATCCAAATTTAAGATACAGTTAGGAATAACTTTACTAGCTTCAATTATATTTCCATCAGCTAATTCTATCGTATACTTATATTTTAGTTTCTCTTAGGCTAATCTAAGTAAAGGTTTAAATGAACTCGAAGCAAAACTACGAGTTGCTCTCGTATCGAATAATACTGTTGCGAACTAATCATTAATAAGAAACGTACCCGTCACTACTTTTGGTTTATGTCTGGCTTCTTCAGCTTGCATTATAAATGCTCTGCCACGTAGATTATTTGGGTTGGTTGGAGTTTTTCCTTTTAGGTCCGGACATATTTTGCGAAAAATGATCTTCACTTCCACATTGATAGCAAACTAGTTTAGGGTTTGTGGGTCCCTTACATTCCCTGGATAAGTGTCCCTTCTTTTTTGCAATTATAGCAAATCACCACCCTGCACTTACCATTATGTTGTCTCTTTCAAGAATTGCACCATGATTGACCTTCTGTCTGTGGTCTCCTTTCTTGGACAATTCCCATGAAATTTCTCACAGGATTTTTGTTTACCTTCTTCTGTTGATTTTCTTCGAATCTCCCTCCAGAGTTGTTGCTCCATTTCCTTTTGTCTCCAATCCTTGAATCAATCAATGACCCGTTCCTTATCATCTCACCAGTCAAGCTTCCTGATAATATCGTTGCGTACTGAAAAGTTTTTGGCATTGTCGACTTAACCATTCCTCTTATCTGCGGTACTAAACCCAGATATATCTTTCTATTCTTTTGGCTTCTAGTGTCACTAGATGTGGCACTAATCTAGATAACTTACTATATCTATCTGTGTAATCCCGTTGTGCAGCACCCTTCATTTCTAGTGCTAAGAATTCTGCTTCTAACCTTTCTATCTCATTATAAGCACAGTATTTCTCAATCACTAGGTTTCTAAATTCCTCCTAGCTTAACCTATCCATAGCATCCCTTCCTTTAGTTTGAACTTCCATCTTCCACCATGACCGTGCTTCTCCCTTCAGTGAATGCGAAGCAAACATGGTCTTATAATTATCAGCACATACACTGATATCTAATACTGACTCTATTTCTTCTAACCAACACAATGCTTATACTGCTCCACCTTTTCCATTAAAATCTTGGGGTTTACTAGACATAAAAGTCTTGTAAGAACATCCCTTTTTAACTCTATCTATAATTCCTTCCTCGGAGTGTTCTACCTCAATAGTGTTGCCTGGTTCTTTATTCCCAGATGGAACATTTTCAATGTTGAGGTTCTGTTGAAGTTGAGCTATTAGTGTAGGTGTTACCGCTTCTAATCGTTGAGATACTAGTTGAGTTATTCTTTCATTCTCACTAGTGATGTTATTTGTTGGCGGAGTTTCTTCTCCTAATCTAGTTCTTGGGCGTTCAACGCGTCTAGTTCTTCGTACAGGTTGATTATCTCATCTTGGCGGCATATTTTACCTACATATTAATTACATTATTATTGCACAAAGATTTTATTCCATTTATTGTATAACTTTTATAATTATAACACATACTTTATTATATTTTTTTTATATATGTTAAAATAGGTTACGCAATAGACTAGGGTTTCTACAATCCTATTTTCCCCAAATCTAATTCCACATCTTGGTAAAGGTACTTTGGCTTCCTTCCCTCATCTTTTTGACATCTGTTTAGATCATCCGGATTTCCTTTTGTATCTTTTTAACTTTCTTAAGTATCTGGTTGTGTCAATATGACAGTAATATTTCAAAACTTTCAAAATTTGCATTAATTTTAGTAACAAACAGTATGTTTTCCCCAAAAAATATATAAATCAAAATGGGGCTATGTTACTCACCTTATTTCTAGCGTCTAATTATTCCTATAAATAATTATTTGTTATATAAAACAAATTTCTTTAAATTTTCAGCTATTTAATTCACTAATTCTGACAAATTCCAAATCAGTAGCTACTATCCTCCTAAAATCATCAAATTTACAAGCAGAAACATTCAAAAATATTAATTATCTCATAAAATTTCAGATCAATAATTCATACACACTGTTCTATTGTGAATATCATAATTTATGTAAATTTTTCATGATTTATCCTACTGCTTTACTATTTCTTTTGATTTTCCTCTTATTAATTCTTCTAAAATATAAAACCTTTTCATGCTTGTTAATTAATTCATGAAATTTATTCTATAATTCCAATATAACATAAGGATCATAATATAAATTTTACAGATTTTTATTGAGTCCAGATCGTTCGTTTGGTAATTTCCTTTTATTTACTTGAATTAATTATATAAATTAATATCCTTTATAATTATTCCATAATTTCCAGATTATTATTTCCAATATTTTGTAATAAATTTATAAATTTTATTCCCACAATCACAGTCGTTTAAGTACTTAATTTATTTAACCAAGTGAATTGTGAAATAACATGTATTTTAAACATTAAACCCTTATTTATATATTTTGTTTCTATAAATCTTCAAACTTTCTGTTTTATAAACTTATAGACTGATTTTAGTTGAAAATCAAAGTTTTTGTAAGGTTTGTGATTAATCCTTATGAGACAAAACATAAGGGTTTAAGTTCTATGTATGTTAGATACATACATAGTTTATAAATATTTTAATCAATCAAGTTTGATTAATCTAACCTTGATTTTGATAAAAGAATAGGGTTAAGGATGGCTGATGAAGACTCCTAAGATCTTGATGATCCAAACATGATGTGACATCCGGTAATTTTCCGTTACCAAACTCCGTTAGTTCCGTTAAGCTTAGCATACACGTGTCGTAAGCACACACTAGTTGTCGTTTGACGTTGGTGACTTAAAAATAATTAATAAGATTAATTTAATAATAATCTAGTTGATAAGATGATTATTATTTTATGTTTATGTTTTTACGCGATTTAAAGACTATTCAAGAATTTTATCGCGTAACGCGGAAACGCGTGTGTTAATTCGTATGTTGCGCGTTTATAAAGATAAAAATATATAATGGTTATTACTAGTTTATATATTTGTTAAATGGTTAAAAACACTTTTAAAAAGAAGTTAAAAGCTGAATTTTTATAAAATACAAGTTAGAAGGGTTAAAATTGTACATGTGCTTAATTAATCTAAACAAAAAAAATAACCCTAGCCCCCACTTCCCTTGTTCGACCGTGACCAGCCGCCCCTCTCCTCCTTTCTGCGATTTCAGCCAAGAACCAAGCATTAGAACCTGATTTTGATCGATTTCAACAACATAACACGTTAGAATCATCAATTGCAAGCCAATACAAGTTTAAAGGTTAGATTTTTTATGGGTTTTGCATGAATATCTATAGAACCGAGACTAGGGCTGCGAATTGGGGTTAATGTTGCTGAAATCTTGATGTTTTGTTGATGATAATGAGTTAGTTTGATTGTATGAATGTTGTTTAACGTTGATTATGCATGAATTGTGTGTTTTTAGTGGATTGATCATGAACTTTGATTATAGGCAACCCTAATTCAAATTGATGATGATAACATGGAATTGATGATTGTTAGATGATTATATGATGTTAGTTGGGTTGTATGAATGTTGAATGATGTTGATTTTGAAAGAAATCTAGGGTTTGATCATCTAGTTCATACATTGCCATAAGAGGAAACTTTTTGGTTCTTGGAATCATGATTTGATGATTCTAAGATGTTGGATGTAATGCTTAGATGTTAGTTTAATTGAATTGTGACTTACTAAAAGTAGAAACTTTTGTGTATGATGTTTGGAATTTGGATGTTTGGAGGTGATTAGCATGTTCGAATGAATGTTATGAACTTGAAATAGTATTTTAATGATGAATTAGATGCACATTGGGTGTTTACCAGATTTTGGGTATTACTTTCCCAAAAGGGAAACTTTATTTTGGATAATCATTGAATATTGAGAATTGCACTTATTCATGGCTTTAGGATCATGCTAGAATGATTATTATGGATGTCTAAAGTTGTAGAATCTGTTAATTGGGTTGTATGGAATGTTTATTTGGTTATTGGGTGAATTATGCACTTGGATGGTCATGTATGGTTTGGTATGTTGATTAGTAACTAGGACATCATGTTTGGGACTGGAATTGAGCATATTAATGCATGTTACATGTATTGGGCATCTTGTATGTGTTGTGGATAGTATGGATGACTTTTTGGTAAATTATCTGTTTTGACCCATATATGCTAAATCATGGCTATAGGTCATGTAAGTAGGTTATGCATGATCTAACCTGCTATATGATACAATAGTTGTGTTATGAACGCACTGAGTATACTAGATGCTAAGAATTTACATAACTTGTATGATATGTGCATAGTATGATGATTTAAGCAATGTATTAGGAAGTAGCATCAAATGTGATTCATTGGAATGTTAACCATGTATGTTATATGCTTATGTATGTTTAAATGGTTTACAACACATAATGTCACCAACGGGTCAAACGGGTCAACTAGGTCACATGTATGTTGTTTTTATAGAACCTTGAGTTCTTTGTTTGTAGAACACTTAGGGTTTCTCTTGAGATTGTTGTGTGTACATGTACTTATGTACTTGTGTGTTCTAGGTAACCTTTGAAGGTTGTCTTTCCACTCGTTCTGGTCAAGTTAAGTCCTAGATATCTATCACGCGTATCAGGTGAGTTCATGCCCCACTGTTTTATTAAATCTCTTTTAGGGGAGATAGCATACTGGTAATGTTACAAACGCTTTTTATATTTAAGATGTGTATGATATTAATATAGTGCTGTTTACTATGATAAAGTCCTCACACTTTCGAATTGTTATATTGGATAGCGGGAAACTGGGTAGTACTACTGGGTCTGACAAGCCCCACCTGTGTGACTCGAGGTCAACCGGTGCATTTGTCCTACGATTATTCGTCACGATATTGATGTATTGCAAAATACATCGGTTATTCATGCATATTTTGTTTAGTTTTTATTTGTTTAGCGTCGTTTTCCTTTAGAATAGATAAACTTTTGTTTTATTTTATTTTGCAGGCCTCGTGGGTTAAAAAGAGCCTAAGTAAACGGAAATACAAGAAGAAACGAGTCCCGAATCGGTACGCGAGATCACAAGCTGAAAGGAAGTCAAAGTCTGAATCTAGGAGCAGCTGGCGGGGCGCGACCCATTTGCCAGATCCTCTCGCGGCCCGCGAGAGAGTGTGCGAAAAGTGTATATTTGCTTTAACAAGGTGGCGGGTGGCGACCGGATTTGTAAAGCCTCTCGCGCCCCGCGAGAGGCCCGTATCTGCAGAAAGGTCGTATTTAACCTACTTAAGCCCTCTTGAAGAAAGGGAAGAACCCTAATTACGAAAGAGGCAGATCTTGGACGATTGGGAGAGGACAAATCGAGTCATTTTGAAGCATTCGGAGCATCCGGTTCGAAGATTGAAGGCAAGGAAGCATTCGGGTCGACCTTGTGACGTTCGGGTGTCTTTATTTCATTCTCTTTTCGTCTTAGATGTTTCGTTTCATTGTTTCAACTTTACTCTTGATTGAAACTGCAATTATGAGCGGCTAGACACTTTGTTACTACCTAGATTGGATGATTGATTGTTAAAGTTATGATTTTTTATGGGATTCTTATGAAAACCTTGGTAGTCTTTGAATTGTAAGAATAGTTGGCTCTTTAATTGAATGCATATGAATATTTGAATGGGTTTGGTTGTTGTTTATTTGCTTTACATAACTCTTGGTGACGGTCTTTATCACGTAATAGAGTTGTGTTAGGTCTTGAGTTTTGGTGATTGTCTATGTCACATAATAAATTTAGGATCTTTAATGTTGAAGGTACAATAGACTTTAAAAGCAATTAATCGGTAATCTACTAATTCAAGTGTTTTGCTAATCTCATAATCTGTGAGGTGCGAGTTTATTGGTAGATCTAAGTCATTAAGCTGCAAGGCAGGAGCTTCTGTGAGGGAGTGGCCCTTTTGACTAATGTCTAGCAAGTTCAATTAATAGAGTTCAACTTACTTTGATTTAGATCCCGTGAAGGAGTGAATCACATAGGTACTTTCATAGACCCATTAGACATCTCGTGAGAGTGAGTCTAGCAACCGGTAGTTACACTAATCTTAGGATGTCACTTTAGTACTCTTGAGAGTGATTAGGAGGCTTTAGGCGTCCCAAAAGGTGAGAACTTTAAGATCCGGTTCCCCAAAGTTTATAATTTCCCAAACCAATCATCTCTAAACAAAATCAGGATTCCAATCTAGGTAGTGCCTTTCTATCATCCAAGTTAAGTTGTTCTTAATTCGTGCCTTTAGTTATTTCTAGTTTTCAATTACTTGTCTTTTGTAGGAATTGTTAGACAACCCCCCTTTTTCAAGAACAAAACAAACAGTCCGTGTCTTTTTTAGACTAGATCGAGTTAATTATTGCAATACATTAGAGTCTTGTGGATTCGATATCCGGACTTACTTTAACTATACTAGAGTCGACCGGTACACTTGCCGGTTAGTAGTTTAGTGTCATTTAGTAAGTCTAGAGTATTACTTAGTGTCTAGAATAGGGTTAATTTAAGTCGTTTGTACTAAATTACTTTCTGCACATCAAGTTTTTGGCGCCGTTGCCGGGGACTCTTAGCAATTGCGTTAATTAGCTTGTTCTAGTTTTGTTTTACTATTCTGTGTCTATTTTGTTTGTTTTTCCTTTTGTTTGGTTATTATTTGCAATTTTTATTAATTTTCATTATTTTTTTGCTATTCTTGAGTTGCAGTACATGCCACATACCCGATCGAAGGGACCACCACCGACACATACAGCTGATTCCGCGCTCTCTTCCGTCAGATCAGGGGTAAGTACTTCTACTTCAAGTGTAAACTTTCCTACCTCTATCCCGCCCTCGAAACCATCCATCTTTGATAGCACCCCACAAACCTCACCCAAGTCCACACCAAACTCTACACCACCCATTTCCGCACCTACTAGTCCTAAAGCCAATCCTTTACCAATGGGAGACCGTAGGACCATCCACCAGCAATCCACCCAGGGTTTTACCGGAGTTAATTCTCCAATCACTTGCCCTCAGATTGCCAATGAAAACTCTTGGCAAATCCCATCCTACATCATGACTGCGATCACCAATTCATGCCAGTTCCATGGACGTGATGATGAGGATGCACCTGCTCATATTGCCCGCCTGACCCGCATCTGTGGTACCTTCAAGCTTCAAGGTGCCAATGATGATGCAATCTTTCTCCAGTTGTTTCCTTTCTCACTAGCGGGACGAGCCGCCACTTGGCTTGACTCGCAGCCTGCTGGAGCTTTCACTACTTGGGCAGCCCTTCGCCAAGGGTTTCTGAACAAGTATTTCCCACCTGCAAAAGCATCCAGGCTCCGTGACCAGATCCACTCATTTCGTATGGAGCCAGATGAGCCTTACTATCTTGCTTGGGAGCGGTTCCAAAACCTACTTAGCAAATGCTCCCAGCATGGTTTATCTGATTGGGCCCTTGTAGAGAAATTCTATAATGGTCTCACTTATGAAACGAAAGCTCGTTTTGATACTTCTGCAGGAGGGCACCTGATGGGAAAGAAAACTGTAGACGAGTGCCTTGACCTTTTTGAGAGTTTTGCCCAGTCTGAGTATGAGCAGCGGTCAATTACTAGGAATTCCACTCCTTCCTCGAGCCAACCCTCGTCTTCACGAGGTGTTCACCAAGTCACCTTGGATACTCAGGTGGCTGCTGCTTTAGAAAACCTGACAAGAGAAATGAAAGAGCTTAAGGCTAAGGTTGATAAGTGTGAGATGTGTCGGGGAGGTCATGGTACGTTAGAGTGCCCCTTGCTCAACCAGGAGCAAGTGGATTTCATAGGAGGTCAGAACCAAGGACCCACTAACCCCTTTGGTACTCGTTTTAATTCAGGTTCCAGGTTCAACAATAACTTTAGGTCTTCAGGAAACCCCCCCGGATTTCATTCCAATCAACAATATAATTCCGGGCAGGGTCAGTTTGCTCCTAGGAATTCAGGAACTAATTCAAGTGGGGATGGTGGGAACGGTTTGGGTGAAATAAAAGACTTGTTGACACAGTTAGTTGCTAAGGATGCTACCACCCAAAAGACCCTTGCAGAGCATGACATCCTACTTAAGAATCAACAATCTGCATTTCTAGATCTTCAGCGTTCTGTAGGTGACATAGCTAGGCGGTTGGATGAGCGCGCCCCGGGTCAGTTCCCGGGTAACACTCAACAAAACCCAAAGGGTCAGATTAATGTTGTTACCACACGCAGTGGTAGAGGTGGAGAAGTAGAGAAACCCGTAGTGGTAGGAGAGGAAGAGGAAGAGATTATGGATGAGGAGATAGAGTTAGAGACTCCACCTAGTAGGGTGCAATTTAGGCCAAGCCCAGCAAGTACCGCACCGAAGAGTGAGTCTGGGGTAGAGAAGAGTGTAGGAAAGAAACCGGTAGAGGTTAGGTCTTACCCGGTCATTGATCACACACGTGTCCCATACCCCGAGCGTTTGAAACACCAAAAGAACCAAAAGGAATATGGACATTTTCTTGATCTGTTCAAGCAGCTCAAGATTAATCTTCCATTCATTGAGGCTCTCCAGCATATGCCCAAATATGCTAAATTCCTGAAAGACCTGCTGAAAAGCAAGGACAAATTGGGAGAGCTCGTAAATATTCCTTTATCAGCGGGGTGCTCTGCAGTAGTTCTGAACAAAATGCCAGAAAAGTTGTCGGACCCGGGAATCTTCACTATCCCGTGTGTTTTTGGTAGTAACATGCAGAGTCACGCGTTGGCAGACTCAGGTGCTAGTATTAATTTGATGCCTTATTCACTTTATGAGAAACTAGACCTGGGAGAGCTGATCCCAACGCGCATGACGTTATCCCTTGCAGACCGATCCGTGAAATATCCGCGAGGCATTGTAGAGAATCTGTTAGTCAAAGTTGATAAATTCGTCTTCCCCGCTGATTTTGTGATAGTAGATATGGAGGCCGACCATAGAGTACCTCTTATTCTAGGGCGTCCATTTTTGCGTACCGCCAAGGCAATCATTGATATATTTGACGGGAAAATCACTCTTCGCGTTGGAAACGAGAATGTCACCTTTGAGATCGCCAAGTCTATGAACCACCCAGGAGTTCAAGATGACTTTAGCGGTCCTTCAAACTCCGTTTACTTCATAAATTCATTCATTTCACGTGTGGATCAATGTTTAGAGTATATTTGTGGTGCCGACTTAGTGAGAGAGGATAGAAAGGAGGAGCCGGATGTGGTTGAGGAAGAGGCTCCTCTGATTCCGGAGGTATTAGAGAGTAGTGAGACTAGCAAGGAGAGTAAGACATCATCAGTAGAGACACCACCACCATTAGAGCTTAAGGTCCTACCCTCTCATTTAGAGTATGCCTATCTAGGAGAAAATGCTAGTTTGCCCATCATCATCTCATCTAAATTAACGGAGGAAGAGAAGTCTAGGTTGATTGATGTATTGAAAACACACAAAAAAGCCATTGCTTGGAGACTTTCTGATATTCAGGGCATAAGCCCCACCTATTGCACCCACAGGATACTCATGCAAGATGATTACAAACCCGTGGTGCAACCTCAAAGGCGGTTGAACCCCAACATGCAAGAGGTGGTGAAAAAGGAGGTTCTTAAACTCATGGATGCAGGTTTGATCTATCCCATTTCTGATTCCCCCTGGGTGAGCCCGACCCAGGTTGTCCCCAAAAAGGGGGGGATGACAGTTGTTACGAATACCAAAAATGAACTCATCCCCTCCCGTACGATCACTGGTTGGCGTGTATGCATTGACTACCGCAAGCTTAACGACGCCACCCGGAAGGATCACTTTCCTCTCCCATTCATTGATCAGATGCTTGAACGCCTCGCAGGGCGACAATTTTATTGCTTTCTTGATGGTTTCTCCGGGTATTTTCAGATCCCAATCGCACCGGAAGACCAAGAGAAAACCACTTTTACATGTCCCTACGGCACTTTTGCGTACCGACGCATGCCTTTTGGATTATGTAATGCACCGGCTACTTTTCAGCGGTGCATGGTGGCGATTTTCCAAGACATGGTGGAAAACTCTATGGAAGTCTTCATGGATGACTTCTCAGTTTATGGTGATTCTTTTGACCATTGTCTAGGTAATTTAGAGAAGATGATGAAAAGGTGTGTAGACACTAAGTTGATGTTGAATTGGGAAAAATGTCACTTCATGGTGACCGAGGGAATTGTCTTAGGTCACAAAGTTTCGAGAGAGGGTATAGAGGTTGATAGGGCAAAGATTGACACTATTTCTAGACTTCCACCACCCACTAGTGTCAAGTCCATTCGCAGTTTCTTAGGTCATGCAGGTTTCTATAGGCGTTTCATTAAGGACTTTTCAAAGATTACTCGTCCCATGACCCGTCTTTTGGAGAAAGATGTTCCATTCATCTTTGATGAGGAATGTCTTAAGGCTTTTGAGTTTCTCAAGGAGCGGTTGGTTAGTGCTCCTATCTTGGTTTCCCCCGACTGGAGCTTGCCTTTCGAGCTCATGTGTGATGCCTCTGATTATGCAGTCGGGGCTGTTCTTGGTCAGAGGAAAGACAAGCATTTCCACCCCATATATTATGCTAGTAAGACTCTTAATGATGCCCAAGAGAATTACACCACCACGGAGAAAGAGCTTCTAGCAGTTGTCTTTGCCTTTGACAAGTTTCGTTCGTACCTAGTCCTTTCCAAGACTACTGTTTTCACGGATCACTCGGCATTGCGATACCTTTTCGCAAAGAAAGATGCCAAGCCTAGGTTGATTCGATGGATTCTCTTGCTTTCCGAGTTCGACATAGAGATAAAGGATAAGAGGGGAGCGGAGAATGTGGCTGCTGATCACCTCTCCCGATTGGAAGATCCGGATAGAGAGGAGATTCGTGAGGAGGCAATCGGAGATAGATTCCCTCATGAATCCATAGATTTTGTAGCGGCCGAGAGAGAGGGTTTGCCTTGGTTTAGTGATATAGCTAACTATTTAGCTAACGGTTATGTGATGGAGAGTATGAGTCCTCAACAGAAGAGGAAGTTGTTTAGGGATGCGAAGAAGTACATATGGGATGATCCTTTTCTGTTTAGGATAGGTGGAGATCGAATTCTTAGGAGATGTGTGCCTAAGGAAGAGGGTTTAAATATTCTTAGGCATGTTCATGAGGGATTGACGGGTGGTCATCATGGTGCAAACACCACCGCCCAGAAAGTTTTTGACTGTGGTTTTTACTGGCCTTCGGTGGTTGCGGATGCAATAGAGTTTGTTAAGAAGTGTGATGCTTGCCAACGAACCGGTAATATTTCATCCAAGGATGAGATGCCCCAACACCCGATTCAAGTTCTTGAAGTTTTTGATGTGTGGGGTATCGATTTCATGGGACCCTTTCCTTCCTCCAGAGGGAATAGGTATATCCTCGTGGCCATTGATTACGTTTCTAAGTGGGTGGAAGCTCAAGCTTTGCCTACTAACGATGCCCGAGTGGTAGTGAAATTCCTGAAGAAGTTGTTCACACGTTTCGGTACACCAAAAGCCCTCATCAGTGATCGAGGGACCCATTTTTGCAATACTGTGATGGAGAGAGCTTTAGAGCGTTATGGCGTTAATCACCGCATTTCAACCGCGTATCATCCACAAACAAGCGGTCAAGTTGAAAACGCCAATAGGGGAGTGAAAAGGATTCTAGAGAAGGTTGTAGGTAAGAGCCGAAAGGATTGGTCAGATAAACTTGATGATGTGTTGTGGGCATTTCGTACCGCCTACAAGACACCTTTAGGAACCACTCCATTTATGGTTGTCTATGGCAAAGCGTGCCATCTCCCGGTAGAGCTAGAGCATCGAGCGCTGTGGGCGCTTAAAACAGTGAACTTAGATCTAAACCAAGCTGCTAGGAGGAGGTTCTTCCAGATTCACGAGTTGGAAGCATTGCGAGATGCGGTTTACGAGCGATCTTGGAGTATTAAGGAGAAATCAAAAGCCGTGCATGATAGAAAGTTGAAAGGTTTGAAGGAGTTTAAAACCGGGGACAAAGTTCTTTTATACAACTCACGTCTTAAGTTGTTTCCCGGTAAGTTGAAATCTAGATGGACAGGTCCGTATGTGGTGAAGGAGGTATTCCCGTATGGTACAGTGGAGCTAATGAATGAATCTGACGGGTGTACGTGGAAAGTGAATGGTCATAGGCTTAAGCATTACCTAGGAGGGCCGACTGACACAGCCGAGGTGGAGGAAATTCCTCTTGAAAATGTTCCTACCAAGGTTTAGCGTCAAGAGAAACATCTTTTGTACAGTTTGTACCATAGGTAATTCCGTTAGTTTTCGTTCATTTTAGTATTTAATAGTAGCTTGTGATAGTTTGTTGGTCTTTATTTGGTTTCTCGAGTCATTTACAGGAATTCATAACCGAGGATGCTCGAAAGTAGATAAGAATATGAAATTATTGGTAGATTAAGTGTTAGCCAAATTTTGGGTTTGGTTTTGGGAGTTGGAAATTTTCTGAAATTTTTCTAAGGCAAAACACCAAAACTTTCTGCCCAAAAATGACCACTCGCGGGGAGCGAGAAGAATGCTCATATGACTCGCCACCCATGCTCGGTCGCTGGGCGCGAGCCGATCTCCCATATGACTCGCCACCCGCGAGAAAGTTGAAGTGACTCGCTGGGCGCGAGCCGGTCACCAAGGTGACTCGCCACCCGCGAGTCTCCCGCGGTACAATTCTTCTGCAGTTTTAAATCCCCAAACAAACCCTCTTTTCTCATTTCACTTCTTCTTCTCCAACCCGACGAACCCCACCAATTTTCCACCATTTTCATCCATTTTTCTTCCTTTTCACCCACATCCATCACCATTACTCAACCATAACTATTCCCCATCAATTTCCACCATCAATTTTCCATCTTTCACAACAAAAGCGAGATCTTGGAGGGTTTTCAAAAATTTAAAGTTCTTGCACAAGATTTGTTAAAATTCTTCTCATTTGCTTCATCCCGAGGTATGATTTCTTGTCATTATTGTTCCACGAGTGAGTTCTTTCAGTTGTGCTTCGTTTAGTGCTTAAATTTGTGTTTGTTTGAGGTTGCGGGTGGTGTGGTTTGGTTAGATAACGATAATGCAGGTTGCGGGTGGCTGGTTTGGGTTGATGATTACGCTGTTTCGCGGTTGTTTTGCTTGGTTATAGGTTTGTGCTGGTTTGATTGATTATTTGCTTGGTTATAGGTTTGTTCTGTTTGTCATGCTTGTTTATTTGCTTCATTATTCGCGGTTTGTTCTGGGTTGTATTTTCTTGCTTATAGGTTTGTTCTGCTTTGATTGCTTATCTGCTTGGTTTTAGGTTTGTTTTGTTTCACGGTTGTATTTGGCTGGTTTGGGTTGATGAAAATAAATATTGAATGTGAGGATATAGGTTTGTTCTGGGCACTTCGGATTTAATTGAGGTCAATTAAAGTACTGGGAGAAGGTAGTGTACATTGTGTCTAGCTAGTTTCATTCGTTTAGTGTTAGATTTGTTTTGGTGTCATGGCTTTATTTAGATTTTGTGCACGTACGAGTATAAAACGCCTCGCCCGTACTCAATCTCCATTCGGGCGAGATTGTTGAGAACTCACACTTTTGTAAACGGTAATTTGTTTTTGGTGTCATGGATTTGTTTACTCAACTTTGTTGTCAGATTCAGCCACGAATGAAATGCTATATGGCTGTCTTTTAAAAAAAAAATAATAAATAAATAAAAAAAAAAAATTAAAAATTTTTGGTGCTCGCATAACCCTCGCTAACTTTTCTGCTATGTTGGTTGTTCTTTGTCTATCTTGAACTGTTTTGCAGATGTCAGGTGCAGGATCGTCCAGTAAGAGGAGTAGGAGAAGAGAACCACCAGCTCGTCCTCAAGAGCCTCCAACAGCGCCAGCACAAACATCGGCACCTGAGTACTATCGGGTAGTAGAGTATACTGGATCAGGGATCCCGCATGGCCAGAGCACTAGGATTAGGGATAGCCCATTATTACAGTTTGAGGACGACTCGGGTGAATACCAAAGACTGGGCAGTTTAATTATGGTTGACCTATTGCCGTTTAGAAAAATTGACTGGGATTTGATGGATCGCCTAGGGGCAAGGGCAAGGATTGAGCAGCTGTTAGGACCGAGGTTCAGAAGGGTATTAGACTGCGATGCAAGGCAGTATAAGGAGATCACCTTGGAGTTTCACTCCACTTTTGAATTCAAACAGGGGAAATTCGATGAGAAGGAGGCAGTTTTCTTCGCCCTGGGCAGGAAATCTTACGAGATGACCATACCTCAGTTTGCAGTAGCCCTACAATTCTATACTCAAGAAGAAGTTGAAACCGATGAGTTCAGGACCAGTCTGCAGGGAGTATACAAGAAACCCCACCCACATGCTGTCCCGGTGAGAGAACTGGCTAGATTCTGGGGGACTATTTCTCGGGTTCCCTATTCAAACAACATGGTGGCAAGCGATATCACTGATCCGATCCTTCGATTTATTCACAAAATACTCGCAGCCACTCTTGTGGGTAGAGGTCAGGGCGATAACAAGGTAAACCAGATCAGTTTATTTTGTTTGATGTGTATGGTAGAGGGAAGAAACGCCAACCTGGCGACTATTTTTGCATTGTCAATGAGGAGACCATGGAGAGGCGGTAGGGGGGCAAGGATCTACTGTGGTCCTTATGTGACATGGTTAGCCGAGAGTTTAGGGGTGTTTGACAGGTACCCGGCTGAGCGGATGAGGCAGGGTCCTGCGCCATGTGTTATGAGAGTTTCTGATTTGCAGGCTTCGGGTATTCTGACATATTCCGACCCGCCAACATGGGCAGTATTAGTGAGGGTCCACAGATTCCACCTCCGGCAGGTACACCAGCAGAGGCAGCTATGCAGAGCTCTATACCTCCACGATATCAGGTTCCACAGAGGACCCGCCAGTATAGGCCAGCACCTCAGTACCCTACTAGACAGCCACCACCCGATCAGATCACACTAGAGACTCTTTATGAGCGGATGGACACTGGGTTCGCTCAGATGGATCTTGGGTTTGCCAGGATGGATGCGGGCTTTGTTCGCCAGGATCGTAGGCAGGATATGCAGGATAATGCGATTCGACATATGATGGGACAGATGAACATACCTGTCCCAGATTTTTTCAGCCTGCTGCCATCTTGAGTCAGTTTCCGATGCCCGGATTTTATAATCCGACTGGTCAGGGTAGTTCGCATCGGGAGGCCTCAGGATCAGGTCACGGTGGCTATGCAGACATGGAGCCAGAGTTCCCAATTCTTGGTGAAGACGAAGAGGATGAAGAGGAAGATGAGGAGTGAAGAGACAGAGCGTGTGGATGCAGCTTAAGTTTACTTCACATCTTAGTATTTTTTTTTATCTTTTATGCTGTTTTTATCCTTTCCTAATGGTCTGTACTTTAAACTATGGTTGGTTGGGATTTGGGTTGGTTGTTTGGTTTTGTGGTTGAACTTTGACCTGTTACACTCTTATCGTTTATTATCCTTGTTGGTATTAGCTGTTTGATGATACCAGTTTTGCTGAGCAGTTTGGAGTAGAGAGCACATGTGGAATTGACTGGCACACTGACAGTCTCACATATTCAGCTAAGTCGTTTCCACTTGCATTCATAATTATTTACAAGATTTAGTTTTCTTTATCTTCAGTAGGTAGTTTGTCAGTTTCTGTTTTCCATCTTTGCATTGAGGACGATGCAAGATTCAGTGTGGGGATGGGAAATATGAGTCATAGTTGTTGCTTTGGTTTTTAGTTTAGTAGTTTAAAAAAAAATAAAATAAAAATAAAAATAAAAAAAATAAAAAAAAAAAATAAAAAAAAAATTTTGGTAATATATATTGTTTCTTGAAAGAAGCTTTTTGCATCTAAATGGAAGATGATATAATTACCGGATTTCGTGATCTCTAAAAAGTTAAAACAATCTTGTTTTCTAAAAAAAAAAAAAAAAAAACACAAAAGTGATATGTGATTAGGATGTGTTGGTAGGCCCAACCGGCTTTGAAAAATCCCCTTAAGTGTTTAATTAATGACACCTTAAGAAACACTTAGAAATCTCGTGGGTTATCATCTTGGGAGTATACGGTAAGGCTGAAAACTGCTAATATAGTGAAAAAGGGCCATTGAAAGTCCACCCTAGGATTGTGCAATTGGTGAAACATGAAAGCAACACGAAAAAAAAAAAAAAAAAAAAAATTGACAAAGCCTATGGTGTTGCTCAAGGGGATGGTGACTCAGTGGGAAACAGCCCTCTAGGTGGAGTCTTATAAAAATATATATATATATATATAAAAAAAAAAAAAAATAAATAAAAATAAAATAAAATAAAATAAAATAACAAAAGCATTTTCGGGTCTATGTTGTTGTTCATTGGGATAGTGACTCAGCGGATAACAGCCTCTAGGACGAGATGTGAAAATCTAATAAAATAGATTGCTCATGAGAATCCATTATTCGTTCCAGGTTGGTATTTAAACCTGGAGGGGTGTGTACAGAAAATGGTAGGGCAGTCCCTGTACCTTATAAGCTTGAGGTGGGACTAGGTTGAGTCGTGTGCGTCCAAGTGTGAGACCCATAGATTTTAAAATCAACGAACTTGAACATAAAACTTTACACGAAAGGGGGTTTGATGAGTCGGTGGTTGGGTTTAGGTGGATTACAATACCGGCAATCGTAGTCACATCCTTTATGTGTTTATTTATCTATATTGTTTGATGTTTGACTTTATAGAGAACTTGCCTTTCCGGTTATGATTCCATTGCAAATTAACTATTTTTCGAGGACGAAAAAAGGATAAGTGTGGGGATATTTGATGTATTGCAAAATACATCGGTTATTCATGCATATTTTGTTTAGTTTTTATTTGTTTAGCGTCGTTTTCCTTTAGAATAGATAAACTTTTGTTTTATTTTATTTTGCAGGCCTCGTGGGTTAAAAAGAGCCTAAGTAAACGGAAATACAAGAAGAAACGAGTCCCGAATCGGTACGCGAGATCACAAGCTGAAAGGAAGTCAAAGTCTGAATCTAGGAGCAGCTGGCGGGGCGCGACCCATTTGCCAGATCCTCTCGCGGCCCGCGAGAGAGTGTGCGAAAGTGTATATTTGCTTTAACAAGGTGGCGGGTGGCGACCGGATTTGTAAAGCCTCTCGCGCCCCGCGAGAGGCCCGTATCTGCAGAAAGGTCGTATTTAACCTACTTAAGCCCTCTTGAAGAAAGGTAAAGAACCCTAATTACGAAAGAGGCAGATCTTGGACGATTGGGAGAGGACAAATCGAGTCATTTTGAAGCATTCGGAGCATCCGGTTCGAAGATTGAAGGCAAGGAAGCATTCGGGTCGACCTTGTGACGTTCGGGTGTCTTTATTTTCATTCTCTTTTCGTCTTAGATGTTTCGTTTCATTGTTTCAACTTTACTCTTGATTGAAACTGCAATTATGAGCGGCTAGACACTTTGTTACTACCTAGATTGGATGATTGATTGTTAAAGTTATGATTTTTATGGGATTCTTATGAAAACCTTGGTAGTCTTTGAATTGTAAGAATAGTTGGCTCTTTAATTGAATGCATATGAATTTGAATGGGTTTGGTTGTTGTTTATTTGCTTTACATAACTCTTGGTGACGGTCTTTATCACGTAATAGAGTTGTGTTAGGTCTTGAGTTTTGGTGATTGTCTATGTCACATAATAAATTTAGGATCTTTAATGTTGAAGGTACAATAGACTTTAAAAGCAATTAATCGGTAATCTACTAATTCAAGTGTTTTGCTAATCTCATAATCTGTGAGGTGCGAGTTTATTGGTAGATCTAAGTCATTAAGCTGCAAGGCAGGAGCTTCTGTGAGGGAGTGGCCCTTTTGACTAATGTCTAGCAAGTTCAATTAATAGAGTTCAACTTACTTTGATTTAGATCCCGTGAAGGAGTGAATCACATAGGTACTTTCATAGACCCATTAGACATCTCGTGAGAGTGAGTCTAGCAACCGGTAGTTACACTAATCTTAGGATGTCACTTTAGTACTCTTGAGAGTGATTAGGAGGCTTTAGGCGTCCCAAAAGGTGAGAACTTTAAGATTCCGGTTCCCCAAAGTTTATAATTTCCCAAACCAATCATCTCTAAACAAAATCAGGATTCCAATCTAGGTAGTGCCTTTCTATCATCCAAGTTAAGTTGTTCTTAATTCGTGCCTTTAGTTATTTCTAGTTTTCAATTACTTGTCTTTTGTAGGAATTGTTAGACAACCCCCCTTTTTCAAGAACAAAACAAACAGTCCGTGTCTTTTTAGACTAGATCGAGTTAATTATTGCAATACATTAGAGTCTTGTGGATTCGATATCCGGACTTACTTTAACTATACTAGAGTCGACCGGTATACTTGCCGGTTAGTAGTTTAGTGTCATTTAGTAAGTCTAGAGTATTACTTAGTGTCTAGAATAGGGTTAATTTAAGTCGTTTGTACTAAATTACTTTCTGCACATCAGATATGGTGAAATCGTGACGGGAGGCAAACATAACACAGTCAGCTTTAATTGCGAAATCACTATGTATTAATATCAATTTGTTAATGGACTAGCTAGCTATTACAATGCACATGCTTATTATACACTATTGATAAACTGTTATGTTTATACGCAAACTCTTGAACTCACCAACCATGTGTTGACTTTTTAGTATGCTATTCTCAGGTCGTTAATCTGGACTGCTGATAGGAGCACTACACGAGTCAGCATGCATTTTAGAGATTTAAACTTCAAACATAATTACTCGTCTTTTATTTATGGTTTACAATACTTGGTTGGCACTTGTTTTGCCATATGGTACTTTCACTTGTTTAGGGTTGTTTTATTTACTTTACGCTTCCGCATGTCTTCTAAAGTTTGAACTCTACTTTGGTTTACGTTAAACGTAGCACATAGAGTCGTTCCGAGTAACTATTGACTGTGATCCTGGTTTGTTCACACGCCTCGCAGTAAAACTCCGCACGTGGATTTTGAGGGTGTGACAGATTGGTATCAGAGCCATTGGTTATAGAGAACTAGGTTGCATACACACTAGACTATAACCGCACACAGTTAGTTAGTTACTTGTTCCTGATTTTTCTACTGTATACTCATTGGCATACACAACGCACTCTCTACAGCATGGCATCTTCATCGAGAGCACGTGGTAAACGACCAGCATCACCCACACGATCCGAGTCCCCACCTCCAGGACGGTACCTGACGATGGACTGGACTGGCCTCGTTTGGACTATCCACGAGGTGAGTTCGACTGGGATCAACCATTTGTGCCACCCGAACGTGACCCTCCACGAGACTGGAGTTTCTACCCTGAGTTTGTGGATCACCTTATGTATAGGGAACGTGTGCCTACATCAAGACCCCGAACTAGGACCAGCACTGAACACCCACTACCTCCACTTCCGCGGACGGTGCAGTCCAACGAGCAGGTTATTGCTGCATTGGTAGCAGCACTGGACACGGAGCAACACCGGGTCTAGCGACTCACTGGCAATGTCTGTACACTACAGCACGAAGTGTACACACTGCGACATCACTGGATGAACTCGTGAAGTATCATGGTAAAACCTTCGAGGGGTGTTACCAAATGCGGGATGGTTACCAGACGCTGAGTGGACGCGTGACCGCATGAGAGCAGCGCGATGAAGCAACCGACAACAGGATTGCTGCTATAGAGGCCCAGTTGGCGGCACTTCAGATAGCCTTAGCTCCTGCTCCTGCACAGGCCCCCGAGGAGGAGGAGGAACCCGAAGAGGAACCTGAGGAAGAACCTGAGGAAGAACCTGAGGAAGAACCAGCGGAGATGGATGAAGATAGTGACAATTCAGACATAGTTGATTAATTCTATTTCATGTCTTTTAAACAACTTGGACTATGTAGCGTTTCCTTCTTTTGGAACCTATGTGGGAAGGGTTGTTTCCCCACTTGAACTAGAAACTTAAATTTTGACATTGGTGAATACATTGTGACTTATTTACAATTTATTTATCTTGGTTATCATTTTGTTATGAATGTTGTGGATGTGATGATTTATTATTTCTTATTGTTTACTATACTTCAATGAGATGAATATGTTTGATGTTACTCATTATTGTGTTATGAATGTAAAGTGAACAATGGACGCCCGAGGATGAGAACGTGGACGTGGCCGAGGACACGGGCGCGGGCGCGGACGAGGTGCCGGTGACCAAGGTGCCGGTGACCAAGGTGCCAGTGGCCAAGGCGCCGGTACAATTAATATGACTCCTGTGGAATTGGCTGCCTTAATAAATGCACAAGTCCAGGCGGCAGTAGCTGCTGTCCAAGTAGAACAGGCCGCAGGTAAACGATACCGGAAAAGTTTGTCAATACTCTAGTTAACCAAATAAGATGTCTAATCAAATATTTATCGTGATAAAGCAGGACCTCCAGCATGTACCTACAAGTCCTTCATGGACTACAAGCCTCACACCTACAGTGGAACCGAGGGTGCTGTAGGGTTAGTAAGGTGGTTTGAGAAGACGGAATCTGTGATCTCAAAGTGTAACTGTCCACCTGCTGACCAAGTGAAATACGCAACCGAGACGTTGGATGGTGCTGCACTGTCTTGGTGGAATGCTCAAGTGCAAATGCTAGGGCAAGCCATGGGAAATGAGCTCCTGTGGAATGAGTTTAAAGAGATGATGACCGAGGAATATTGTCCTCGAAGCGAAGTCCAAAAGTTGGAGATGGAATTTTGACAGTTGAAAATGCAGGGTTCAGAGATCGAGGCTTATACCACAAGAACCCATGAGCTGGCCACCCTGTGTCCAGGGATGGTGAACGAGATGCATAAACGAGTAGAACACTACATTCGGGGTTTGGCGCCCGAAATTAGGAGCATGGTGACTTCCTCTAACCCCGCCACTATACAACAAGCTATCCGACTAGCCCACAAACTAACTGACAAAGCTGTGGAGCAAGGATGGTTGCCAAAACGGGGCGCTGCTGCAAGCGTGCCCGACAACAAAAGGAAGTGGGATGCCTCCAACAACACCAACACCACCAACAACAATAGGGCATCATCATCCGGCGGTCAACACCAACCTCAACAACAACAACAACAGCAGCAACAAAGAAGGTTTGATAACAATCGTAATTTCAACCAGACAGCCTCGAACAATCAAGGACCGAGCAGCTATGGTGGTAAACAGCCGATGTGCACGCGGTGCAACTATCATCACGTTGAGAGATGTGACAATTACAAGTGTCAGCGGTGTGGTAAAATGGGACACTTGGCTAAGGATTGTCGTGGTGAGATGGTTAGGAAACCACAGCAACCTCATGAGACTCCAAGGGTTGCTTTGAGTGTGGGAAAGAAGGGCACTACAAGCGAAACTGCCCGCAGTTGAGGAAGAACGGTAATGGCAATGGCCAAAACAACAACAACCAAGGTAACAACAACAACAAAGATGGGAACGGCAATGGTAATGGTGGTAATAATAATGGAGCCAAGGGGGAGCCTTCGTCATTGGCTCAGGTGAGGCTCTAAATGACCCTACTACTGTTACTGGTAGGTTTTCTGTTAATGGATGTTTCGCTACAGTACTGTTTGATACTGGAGCTGATAGGAGTTTCATATCCTTAAAGTTCTGTAGTCTCCTAAGTGATATCCCTTCTGCCTTAGAATCCAAATATACCGTAGAATTGGCTGACGGTAAACAGATCCATGTGACACACATTCTTAAAGATTGTAAGATAGAACTCGCTGGTCATACTTTCGCTATAGATCTTATGCCTGTTACACTAGGAAGTTTCGACGTTGTGGTAGGCATGGATTGGCTCTCAAATAAGCAAGCGGAAGTCATATGTCAAAAGAAGATCATACGAATTCCTGTTGCTGATGAAATTCTCACAGTCCGAGGCGATAGGAGTGGTGCAGTGATGGGCATCATCTCCTACATGAAAGCACAGAAGTTACTGCGAAAAGGTCGGTTGGCTATTCTAGCACTCGTCACCGATAAACACCGGAGGAAAAGGCGAATGGAAGACATACCCGTCGTACGAGACTTTCCCGAGGTGTTTCCAGAGGATCTTCCTGGATTACCACCTCATCATCAAGTGGAATTTCAAATTGAACTGACTCCCAGTGCAGCCCCGATTGCTAGAGCACCTTATCGATTAGCACCGAACGAACTACAGGAGTTGTCATCACAACTTCAGGAGCTTTTAGATAAGGGCTTTATTCGACCTAGCTCATCACCTTGGGGAGCCCCTGTTCTCTTTGTTAAGAAGAAAGATGGCACGTTTCGAATGTGCATCGATTATAGGGAGTTAAACAAAGTCACAGTTAAGAACCGATACCCTTTACCTCGCATCGACGACTTATTTGATCAGCTTCAGGGATCCAGTTATTATTCGAAGATCGACTTGAGATCTGGCTATCATCAACTCAGAGTCCGTGAGGAAGACATCTCCAAAACCGCATTCCGTACTCGTTATGGTCATTACGAGTTCTTGGTCATGCCTTTTGGGTTGACTAATGCACCTGCGGTGTTCATGGATCTCATGAATCGCGTGTGCAAACCCTATCTTGATCAGTTTGTTATTGTGTTTATCGATGACATACTGATATACTCTAAGACCAAGGAGGACCATGAAGAGCATCTACGATTAATCTTGGAATTATTGAAAAATGAGCAACTGTACGCCAAATTCTCTAAGTGTGACTTTGGATACGCAAAGTACAATTCCTAGGTCATATTGTTAATGAGAAGGGTATATATGTTGATCCTGCCAAGATTGTGGCAATAAAGAATTGGGCTATACCTAAAACACCGAGTGAGATACGGCAATTTCTGGGATTAGCGGGGTATTACCGACGATTCATAGAGGGATTTTCTAAGATTGCACAACCTCTCACCGCTTTGACCCACAAAGGAACGACATACAAATGGGGAGAAAGTCAAGAGGTGGCTTTTAAGCTATTGAAACAGAAACTCTGTAGTGCACCGATATTGGCACTGCCAGAGGGGACAGATGATTTCGTGGTGTATTGTGACGCATCCATTCAAGGATTGGGTTGTGTTCTGATGCAGCGCGATAAGGTGATAGCCTACGCCTCTAGACAACTAAAGGTTCACGAGAAGAATTATACTACCCATGATCTGGAGTTGGGTGCAGTAGTTTTTGCCTTAAAGATTTAGAGACATTACTTGTACGGTACCAAATGCACTATCTACACCGATCACAAGAGTCTTCAGCACATCTTTGAGCAAAAAGAGTTGAATATGAGGCAGCGGCGTTGGGTGGAACTTCTGAACGATTATGATTGCGCTATCAAGTACCATCCTGGAAAGGCGAATGTAGTTGTCGATGCCTTAAGCCGAAAAGAAACAGTTAAACCAAGGCGGGTGCGAGCCTTGCAACTCACGATCAGTACCCATTTGCCTGAACAAGTTAAGGAAGCACAAATAGAGGCCTTGAAAGAGGAAAACATTGTTTCTGAGTCATTACGGGGAATGGATAAACAATGGTAGAGAAAGAAGATGGAATTCGGTACTTCATGGATAGACTTTGGGTGCCTGTTTATGGAAATCTGAGGGATTTGGTTATGAGCGAGGCACAGAAGTCTAAATACTCTATACATCCTGGATCTGACAAGATGTATCATGATCTAAAGGCGCACTATTGGTGGCCTAACATGAAGGCAGATGTAGCTACGTATGTGAGCAAGTGTTTGACCTGCTCAAAAGTCAAAGTGGAATACCAAAAACCATCTGGACTGTTACAGCAACCCGAGATACCGATGTGAAAATGGGAACAAATTTCCATGGATTTTATCACTAAATACCCGGACTAATACTGGTTGTGACACAATCTGGGTCATTGTGGATCGGTTGACCAAGTCCGCTCACTTCCTTGCAATTAAGGAAACGGATAAGATGGAGAAACTAACCGATTGTATCTTAAGGAGATCGTTTCAAGACACGGTACCAATCTCAATTATCTCTGATCGCGATGCTCGCTTCACGTCACACTTCTGGCAGTCACTGCAGAAATCTCTGGGTACACGATTGGATATGAGTACTGCTTATCATCCACAAACCGACGGACAGAGTGAGCGTACCATACAGACTTTGGAGGATATGCTACGTGCTTGTGTGATTGATTTCGGGAACAACTGGGAAGTTCACCTACCTTTGGTGGAATTTTCCTATAATAACAGTTATCACACTAGCATACAGGCAGCACCTTTCGAGGCTTTGTATGGGAGAAAGTGTAGATCACCGGTTTCTGGGCTGAAATTGGTGATAGTCAACTAACGGGTCCCGAACTCATTCATGAAACAACTGAGAAGATTGTGCAGATACGGAACCGTATGGCTGCAGCAAGAGATAGACAGAAAAGTTATGCTGACAAGAGACGGAAACCTCTAGAATTCCAAATTGGAGACAAAGTGTTATTGAAAGTCTCATCGTGGAAAGGCGTAGTTCGGTTTGGCAAGCGAGGAAAGCTGAATCCGAGGTATGTTGGACCATTTGAGATACTGGAAAGAATAGGTCCGGTGGCCTATCGACTAGCCTTGCCTGATTCGCTAAGTGGAGTCCACAACGTGTTTCACGTTTCCAATCTGAAGAAGTGTCTATCTGACGAGACACTAATTGTGCCACTAGAAGACGTTCAAGTGGATGACCAATTGCGTTTTATTGAAGAACCCGTCGAGGTGATGGATCGTGAGGTGAAAACACTTAAGCAGAGCAAAATACCTATAGTCAAGTTCGTTAGAACTCGCGGCGTGGACCGGAATTCACGTGGGAACGTGAGGATCAAATGAAGCTTAAGTACCCTCAACTGTTCGAGACGATGCCTGCAGACAAAGGTATTGATTTAAATTTCAGGACGAAATTTCTTTCAACATGGGGATGATGTGACAACTTATCCAAAACTCACTCGATTTCGATTTCTGTGTGCCAATGCAGTAGACCAGTGATGGAACACTCTCACCGTGTGATGGAACACTCTCACGTGTGATGGAACACTCTCACCATGTAACGCAATTTTCGGGACGGAAATCCTTTCAACATGGGGATAATGTGACATCCGGTAATTTTCCGTTACCAAACTCCGTTAGTTCCGTTAAGTTAGCATACACGTGTCGTAAGCACACACTAGTTGTCGTTTGACGTTGGTGACTTAAAAATAATTAATAGGTTAATTTAATAATAATCTAGTGATAAGATGATTATTATTTTATGTTTATGTTTTTACGCGATTTAAAGACTATTCAAGAATTTTATCGCGTAACGCGAAAACGCGTGTGTTAATTCGTATGTTGCGCGTTTTATAGATAAAAATATATAATGGTTATTACTAGTTTATATATTTGTTAAATGGTTAAAAACACTTTTAAAAAGAAGTTAAAAGCTGAATTTTTATAAAATACAAGTTAGAAGGGTTAAAATTGTACATGTGCTTAATTAATCTAACAAAAAAAAATAACCCTAGCCCCCATCCCTTGTTCGACGTGACCAGCCACCCCTCTCCTCCTTTCTGCGATTTCAGCCAAGAACCAAGCATTAGAACCTGATTTTGATCGATTTTAACAACATAACACATTAGAATCATCAATTGCAAGCCAATACAAGTTTAAGGTTAGATTTTTTATGAGTTTTGCATGAATATCTATAGAACCGAGACTAGGGCTGCGAATTGGGGTTAATGTTGCTGAAATCTTGATGTTTGATGATAATGAGTTAGTTTGATTGTATGAATGTTGTTTAACGTTGATTATGCATGAATTGTGTGTTTTAGTGGATTGATCATGAACTTTGATTATAGGCAACCCTAATTCAAAATTGATGATGATAACATGGAATTGATGATTGTTAGATGATTATATGATGTTAGTTGGGTTGTATGAATGTTGAATGATGTTGATTTTGCAAGAAATCTAGGGTTTGATCATCTAGTTCATACATTGCCATAAGAGGAAACTTTTTTGGTTCTTGGAATTCATGATTTGATGATTCTAAGATGTTGGATGTAATGCTTAGATGTTAGTTTAATTGAATTGTGCAAGAAAATCCATGAAATTGTGATGTTGATCATGACTTACTAAACGTAGAAACTTTTATGTATGATGTCTGGGAATTTGGATGTTTGGAGGTGATTAGCATGTTAGGATGAATGTTATGAACTTGAAATAGTATTTTAATGATGAATTAGATACAATTGGGTGTTTACTAGATTTTGGGTATTACTTTCCCAAAGGAAAACTTTATTTTGGATAATCATTGAATATTGAGAATTGGACTTATTCATGGCTTTAGGATCATGCTAGAATGATTGTTATGAATGTCTAAAGTGGTAGAATCTGTTAATTGGGTTGTATGGAATGTTTATATGGTTATTGGGTGAATTATGCACTTGGATGGTCATGTATGGTTTGGTATGTTGATTAGTAACTAGGACATCATGTTTGGGACTGGAATTGAGCACATTAATGTATGTTACATGTATTGGGCATCTTGTATGTGTTGTGGATAGTATGGATGACTTTTTGGTAAATTATCTTTTTTGACCCATATATGCTAAATCATGGCTATAGGTCATGTAAGTAGGTATGCATGATCTAACCTGCTATATGATACAATAGTTGTGTTATGAACGCACTGAGTATGCTAGATGCTAAGAATTTACATAACTTGTATGATATGTGCATAGTATGATGATTTAAGCAATGTATTAGGAAGGTAGCATCAAATGTGATTCATTGGAATGTTAACCATGTATGTTATATGCTTATGTATGTTTAAATGGTTTACAACACATAATGTCACCAACGGGTCAAACAGGTCAACTAGGTCACATGTATGTTTTTTTATAGAACCTTGAGTTCTTTGTTTGTAGAACACTTAGGGTTTCTCTTGAGATGTTGTGTACATGTACTTATGTACTTGTGTGTTCTAGGTAACCTTGAAGGTTGTCTTTCCACTCGTTCTTGTCAAGTTAAGCCCTAGATATCTATCACGCGTATCAGGTGAGTTCATGCCCCACTGTTTTATTAAATCTCTTTTGGGGGAGATAGCATATTGGTAATGTTACAACGCTTTTATATTTAAGATGTGTATGATATTAATATAGTGCTGTTTACTATGATAAAGTCCTCACACTTTCGAATTGTTAATATTGGATAGTGGGGAAACTTGGGTAGTACTACTGGGTCTGACGAGCCCCACCTGTGTGACTCGAGGTCAACCGGGTGCAATTTGTCCTATGATTATTCGTCACGATATGGTGAAGTCGTGACGGGAGGCAAACATAACACAGTCAGCTTCAATTGCGAAATCACTATGTATTAATATCAATTTGTTAATGGACTAGCTAGCTATTACAATGCACATGCTTATTTATACACTATTGATAAACTGTTATGTTTATACGCAAACTCTTGAACTCACCAACCATGTGTTGATTTTTAGTATGCTATTCTCAGGTCGTTAATCTGAACTGCTGATAGGAGCACTACACGAGTCAGCATGCATTTTAGAGATTTAAACTTCAAACATAATTACTCGTCTTTTATTTATGGTTTACAATACTTGGTTGGCACTTGTTTTGCCATATGGTACTTTCACTTGTTTTGGGTTGTTTTATTTACTTTACGCTTCCGCATGTCTTCTAAAGTTTGAACTCTGGTTTGGTTTACGTTAAATGTAGCATATAGAGTCGTTCCGAGTAACTATTGACTGTGATCCTGGTTTGTTCACACGCCTCGCGGTAAAACTCCGCACGTGGATTTTGAGGGTGTGACATGAAGTAAATGTTCTTGAACTTGGAGGATGATCACTAGATGAACATGGTTGATGAAGATGAGATGTTCAAGGTGCTTGGATGATGTTGAAAGTGAGAGATATCAAGAGGTGATTGTTTGCATTGTATGGAAACCAAATGTTATGATGACAACCGAGAGAAAGAGAGAGAACCAAGAGATCGTGGCGGTTATGGTGGATGTTGGTCGATGGCGGTGGTAGTGTGGATGGTGTCCATGGCCGAGAGGTTCAAGGAGACTAGGAAGTCATCATGACTTCTAGTTCTAGACTTTTGAGGTGGTGTATTTAACTAATTAGGTGGAAATTATGTGCTAGGTGTCATGTCTTAGAGAGTGATTAGTGTATGTATAGTGCTAGGTGTCATTCACTAGTGTTAATGGCATTCTAAGTCATTAAGTTAAGATTTATTTTTTAATTAGTCTAATGGTCAACTAATTAAGATTAGTTTAAGTTATCAATCCTAATGATTGAGAATCTTGTTTAGTTTGTGTATTAGTTTGGTGTTCAATTGATTATGATTAATTTGTGTTTAGTTTTTGGTATCAACTTTCTAGTAGCTAACTTGATTGGTTAATGATTATTTAAGTTTTTAATCTTAGTTCATTACCCATTAGGTGAAAGCACTTATCAATAAAGTAACTAAATATACAATATTATGATTTGGTAACTTATATGTCTTTAACAACTTATATGATTCATATTCCCAAATATTTACATACGTGCACACATAAAATAATTATGTATGCATGCACGTTCATGAATCATATACACATATACATGCATATTCAAATATATACAAAAATCGTATAAAGTTAGTCAAGTAAAGTCACCTTAGTAAATTCTACTAAAGCATATATATTGTTAATTTATAATAATTCCGAAGTTTTAATATGCCTAACCTTAATTTTAGGGATGTCACACTACAGCACCTATTCATGAACCTTTCATTCCCACTCCCACTCCTAAGCCTACCAAATTCCTATGTTGACTTATCAAGTACTAATGATCAACTACTCTATATCTCCAACAACTAAATCTCATCCATCATCATCTTTTAGCATATGGTATCAACAGACCTCACATCCCTTTCACCAACCTACTCTTCAAACTCAGCCTTGTTAGTGAACAAGCAAACTTCTTCCAACTCTCTAAAAAAGTTATGGAATGCATTCATATAGATTATCTTGAGGAGATGGACATCAACTATTAGATAGACATGATCTCCTTGAAGGCTAAGCAGTTTCAGTAGAGAACTTAAAGAAAGTTCCTTAGGCAAAGAAGATCAGGTTATAGGATTAATAAGAGCAAAGTAAAGTGTTTCAACTGCAACCAGCTGGGACACTTTATCAAAGAATGCAAAGAACCTAAGTCAAACCCATCTCCCCTAAACTCATCAAACTTCAAACAACCCTCAACTTATCAAAGTCCCTCTACTTCTACCAGCCAAAGACATTGTAACACCCGGCCCCTTGTATCACCAATATTGTCTGCTTTGCCTAGAGGAGCTCACGGATTTGCTTTTGGTGCCCGAGTGAAAACTTACCTAGGAGGTCACCTATCCATGGATTGTTGCCACCTGAGCATGCTTAACTGTGAGTTTCCTATCATCCACAGCCAATACGCCCAAAACGCGTTGCTGATATTTGAGACCAGAGATTCCTTATGAAGCAGGAATATCTCCTGTCCATGGCCGATGTGGGATTTACCTAAAGTGTTACACCCCCCCCCTTTTGGACTAATTATCCTCGATGAGGTTTGGCCCACATCCCATCTATGGATGTGGGATTTGCCTAAGGTGTCCTGTAAGGCCCGCTCCCTAGACCTCACAGTTGGACAATCATCGCACTATAACATTAAACATTACATAATTCATAAAAATACGCAGCAAAAATTCATTTAACCAAAAGCCATTCATTATCTTATAACTACTGTTGTTATGTAACACAACATCTGTAACACCCGGATATTTCCTTGAAGCCGACGAAGGAAGAAAAAATAAATAAAGTCCAAAATCGGGGGACCAAACTCGCCAACGCGAGAAAGTTGGGTAAGTGGAGATGTTTAAAGGGAGAGGGCAACCCTTACCCTCTCCCCACACCCATATTTCAGCCAAAAAGAGAGAAAGAAGAGAGAAAAGGAAGAAAAGAGATAAGAAAGCTTGGTTCGAGTGGGTTCGGGCTTGAAAATCGTCGTGTAGCGGGTCTAAGCAAACTCTTCTTCTTGGTGTAGTTTGTGTGAGTTCTAGGAACCTATTTTACTCGTTTTCAACCGATTTGGGGCTGGAACACATAGTAAACCCGTTTTTGTATGTGTGTGTGTTTGACCCATTTGGATGTGTTGGCGTGTGATGCGTTTGGAGTTTTTTCCGGGCTTGTGTGTGCTTGAATGGTGTTGTGGTATGCATTCCTAAGGTTTAGGATGGTTGATTTGGGTTTAGAATGGGTTTGGATGAGCTTGAAGGTCGAAAATGGCAGATTGGGTTCGGGATGAACTGCATTCTGCATCAGCTAGGGCTAGGCGACCGACTGGAGGCCATACGGCCGATTGAAGTGCGATTGGAGTTCATTCGCACTACTGAGGTTCTGTCGCAGCACTGGGGGTCCAGTCGCATGGGGAGTCATGCGACTGAGGACCATTCGTATGAGTACTCATTCGCATTGAGTCCATCCGCATTGAGTCCATCCGCATGAGAGCCCATTCGCATAAGTGCTCATTCGCATTTGTGTCCATCTGCATAAGGTCCACTAGCAACGTGTTCATTCGCATGGATGTCCATTCACACAAGCCTTAATCGTCTGGTGTTCATCCACATTGGTCCATTCGCATGATGTTCAGTCGCCTGAAGGCCATGCGACTAAAGGGTGCCATTCGCCCAAATAGGGCTGGTGTACCCGAGGAAAGGCGTAGTTTAAATTCCTGTCTTTCGGGGAAAAGTGCAGATGTAAGTTTTAACATGAAAGTCCCCGTAAGTTCAAGTAAGATGATAGTTGGGGTCTTAGAGGGTATCAAGGGCATGATGACGTTGCATGTTATGCATGATATATGTTATGTGTGTATAAGGATGCCCTGTATGATGATACTACTGTGTATGTTGATGTTCGTTATTATGATGTATGTTTATCTTTCCCGTGGCTTTACGTGTTTGTCAATGAATGAAATGAAAGTATTATGTAATGTAAAGTGGAAGATAATGAAAGAGAAACATGATGAATGAAGAGGGTAAAGCTTGCAAGCAAATGTATGAGGTGAGCTACCTTGTGGTTGCAACAAACTCGAAATGGGATCCTTGTCATTCGACCTCAGTAATCGTGGCTGTGAACCACGAAGAGGGTAAAGCTTAACACTGTGATTAACCATTTGTACAGAACCACTGCTGCATACTCTAGGTACTGTGATTGACCATTGTACAAGAACACCTAAAACCATCGAATTCTTACCTTGAATTCAAATCCATCTTGAACTTATCTCTATAATCCAAAGCTTCTCTTCTTTCTTTCTTTAGAAACCGGTTGAAATGATATGCGCAGACAACATGGGCGGCCATACCATCTTTTGCTCCCACTTTTGATACTTTTTGTCCTTTTGACACTTTTAACCTCTCACTTGGGTTAAATTATGTTTCCTTCTTTGATTCACGTTTATTCATGTAAGGGACTAACCAGTTGGATTACAATATCATTGCAGGTCTCGTGACATCATTTCGCACAACAACATGCATGCGAAATATGCATGTTGAGCAACAAAGTCGCACGAATAGAAGTTGCATGCATGCATGCGAAATGTATACAAATTGCATGCATGTGAAAGTCAGGCAAAAAGCTGCATGCATGCAAAAATAAGGATGAAAAGTGGAAGTCCACGTATGCAATAATTCCCTTGGAAAAATGAAGCTTGCGACAATGCATGTCATGCGAAAACTGTGTGTGTGTTTATTTCATTGTAATGCGAAAAGTCCATACATGTATATATATGCACATGCAAGCTCAGTTAGTCTGTGTGCCACATTTCACCACCAAGAGACATTTTAAGTGTGTGTTTATTTTCGCTCAATTGAGCAGATCACTTTTGTGATTTTCCACCTTCGGGTGAGATCGATCTTGTATCGATTATCATTGTAATCATTCGACATCATATATACATTTGAATTACAATGATTCTGCGCTTAATATCTTGTTCTCTCGGTTGATTTGATTAGATTGCGCACCCGTCCTCGCGTTTTATCAAGTGCAACTATCAAACGACGTGAGTTCGATCGGATTTTGGACTTTACATTTGGTATCAGAGCAAGGTGTTGCTCTTGATACAACGGATCATTATTCCGCGATCTTCCATTCGAGGACGTTAAACAAATTGAAAGTTTATCCGGTTTCATCAAGGAGTTATTCGAAACCGAGAACACACACAAAACAGATTCAGATTGCAAGATCTTATGAAGTGTTGAAGCTCAAAAGTTGTTGAATCTGATTTAATATCCGCTAGTGCGAGAACCTTCGTAAGAAAGGTTTTGTTGAAGATTGAAGTTGTAGACCGCACACCAAGTGTTTGTGTAAATGCTCAGGTTACAAAACGATATCACAATCCAAGGGGGAGATTGTAAGGGACTAATTAGTTGGATTACAATATCGTTGCAGGTCTCGTGACATCATTTCGCACAACAACATGCATGCGAAAATATGCATGTTGAGCAACAAAGTCGCGCGAATAGAAGTTGCATGCATGCATGCGAAATGTATACAAATTGCATGCATGCGAAAGTCAGGCAAAAAGCTGCATGCATGCGAAAATAAGGATGAAAAGTGGAAGTCCACGTATGCAATAATTTCCTTGGAAAAATGAGCTTGCGACAATGCATGTCATGCGAAAACTATGTGTGTGTTTATTTCATTGTAATGCGAAAAGTCCATGCATGTATATATATATGCACATGCAAGCTCAGTTAGTGTGTGTGCCACATTTCACCACCGAGAGACATTTTAAGTGTGTGTTTATTTTCGCTCAATTGAGCAGATCACTTTTGTGATTTTCCACCTTCGGGTGAGATCGATCTTGTATCGATTATCATTGTAATCATTCGACATCATATATACATTTCAAATACAATGATTTTGCGCTTAATATCTTGTTCTCTCGGTTGATTTGATTAGATTGCGCACCCGTCCTCGCGTTTTATCAAGTGCAACTATCAAACGACGTGAGTTCGATCGGATTCTGGACTTTACAATTCTTTCTTTCTCGTCTATTAAAAATTATCCGGGTGTTACAAGTCCACCCACTTATATAGGTTTCGTCCCTTAAACCTATTATTCCTCAAACAGAAGAGGGTAATGCTGCCTCATCTTTTCTTCAGTCTCCCACGTAGACTCGGATCCCTTCCTGTGCTTCCATTGTACACGCACAAGAGGAACCACATTATTTCTTCAACTTTTCTCCTTACGATCAATGATCGCCACTGGTTGCTCCACATAGTTGAGCCGTTCATCTACTTCAATATCTTCTAGTGGTACAACCATATCCTCGTCTGCCAAACACTTCCGCAAATGAGATACATGGAATGTCGGGTGAATTCCACTTAATTTATCGGGTAGTTCTAACCAATAGTCAACCTCTCCCACTCGAGCAATAATTCGGAAAGGCCCTTTATACCTCGGGTCAACTTACCCCGCTTTCTGAACCGTATGATCCCCTTCCAAGGTGAGACCTTCTACATAACTCGGTCGCCCACGCTGATTCGATCGGTCTGCACCTCTTGTCGGCGTATGACTTTTGTCTATCCTTCGCCGCTTTCATAAAGGCTTTGATCCTTTCAAGCTTCTCAGTTGTAGTCTTTATCACCTCAAGGCTTCCCAACTCTTTCTGCCCAATGTCTCCCCAACATGTGGGTGTTCTACATGTCCTACCGTATAGCATTTCGTAAGGTGGCATGCCAATGTTGGCATGATAACTATTGTTCTACGAAAACTCAACCAACGGTAAGTGTTCATCCTAACTTCCTTCAATATCGATCACACACGCCTGAAGCATATCTTCAAGCGTCTAGATCGTCCGCTCAGACTGACCGTCTTTCTGAGGATGATAAGTTGTGCTAATGTGTAGCCTCATCCCCATCGCATCATGGAATCTCTTCCAAAACTTGGATCTAAACTGAGTGTCACGGTCTGACATGATAGACATCGGCACACCATGACGAGCTATAATCTACCTGATGAACAGATCCGCCAAAATCTCAGATGAATACGTCTCGCGGATCGGTAGGAAGTGAACACTCTTTGTCAACCGATCAACAATCACCGATATGGTATCACACCCCCTTGTCGTATGAGGTAGCTTAGTAATAAAATCCATGGTGATGTGCTTCTACTTCCACTCGGGTATATCCAATGGTTGGATCTTCGCGTATGGTTTTTGATGCTCTGCCTTCACTTGTAAGCAAGTAAGACCCTTACTCACATACTCCACTACGTCACGTTTCATACCCGGCCATCAGTAGTCTGTCTTTATGTCTTGATGCATCTTGGTAGCACCGAGATGATTGGAGTATCAAGTCTTATGAGCTTCATCCATAATTCTCCCTCGTAGGTCTTCATATTGAGGAATCCACATTCGTCCATTTCAGGTCTTAACACCATGTGTGTTTTCTCCTAACTCCGAGACTAGTCCTCTCATCCTTTCAGAGTTAAGGCGATCTTCTTTCAACGCCTCATTCTGAAACTGTTTGACTTGCATCATCACATCTGAGGTCATCATTAACCGATATGCCTTCATCCGAATCGGCTAGGGTCTCTCCTTTCAGCTAAAGGCGTCGGCCATAATGTTGGCCTTGCCCGGATGGTAATGGATCTCATAATCATAATCCATGATAGCTCTAACCATCTCCTTGATGGGTTTGTTAGAACATAAAATCATAGTTTAACCGTTTAAACTTTCAGAAAACGCAGCGGATATATATAGCTTTAAAACGATTTTTAAGCTGAAAGTTATGTTCTTTAATGACCATATAAGTGTACAAAACAAACCCATAATCAAAGGATCATATATGTGAATGAAACAAGCTATGAACAATACATAAATGTACATAAAATCACAGCTTCAGTGAGCTGTGATTTACTACCTTACTGCAGCAGAATTTCGACCAAAAGAAGGAGATTTGAGATGCTTCAAATGGCCAAGAACTCAAGTGTAGAGATCCTCAAGTGTCTATACCCCAAGCTACTTTGCAAACCACCTTCTTGTTAGGAAGAAGACACAAAAACAACACAAAAACTCAGCTCCAAAACCCTGAAAACCTGCTGCTAGATCCGTAGCTTAGAGAGAGGAAGATGAGAGAGTTTTGTAGTTGTGTTGCATGTATGTTCAAAATGAGAATGTAAGAGTCTTTATCTAGTTAGTAGTGGTAGACAAGACTTGCATGTGGGTGTGTCTCCAAGAGAATATTGAGTTAGTGGAAACACACATGCATGTGTGTGTTCCAATCAAGAGAATAAAAGACTAAAGAAAAACACATGCACACATGCATGATCACATGGTGGACGGCCTCTTGGCCTAATTTATGTGTTTTTGCTTTTATTTTTTTTTTCTTTTGATTAATATTTGAGTTTTATAAAATAGGTGATCATATTTTATAAAATTCAAATACTAACACACATATATTGTCTAGTCTTGTAACTAGTTTATGCAATTAACCATTTAATTGTATAAGTAGTATACTCTCATCATATATTTAGTGTTATACAACTAATTTAAATAACACTTCAAATAATATCATTGAACAAAATATCCTAATAAATTGTTCCATCTCATATGCAACTTATTTAGAAAAACCCATTTTCTAAATTGGTGTAAATATTTAATTGCATGATCATATCATCAATTAAATATTAATTGGTGTTTGCTAAGCTTGTTATTGGGTATAACCCGACTTGGATCATAATGTACTAACCACATCATATTTTATGTGTCTTGGGCACATAGAATCCTACAATCTCCCACTTGCCCAAGATTCATAGAAGATTGATGCAAGCAGTAAATGACGCCTAACAACGGTTTACTACCCTTAATACGCATGACTTATAGCCATTCAATAACATTATCTCATTTAAGTACCCTACTTGAAA
This sequence comes from Flaveria linearis, assembly GCA_024085815.1. NCBI lineage: Eukaryota > Viridiplantae > Streptophyta > Magnoliopsida > Asterales > Asteraceae > Flaveria > Flaveria linearis. The sequence continues at coordinate 44,586,220 of CM044011.1, forward strand.
TGATTTAGGAGAACTAATCATCTATCCTTTTGTTACAGATGTCATGTTAAATCCAAGGACATAGAATGATCATTCCTTGTTGGTTTAACTTAATCAGGCCTTAGACATCTAACTCTCAACGAATAAGAGGAACAAATTCCATCTTGACTACATACGTTTCTCACAAACACTTCGTGTTATACCTGAACATACCCTTATGTACTGTCCACTATTTCAGGACAGTGAAGAATTAGCTCAAGGTATAATACTTGGTGAATATCAAAACCCAATATGTATCTCAGGTCGAAGGATACCAAATGATATTCGCCTTTACTCAAATTCACTTATGATCAATCAATAAGATTCCATGTAGTAAAATTTGAGATGCGGGTTAGTCCAATATTTGTATCCCACAAATATCTATGAACCTTGGTAGCAACTCATTGCTCTATATTCATCCTTATGAATATCAACCAATCCAAGTTCATAATAGTCTTACCCTCACACTTGTTCCCACAAGTTTGAACGACTACGGACATTTAGAGTAATTAATTTACTCATGGATTAAACATGCTAAATTGGAACATTAATTGAAACATTATAACCAAATAATCTTATTCAAATAATAAAAGTTCCACATATCCAAATACAAAATATACAGATCAAATCCAGTCACTAGAATATCGAAGTCCCATGGCACAAGTATGACTTTCATGCTTTGCCTTTTCAAGGAGCTTCGTGAGAGGATCCGCAATGTTTTGATCCGTGTGAACTTTGCGAATACATATCTTTCCCTTTTCAACTTCATCTCGTATATAGTTGAATCTCCGCTCAATGTGCCTAGTCTTTTGATGAGCACGGGGTTCCTTGATTTGAGCAATTGCACCCTCGTTATCACAAAATATCTCTAGGGGGTCCTGAATGGAAGGGACAACCCCTAGATCGGCAATGAATTTCTTCAACCATGCAGCTTCTTGAGCTGCCAATGAGGCGGCGACGTATTCTGATTCTGTAGTTGATAGAGCCACCACATCCTGCTTGGAGCTCTTCCAAGAGACCGCTCCTCCATTTAGAATGAAGATGTATCCCGATTGTGACCGAGAATCATCACGATCGGTTTGGAAACTCGCATCCGTGTAACCTTTTATAACGAGTTCCTCGTCACCAGATCCATAGATTAGGAACATATCTCTTGTCCTCCTTAGGTATTTAAGTATGTTCTTAACAGCCATCCAATGACTGTTTCCAGGATTTTGCTGGTAACGGCTTGTCATGCTTAAGGCGCATGACACGTCCGGTCGTGTGCATATCATTGCATACATGATGGATCCAATAGCAGATGCGTATGGGATTCCCTTCATTTTATCTTGCTCATCCTTTGAGCTTGGACATTGAGACGTACTCAACATCGTTCCTCTTTGAATAGGTACGGTGCCTTTCTTAGAGTTTTCCATCTTGAACCTTTTCAAGATCTTATCAATGTATGCACTTTGATTCAAACCAATCAACCGCCTTGATCTATCCCTATAGATCTTTATTCCCAGAATATAGGCGGCTTCACCAAGATCCTTAATGGAAAAACAACTTCCAAGCCAGGTTTTTACACCTTCCAAGGTTGGAATGTCATTTCCAAATAGTAGTATGTCATCAACATACAATACTAGGAAGGTTATTGTGCTCCTACTAGCCTTCTTATACACACAAGCTTCATCAGCGTTTTTGATGAAGCCAAATTTCTTCACTTCCTCATTAAAACGATGATTCCAGCTTCTCGATGCTTGTTTCAATCCATAGATTGATTTCTTTAACTTGCATACCTTATTAGGATGTTTTGGATCAACAAAACCTTCAGGCTGAACCATATAGACATCTTCCTCAAGATATCCATTTAGGAAAGCGGTTTTGACATCCATTTGCCAAATCTCATAATCATAATGAGCAGCTATGGCAAACAATATCCTTATACACTTTAGCATCGCAACAGGTGAGAAGGTTTCATCATAATCAACCCCTTGAGTTTGAGTGAAACCCTTTGCTACAAGTCTAGCTTTATAAGTATCCAAGTTTCCATGCATATCAGTCTTCTTCTTGAAAACCCACTTACTTCCAACTACCTTGGAGTTAAGAGGTGGTACAACCAAGTCCCATACTTGATTGTCATACATGGATTGCATCTCAACGTTCATGGCTTCAAGCCATTTGTCACAATCCGTATTGGACACTGCATCATGGTATGTGGTTGGTTCATCAGAATCTACCACATAGCATCCATCCATAAAAAATCCATATCTTTCAGGTGGGTTACTAGTTCTACCACTTCTGCGAACGTCTTGTGTGTATTGATCAACCCCTTGATCTTCCTCAACATCCTCATGTTGAGTGCTAGTTTCAACCAAACGTGTATAGGGTTGTGGTTCTTGATCCTCTTCAAGATCCACTGTTCTACTGCCAGCTCCTTCAATAAGGAACTTTGCTTCTAAGAACTCACCCTTTCTGGCAACAAACACCTTTTGTTCCAGTGGATCATAGAAATAATATCCCATAGAATCTCTAGGATATCCAACAAAATACACTTGGTAGATCGGACTTCCAATTTGTTTGGGTGGGAGTCTTAACATAAGCCTCACATCCCCAAACCCTTAAGTATGATAGGGATGGAACTCTTCCATGCCATATCTCAAAAGGTGTCCTTTCCACCTTTTTGGTTGGGGCCATATTTAGAATACGAGCCGCGGAGAGCAAAGCGAAACCCCAAAATGATAGAGGTAATGTGCTTCTAGCCATCATAGATCGAACCATATCCAATAGGGTTCGATTCCTCCTCTCAGACACACCATTATGTTGTGGTGTTCCAGGTGGAGTGAGTTGTGAGATAATCCCACAACTCCTAAGATGATCTTGAAAAACATCACTTAGGTATTCACCGCCTCTATCGGTACGGAGAACTTTAATTGATCTGTTGAGTTGATTTTCTACTTCATTCTTGAAGATTTTGAACATTTCAAAAGCTTCATCCTTGTGCCTTAATAAGTACACATACCCATAGCGACTATAATCGTCGGTAAAGGTAATGAAGTATCTCTCACCATTCCTAGTTATTGGCTTAAAAGGACCACATACATCCGAATGTATGATGCCTAATAAATCTTTTGCCCTTTCGTTAGTTCCATTAAAGGGTGCCTTAGTCATTTTTCCTAGTAAACAAGATTCACATACATCAAATGAATCACATTCATTTGTTTTTAAAAGACCATTCTTTTGAAGCGTTTGTATACGTTTCTTGTTTATATGACCAAGACGGCAATGCCAAAGGTAGGTATCACTCAAATCTAATTTGAGTCTTTTGGTGGTTGCTTGGTATATAGAGCTATCATATGTTGCGTTTTCATGAACTAATTCATAAATACCATTACAAGGTATAGCCTTAAAATAAAATACATGATTTAAAGAAACATGAATATCATTGTCAACAAACTTGAAATCATAATCATATTGTCTTAAACGGGAAACAGAAATTATGTTCCTAGTCAAGCTAGGAGCATATAATACATTACTTAAAATAACTTCCAAACCACTTGGAAGCTTCAAAATGTAGTCTCCTTGGGCTTCCACATGAACCTTTGCACCATTGCCCATGAAGAGACTTATTTCCCCTTTAGCATAATGCTCATTTCTTCTGAACCCCTGCAACAAATTACAAATGTGAGTTCCACATCCGGTATCTAATACCCATGTGTTAGAAGAAATAACATTTAGCTCAATATGTATCATGTAAATTATACCTGAGGTTTGCCCCGCATCCCTCTTTTCTCTCAACTCTTTGAGATAGACTGGACAATTTCTCATCCAATGCCCTATCTCACCACATTTGAAGCATGGGTCGTTGACGGCAACCTTTTGCTTCTTCTCCTTAGGTTTTGGAGGTTGCGCCCTAACAGCCTTCTTCCCCTTTCCCCAAACTTGCCCCTTTCCTTTGGCACCAGTCCCTTAGGAGGGGGTAGAGACTTTCTCTTTTTCCCACCTTCATTTATGGTGAGAACGGGTAAAACTCTCTTACCCATTCCCGCCTCAGCTGATTTGAGCATAGAATGAAGTTCATTTATGCTCTTGTCCCATCCGTTCATGTTGTAGTTCATGACGAATGCCTCAAACCTTTTAGTTAGGCCATTAAGGATCAAATCCGTGGCCAACTCTTTTGAGACGGAACAGTTCAGCCTTTCAAGGCGGTCGATGTGGCTTTTCATCTTAAGAACATAAGATGAAACTGATTGGGATTCCTCCATCCGACATGCATTAAGCGCTTGAACCGTTTCGTAGCGCTCCACTCTAGCTTGTTGCTGGAACGTTTCCCGCAACTGAGTGATCATGTCATAAGCTCCATGGAGCTCATACTCCTTTTGGAGTTCGGGTGTCATACTTGCTAACATTAGGCAAGAGACTTGGACGGAGTCTTCTACATATCTAACCCAATCATTATATGCTTCCACATCTTCCTCGTTAGGTTCATCGGGGATGGGGTCATCAAGGATGTAGGCCCGCTTTTCTTGTTTGAGAACAATTCTCAAGTTGCGGTACCAATCCATGAAATTGTTAGGTGTTAGACGATCCCTTTGAAGGATCGCCCTTAGGGATTGGTTGTTTTGGTTTGGTACATCATTATTAGCGTTGTTGTTGTCGGCCATCTACAAGATTTTACAAAGTTCTATTAGTAATCGTTGATATAATTATATTTCATTTATTAATACCCTTTATGTCTCATAGACCATTAATAAATAAAATTTTAGAATCCAACGTTATATTTAAATATTGGTTAGGTGACCTTTATCCCATTATTTAAATAAACAAGGTAGTCATAAATGACAATTACAACCTATTGTAACTTCTAGTGGTATGGGATCGTTTGAACATCTCATGTTTATAACGGCATGTTTATCCCATCAACACCTTTTATAAAATATATTTTAGGTGATCCATTCAATATATTTTACAAATTAAGTCGTCCTACTTACACACACGTGTGAGTTTACTATATAAGTGGTTAGGTGACCTTTATCCCACAAGTATGGTATTCTCACCTCAAGTTACAAGTTCCCTCAAAGTGGTTAGGTGACCTTTATCCCACTAGGAGTTTGCAAGTAACCTAAGTGTTGTGTAAAAGGATGGTGTTTAACTTGTTTTGTTAAATGTTTAGAGGTTTCATAATTCTAGTTTAGAAAACTCTATGTACTTGTATTTGCATGCTTTCAAATACAAGGTACCCTATGGTTCTTTGATTAAAACCTATTTTAATCTTTTAAAATCATTAAACCATTTTAATAACCTTATATAAACTTTTAGAACCATCAATTTTCAGCTTGTTAAGATGTTAATGAGTTTGTTATTCATGTCAAAACATCAACCATTCAAACAAACAACAAACATTTAAACAAGCATAAACATTAACAATCATATGTGCATAACCATAGCCCTTATGTTGACAACACTTGTTTGCCATCACAAGTGTTGTCATTTGGTCTTTCTAAGGATAAAACATCAAAAAGTTCCAAGAAACTCCCACTAGAAACCGCATCCAAATGCTCCATGTTTCTTGTGTCTTCTCTTTGTGCTTTTGTCACGTCCTTCTTCATATTACAAGAAATAATGTCCTAATACAAGATTTCTAGAAATATGAAAATAACTAATCTATTTATTACATCCCAATAACAAATAAATTACACTTGGAACAAAAACCAAATAATAGATTATACAACCAAATTGAATGAATGAATACAACCATCACAAACATCCAAACAATCATAAGGTCAATGGCTAGGTTATGCACTAAAACATCCAATGATCAAATCATCAAAATATATAATGAAACCCCACTTAAAACCTTTAAATTTCAGCCAACATAAACTGAAATTTTTGGTTTTAAATATTGTCCAAATAATCAACATATCAACATACATATCTTTCAAGGTTTAACCACAAGCATGTGTAATATGACCTTGAAAGTTGGGGTTTCAACAAGACATGATATTTCAGCCCAAAAACAGCCTATAACATGTCTAATAACATCTTTTAAAACCTATTTCAAAAGATAAAACAAGCAAGTCATCCACATAACCGGCTCTTGATGCCATTGATGGGTTTGTTAGAACATAAAATCATAGTTTAACCGTTTAAACTTTCAGAAAACGCAGCGGATATATATAGCTTTAAAACGATTTTTAAGCTGAAAGTTATGTTCTTTAATGACCATATAAGTGTACAAAACAAACCCATAATCAAAGGATCATATATGTGAATGAAACAAGCTATGAACAATACATAAATGTACATAAAATCACAGCTTCAGTGAGCTGTGATTTACTACCTTACTGCAGCAGAATTTCGACCAAAAGAAGGAGATTTGAGATGCTTCAAATGGCCAAGAACTCAAGTGTAGAGATCCTCAAGTGTCTATACCCCAAGCTACTTTGCAAACCACCTTCTTGTTAGGAAGAAGACACCAAAAACAACACAAAACTCAGCTCCAAAACCCTGAAAACCTGCTGCTAGATCCGTAGCTTAGAGAGAGGAAGATGAGAGAGTTTTGTAGTTGTGTTGCATGTATGTTCAAAATGAGAATGTAAGAGTCTTTATCTAGTTAGTAGTGGTAGACAAGACTTGCATGTGGGTGTGTCTCCAAGAGAATATTGAGTTAGTGGAAACACACATGCATGTGTGTGTTCCAATCAAGAGAATAAAAGACTAAAGAAAAACACATGCATGATCACATGGTGGACGGCCTCTTGGCCTAATTTATGTGTTTTTGCTTTTATTTTTTTTTCTTTTGATTAATATTTGAGTTTTATAAAATAGGTGATCATATTTTATAAAATTCAAATACTAACACACATATATTGTCTAGTCTTGTAACTAGTTTATGCAATTAACCATTTAATTGTATAAGTAGTATACTCTCATCATATATTTAGTGTTATACAACTAATTTAAATAACACTTCAAATAATATCATTGAACAAAATATCCTAATAAATTGTTCCATCTCATATGCAACTTATTTAGAAAAACCCATTTTCTAAATTGGTGTAAATATTTAATTGCATGATCATATCATCAATTAAATATTAATTGGTGTTTGCTAAGCTTGTTATTGGGTATAACCCGACTTGGATCATAACGTACTAACCACATCAATATTTTATGTGTCTTGGGCACATAGAATCCTACACTCCTTTGTCTCATGTTGAGATCCTTTTGCTCAACTTTAAGCTTTTGTGGTCCGTGAAGATGGTGCACTTCATCCCGTATAAGTAATGCCTCCAAATCTTCAGCGCGAATACCACAGCCGCTAACTCCAAATCATGGGTGACATAATTGACTTCATCGGTCTTCAGTTGTCGAGATGCATAGGCTATCACCCTTCCATGTTGCATCAACACGCAACCTAGTCCCGAATAAGAGGCATCCGAATACACCACTAAGTCTTCACTCCCTTCGGGTAATATCAAGACAGGAGCTCGAGTCAATCTCGTCTTTAATTCCTTAAAGGCACACTCCTGTTTCTGACCCCACACATACTTCACATCTTTGCATATCAACTTAGTCGAAGGTGAGGCTATCTTGGAAAAGTCCTGGATGAACCTCCTGTAATAACCCACCAAACCCAAGAAACTACGGATCTCGGATGGCGTCTTTGGAGACTTCCATTGCATCACCGCCTCAATCTTTGGCGGGTCCACCATAATTCCTTCAGCATTCATTACATGACCAAAGAATTGAACCTCGCGTAACCAAAAAGCACACTTAGAGAACTTAGCATATAATTTCTCTCTTCTAAGTGTCTCTAATACTTCCCGAATGTGACCGGCATGTTCTTTTTCGCTTTTTGAATAAATCAGGATATCATCAATAAACACAATCACTGATTTATCTAACATGGGCCGACACACTCGGTTCATCAAATCCATAAAGGCAGCTGGCGCGTTAGTCAAACCGAAAGACATAACGAGGAACTCGTAGTGTCCATAACGCGTATGAAAAGCTGTCTTAGGAATATCCTGCTCCTTCACTTCTAGCTGATGGTAACCAGATCAAAGGTCTATCCTCGAGAACCAACTGGCACCTTGAAGCTGATCAAACAAGTCATCAATCCTCGGTAACGGGTACCGATACTTCACCGTCAGCTTATTCAGCTCTGGTAGTCAATGCACATTCGCATACTACCGTCCTTTTTCAAAAACAATACCGGGACACCCCAAGGAGAGATGCTCGGTTGGATAAACCCTTTATCCATCAACTCGTTCAATTGATCCATGAGTTCCTTCATCTCCGTCGGAGCTAATCGATACGGTGCTTTGGCAACGGGTATCAGATCAATCTGGAATTCGATCTCACGATCCGGCGGCACACCTGGTAAGTCTTCTAGGAACACGTCTGGAAAGTCACATACCACTGGCACATCAGACAATTGTGGTACTGACACGTCCACATCCTTCACGTAGGCCAGGTAGCCACTATATCCACGTCTCATGCACTTTTCTACCATCGCCATCGAAATCATCTTCTGAACCATGGCGACACGATCACCGTGGACCGTCACCGAACTTCCATCGGGTTCAATTAATCGAATCATCTTCTTGCGACACATGATGTTCGCTTCATAGGTAGCTCACCAATCCATCCCTAGTACTATATCAAATCTGCCTAGGGGCATCATATACAATTTAGCAGAAAACATATGACCTTCTAGTTCTATGACACAATCATCTATCATATCAGTGATCCTAGTAGACTTGCCAACAGCAGTTTTTACGTCGAATGGCTTATCACTACTTCTACACTAACAGGCAACTTAGCACGGAAAGCAGTAGAAATGAAACTCCTACTAGCACCAGAATCAAATACACAGAGGCACAAGTTTGGTTCACTAGAAACATACCTGACACGACATCGGGATCCTCTCTGGCCTCTTCCCGCGTCATCGTGAAGGCTCTAGCACTCGCGCTCTGTCCTCCTTCCTCCGGCTTCTTCCTCGCCCCATAACTCTCAGCCCTTGGCTTCTTGCAGTCCCTGCTCACGTGGCCTTCCTCCCGGCAATTATAACACCGTATGCGTCCACATACCTTCACCACATGACCGGGCTTCCCACACTTGAAGCATACATTCATGCCCCACATGCACTCACCAACGTGCTCTCTTCCGCATTTACCACACTTCTTTATCCCCGAACTCGAGGACACCATCCTTCGGTCATCCACTTTCCTTTTTTTATTGTTTGGAGTAAAACCACCTCGTCCAACCTCTTCTTTCCACAGCTCTTCTCACCATCAATCGTCATCTTCACCTCGACTACCGCCGCTTCCCTCAAGTCGTACAACCTACCCGCCAAGTCCACCACTGATTGAAAGGTACTCAGTCGGGTAGGGATCAAATGCCTGCGTACGTCTGTTGGCAATTCCTGAATGTATTTCTTGATCTTTCTCAACACCGGCCTCATTTGATCCGGCACCAATCTTGGCCATCTCATTGAATTTGGTGGTATATTGCTGGTGTGTCATGGTACCAGCTTCCAGCTACTGGAACTCCCTCTCTATCTTGTCGAGTTCCCGATGAGGACAGAATTCCTCGATCACCAGCTTCTTCAACTCCGACCACCTCATCTTGTTGATGGCCTTGCTACCCTCAGCCTGGACAATATTATCCCACCAACATAAGGCCGTATACACAAATGAGTGGGTAGCAAACTTCACTTTTTGATCTTCTCGGCACTCGCTAATATCGAGTACCGCCTCCATTTCCCTCACCCATTGGTGAGCAGCAGCAGCAGTGCTTTTCCATCAAAGGTCGAGGGCTTGCACTTTTAAAATGCCCCGTAAATACATCCTCGTGCAATCTCCTGCACAGTTTCTTCCTCCTCCTCCTCACTTGAGACAACCGTCTCAGTCTCCGGCTGCTCTCCTCCTTCTCTCCCAGTACTCCTCCTCCTTTCTTTCCTTTCGTCTTCCCTTACAGCCTTAAGCCCCTCTATTACCACAAATGGTAGAATCGTCTACATGACCTAATGTAGCTCTTCTACCACTGTCTCTTTCACTTAGGCCCTTAGATTCATGCTCTCATCGGCGCCCTCATGCTGATGAACCTCAGGATCAGAAGGGGTCGTCTCATCAGCTCTAGCCTGGTTCCTCGTAACTCGTGGTTCAGCACCACGTCCTCCTCGTGCTCCACCTCTAGAAGCCTTAGAAGATCTACCACCCGCCATTCTCTAATCACTATAAGATTCAAACACTAACACGGTCATTCAAGGTAATAGCTTAGTTCATGTTGAGTAGTAAGTTCCTAATTACAGTGGCCAGTTGTGATTAGCCACTTACTTCACTCTTCACACCCCAAGCATTTCCTATCCTGACTACATCAGTATCTAAATCTACTAAGAACACATAATCAACTAGCACATAACTGTAATTAACTTTGGAAAAAGAAATACATGATGGCACGTAGCTACTCGTGCTGGCATCCCTGCCTTAGTTCCATTCTCAGTTTAAGTTTAGGTTTTTAAAAATATTTACCCAATTCACTTAAACTTTGTCTCTGATACCAACTTGTAAGGCCCCGCTCCCCGGAGACCTCACAGTTGGACAATCATCGCATTATTACATTAAACATTACATATTTCATAAAAATACGCAGCGGAAATTCATTAAACCAAAAGCCATTCATTATCATTATAACTACTGTTGTTTTGCAATACAACATCGTTTAAACTACAAAAAGAAAACTTCCATTGATTGCATTACAAAACAAAAATAATAACATGTGTGAATGGATGCCAATCTTACCCTGCTGAGTAGCCTCCCTACGTGCCATCCTCAGTACCAATTACCTGCCAACTGAAAATGTATAAAAGTCAGTGTTGCTGAGTAAGTTCTAGTTTTATAAGTATCAAAATACTTTATACATTTCATTCATACAATTTCTCTTTTCTATAAAATATTGTCTTAACTTTCACACATGTTCCGTCATATTATATTTCATCATTTCATTCGTTATTGCTCGCTTCATACTTTATCCTTATCTTTCGTTAACGTTCATTTCATTCTTTATCTCTATCTTTTGTTAACGTTCCTTTCATTCTTTATCTCTATCTTTCGTTAACGTTCATTTCGTACTTTATCACTATCTTTCGTTAACATTCATTTCGTACTTTATCACTTTGTTCGTTTCATACTTTCTTGTCTCGCTCGTTTCGTACTAATTCTAGATCCTGTCAGGCTTTCCCCCATCACGGTCTGAAACCGCCATTCCGAGCACAAAGCTCCTTTACTAATTGGCACAAAGCACGTGGCCCGAAGCCACAATTCTAGACACAAAGCCTCGTTACTATTTGGCACAAGGCCCATGGCCCGAAGCCACCATTCCAGGCACGAAGCCTCATTTCTATCTGGCACAAAGGCCGGGGTCGAATGACGAGGATCATGTTCGTACTATGGGTTCAGTCACCTAGACTGATTCCTCTGTGTGTGAACCCTCATGGGTTAAAATCATACGTTATCATACACACAGTTGAGCTGACAACTCTCAAAGAGTTGTATTCCTTCTTTCTTTCTGCTTGCAAGCTTTTACTTTCTTTCATTACGTTTCACTTTTCATCTCTGTTATCTTTCTCTTTATTATGTTACACTTTACGTTCGTTCACACATTCATCATACTATGTAAAATAATAACATAATACTTAACGTATATTATATTATAATATAAATATGTTTTGTAAACTACTAAAAGATGACAACTCATATACATATGCATATAATACATTCATCATCACATCATGCATATACTACTCATATACCCTCACTTATTCATGCTTAGAATATTCCAAAATAGCCCACAAGTCAAACTAGGGTCAAACCCTAAAATTCTGTTTTCCTCAAAATTCAAAAAAAATTCTAAGTCTTAGGCGCATGAGCACTATGCAGGCGCATGGCCTTCTGGGCGAATGGGAACACTTAGGCGCATGGGAACACTTAGGTGCATGGGAAAAGTTCTGGGCGCATGGGCACTATTGGGGCGCATGACCCAACACTTAGTCATTCTGGGCAAATCTAGGCGCATGGGCACTGTGCCAAATTCCAGTCTATCCTAGGCACATGAATACTATTTAGGCGCATGGGGTTTGGGCTCATGGGGGACTGTTAGATCAAGATTGTATAGGGCTAGATCATTTTTATATAGGCTTAGTACTTGAAAATAAAGTCTTGTAATTAATATTTGTAACAATCAAATATATATATATATATGTGCTTTGAATCTATAGGATAACCCCATATATATGTGTGTTGATTTGTGACTTGACAGGGAAAAACAATATACTTGGACGGATTCCTGGAATTGACCAAGTGTAAGAAACATCTACGGATGAACAATTTTGTTAATCCGTAGATATGTTTCTTACAAGACAAAATGACCTACATGTTCCTGCGGATGATCAAGTACCGTGAAGTGAAGACTCCTACGGAAGAACAACTTTGCTACGGAAGACCAATCATCTACGGAAGAACAAAGTGCTGCGGATGACAAGGCTCCTGCGGAGGATCAATATACTTGTGCGATTGTAAATATCAAGTCAAACAAGTCAACACAATCAATAACAAATCCCGAGAGATCTGGTGTTTCCTAAGCCGACTCAAATCATCTATAAATATGAGTCCTAGGTTTCACATCTTGGAGAACACAATCAATCAATATTACGGCTATTGAGTTACATCATTATGCAACCCTAGCTGCCGTCACATCAACATCAAACATTATTCGATTCACAGAATTCATTGTTCATAGTTATTCATTATTATTCTTTTGTAATCATTACATTATAGTTAATGAACTACATTTGAATTATTATTGATTTCTCATTTATTGTGTTTCTGTGGTTGTGTTCATCATTAATCATTACAAACAATTAAACGTCAATTAGTGATAATTCCGCGATCATTAAATTGATTTATTTTAATACTGATAATTCCTGAATCGCGATCTTTGGATTCACAGGGACACTTAGGCAGTTCTGACCGTTGGACGCATGGGCAGCCAACTCATACTATTGATCATCATAATCAATCCCAACTCATCAATTCATCATGTTCTAAGCTTATCTCTAACATTCTAATCATCATAACATGTACATAACTCAATCATATCATTATGAACACCTCAATCATAACCCACCCACATTCACACACACATATACATACGGGTGTAACACCCACCTTAGTAAAAACATTTACGCATGCATCTCCAGCCCCAAAATCCGTTAAAACATGTAAAAGGGGGTTCTAGAACTCACATTTGTCAAACTTTCGGGCAATACTTCTTCAATCCTGATTGCACTATGAGTTCAAGCCTAAAACCCACCAAAACACACGCACAAACCTACAAACACATTCATAAGCATAAACTGGAACTGAAATCAGTCAAGAACACCTAAAACCATCAAATTCTTACCTTGAATTCGAATCCTTCTTGAACTTCTCTCTATGATCCGAAGCTTCTCTTCTTTCTCTCTCTAGAAACCGGTTGAAATGAAATGTGCAGACAACATGGGCGGCCATACCACCTTTTGCACCCACTTTTGATACTTTTTATCCTTTTGACACTTTTAACCCCTCAACTTGGGTTAAATTATGTTTCCTTCTTTTATTCACGTTTATTCTTTCTTTCCCGTCTATTAAAAATTATCTGGGTGTTACATGTCCCTTTGAACACCCCTGGGGACTCACCATTCTTGATGAGGTTTACCCCACCATCCTGAACGGTACATGAGTGGCTCTGATACCATTCTATGACACCCGACCCCTTGTATCACCAATATTGTCTGCTTCACCCATGAGGAGCTCACAGATTTGCTTTTGGTTGCCCGGGTTAAAACTTCCCCGCGAGGCCACACATCCTTGGATTGTTACCACCCAAGCACACTTAACTATAGAATTCTCTTCTCAAACTATAGCTAATACGCCCAAAATGCGTTGGTGATATTAGAGACTAGATATTCCTTATGAACCATGAATCTCTCCTGTCCTTAGCTGATGTGGGATTTGCCTAGAGTGTTACAGACATACAGCAGCTGTAGCCTCAGGAGAAGAGGTGACTGACTGGAGCTTCCAAGTAAAAGATGTCACTCCCATCAATAATGCACTGATGGCTGGAAGCTCAACCTCCTCACCTCTAGTAACTACCGAACGTTGTTGTACGCCTAAGTGCATTGCTAAGGTAAAATTGTGCAAAAATCATAATTTGGATCTCATAAAGGATCTTAAATCATGTATTCTTCTTAAAACTAGTTTTAAGAAAAATGATCACGCTCAAAAGGAAAAGATAATAGAGCGTGGAAAAGATTGTTTTACAACGAAAACATGAACAAACAAACTTGGAGACCCAAATTGATGATCTCTTGAGCAGATTGAAATCAGCATAATGTGATTTAGCTATAGTTAAAACATAAGCTGATAAATATAATATTCAAATTGAAAAGTTTAAAACATTGCTTGCTTTTACTGAAAACTCATAAAAGTTGTATAAAATCAAGATAGGTTTATATTATAATACTATGGAACCACCAATGACATACACTCCCATATATACCTCTAAGTGCAACCTGGAGGTAAAGAAGCAAGTATATGTTGATCTAGTCTATAGAAGTGCAGTAAGTGCAACCTGGAGGTAAAGAAGCAAGTATATGTTGATCTAGTCTATAGAAGTGCAGCTGTTGAAGAATCTGAGATAGTAGAGAAGGAAGAGAAAGAGGGACTAGTTGAAGAAGTAGATGAAAAGGAAGAGAAAAGAGAAGAAGAAGAAGAAGAAAGGGAGAAGAGGAGGGAGAACTCAAAGCTAAGGAAAAAGGACGTGATCCGGAATGTGGAGTTTATCAAAGAAAAGATATCTTCCAAAGTCAACAAAATATCAGCTGATTCAAACCCCTCCATCAAGACAAAGCTTCAACCAAAGCACATACATAACTAGAAGACTAACAATAGAAGCTGTTATGCAGGAACCTCAAACTATTTAGAAGTAAGGCCCCAACCATATTTTCAAAGGTCTACTTCTGAAGCAGCAAAGATCCAGAACAAGAGGTTCACATAGAAGAAGATTGATCTAACCACCCATGCTAATCACAAGATAAACAAAAATATGGGTGGAACTGAGGGAAGTCAGCTAATAAGATCTTCAGGAAAGAAGGTGAAAACTAAAGATTTCATTGATCACGAGCTAATAAGAAGAGGTAAGAAGAATGAGATGAAGAAGGAGCTATAAAAGCTTAGGAAGATTACATGGAGTTGGGCACCCATTGCTTTATATGTTAACCAACAACCTGAAACATTAATGATCTCATTAATATGAATGAGAAAAGATATGTTAATGTTTCTGATGTACACACTCATATGGGTGATGAAGAAACATGAACAAACATTCCATGAAATAGTTGGTATGTATTATCCCTACCTTATACAAACCATTAATTTATCTAGTTTGTTGCTTAGTTCATCTTGTTCTAGCTCTTGGTTCATCGAGCACTATAGCTTTCTACATTAGATGTAACTATAACCAGGTACATGAGGGAATAAGATGCTCAAGAAAGAAGTAAAATTAAGATTAGAAAAGATATTAACTAACCTGGTATACCATAATGCTCTGCATCTGTAATGGTTGTACTATAAATAGAGACTTCATTATCCACCTACAACATGTAGAGTTTTGCAAATTGATTAATGAACACGAAAGGAATGAAACTAAAACCAATTCCTCAATGGTTTTTTATGAGAACTATAAATGATAATAGAGATAAAGTTTTATGATTTAGGGTTATATATAGTTCACAGAACCCATGAAGGACAGAGGTTTAAATAAACGGTTTAAAGAACTCATTGGAAAGGCAAGATCAAGAAATAAATCTATTTTAAAGGAAGATTAAAACTTAAAATGAATTGAGGACACTCTAAAAATAACCTTAGCAGTGAGTGTGACATTTTCAGCTTCTGGCAGCTCCGATTCTCGCCGTGTTATTGTGTAGCCACAAGAGAAATCATAGTGGTACTCTCAGGGATCTATTTATCTCTCTATAACCTCAATCGAAGGCAATGAATGTTGTGTAAAGATGGGAATGAGAACAAAAACGAATTTGTAGTCGAAACCCAAGGGATGAATGCCTACATCAATAAAGTGAAAGAGAAGGGAATAGATAACCGAGATGAGGGATTGTTTGATGTTGTCGTCGACAACTCAATATCTCACAAACCTGCATATGTAATCATTAAGGGTGAAAACGTTTTCGTTTGGATTGGCTAGGATCAACTTCTTTGCCATCAAGCTCTTCCTTGTCATCCTTTTCAATTTCAATCTCATCTATACTTGCATGTGTATAACATCGAGAAACCCTAACAAATAAAAATTTGTTGTTCAAATCCATGGGGATGTCGTTCAATCGACGGTGCTACTCAGAAATACAAAATCAGATTTCGCGGAAGGAGAACTATCGGGGGAAACCACCACTAATGGTTGTCTGAAGAGGGGCGGATGTTAATCGGAGAGGAGAGAGCGAGAAGAAGATGGGAGGTAGAAGTCTCCAACCAAGTACTGAGTCTGAAGTACTGATCTTACAAGTACTGAAGACTTCAAGTACTGAAGACAAGTACTGAAGAATCAAAAGCTGAAGAACTGAAGACCTTCTACTGAAGCACAAAGTCTGAAGACAAAGACTGAAGACAACAACTGATGATATCTACTGAAGTCATCAGCTGTTACATCATCTGAAGCTAAGTCTGAAGACCAAGTACTGAAGACTCAGAGTTTGTCACAACAGCTGAAGAAGTCTCCTTCAGTTGTTGTGATGGTTTTTCCTTTTCAGTAGTTTATTTTGTTTCAGTAGTTGTACAACAGCTGAAGAGCATGTTCTTCAGTTGTTTTAGTATCAGTAGTTATAAACGACTGAAGAGTTTGTTCTTCAGTCGTTATAGGATTTCAGTAGTTTTACTTTTGTCAGCACTTAGGAAACTTTTGTAAGAAGATGTCAGCTGTTGACATCTTCAGTAGTTTTATGTTTTGTCAGTTGTAATTTTAATATTCTGTTGATGTCAGATAAAGGACATCAGCCCATCCTTTTGCCGCCTATAAAAGGATGGGGAACCATACTGTTTTAATTGCCGAAACGTGCTATGCAATAGAACATTTATTGTTTCGCAGAACTCTTTTCTCTCTCTATGCTTGTGCTTTTACATGCAATATCTTTTATGTTCTTGCATTAATCGCTAATTAATGTGCTAAATCCGCTGCAAACATAATCTGATTGATCAAACGAGAGGCTGAGATCCTGTCAAATGGTATCAGAGCAGGTTAATCATTGATCGATTTCACTATTGATCATTTGAAACTGCTTTTTTTGATCTCTCTGTTTGATCGAATTAGCAATTTGCAAGAATTAGCCATAGAGAGTGAGTTTCTGCTGTTTTCTAGCCAAAATCTTGAGGTCTTTTGGTGGTTTGAGTTACGTTTGTCTTGCTTAAACTTGTTTTTGACTAAAACCTGAGATGACAACACCAACTAATGATCCTCACAATACTGGTTCCTCAACCAAGCCTCCGATGCTGGTTAGGAACGAGTATAACATATGGCAAAGACGTATGCTACACCACTTGGCTGTCAATAGTGCTGGTTGTTGGAAGTCAGTGGTGCATGGGCCATACAAGCCTATGGTGAGCGTCCCGGAATCTAATGAACAGGTTGCGAAGAAACCTGAACAATATTCGGACGAAGATCTAAAGCTGTTCAAAATTGATGCTAGAGCCCATGGAATTCTAGCCATGGCCATTCCTAATGAGATATATTCAGGGCTCTTGCATCATGAGTCTGCTCATGACCTATGGGTTGCTCTAAAGAAACAATTTGGAGGAACTGATTCGGTCTTAGCAAACAATAGGGAAATCCTCGCCCACAATATGAGACATTCTCATATAGAAAGGGTGAGACTCTGACCTAGCAGTTTGAACGGTTCTCTTGTTTCATTTCTGAGCTGAAGATGGTCAAACAATAGTACTCCAAAAGCCAGATGAACAACAGGTTCCTCAGGTCACTGCCTGAAAGATGGGACACATACACCATTGTCCTACGCTCCAGTGCTGACCTGGACACGCTATCTCTCACCCAACTTCATGGGAAATTGCTTACTTTTGAGAGAGAGGTAGAGCAAAAGAGGAGGTTGTCATCTTCTAGCAAACTTGCTGATGACTTTATCCAAGGTAATGCTGCTTTGATAAGTCATGAGTCAGAATATGCTTCATCAGAAGGTTCTTATGATGAGCATATTGATTTCTCTACCAACTCAGAACAAGCTTTTGTTGGTGTTAGTAGTTCAGGAGGTGGTGGTGACAACTTGTGTTTTCTGATGGAGGACTTGAAGGGCATTCCAGATGATGATCTGGAAGAGATGGATATTTTGAACCAAATGGCAATGATAAATATCCGCTCTCAAAAGTTCTACAAGAGAACTGGTAGGAAATTCCCAGGACTCTCTAGCAAAACCAAAGTTGGTTTTGACAAGAGCAAGTTGAGGTGTCACAAGTGCCAAAGGCTTGGACACTTTGCAAGAGAGTGTAGATCATCTGGATCTAACTCATCTGCACCCTTTGTGACTTTTCCCAGCAATAGCTTACAGCACAAGGGCAACCTTCCTCCAGTTCTAGCTATCCATCTCAGGCACAGGCACCACCTGCTTATTTTGTGCCACAGGGTCATATGCCATATCCTTACCCCTGTTACTACATGCCTCAGCCTAGCCAAACTCAAGCACACCCGGCTCAACCACCTCATGCTCTTCCAGAGCCTCAATCTTCCCAATCTCATCACCACACACAACCTCAACAACAAAGCTTTTTCACCCCAACTGCTGTTGACTGGAGTAGTCTACCAGAAGAGCTATCTGGTCAGGATCAACTACTTCAAGGTGCTGGTCAACATGGTGGTGACCAACCTTTGGAAATCTTGCTCTGATGGCCCTTGATTCTGCTGAAGGGTCATCATCCAATGCCTCATCTCAGGTATCCACTGAGGCAAAAGCCAAGCTTTGTTCAGAATCATGCATAGCAGCATTTGCTTCTATTAGAGAAGCAAATGTAGCTCTAATAGATAAAAAACTTGAGCTTGAGCAAACAATTTCCAAAAGAAAAGCTGATTTGAGGTTGTTCTAAAAGATAAAAATAATGAGATTTACAAGCTTAAATGCCAAATCAAAGATGATAAGCTAGGGAAGATGTACTTCTAGAGAAGTACAAAGACCTCAAGGAAACTCTTGCAACCACCCAAGTTGAGTGTGATCGATGGGTGCAATCATGCAAGGGTTTTGAAATGCTTCTTAGCAAGCAATCAGCTTCCAATATGAAGTTGGCATTGGTTATAATCACACTGCTCCTCCCACAGATTTCACTTTAAGAGCAGAAGTTGAATCTGATGGGAGAGCAATAACCAATCCTTCTCATCATGTGACTTGCTATCCTCTGAATCAGCATCATTAGAGATAGATAGTCCCATGACCAAAAGGCTGATCAACTCAGGTGTTGTCACTAGAAGTACTGAAGGTACTAGAGAGCAAGTGACAACATCTGAAGTTCAAACACTGTTAGCACTAGAGAAGAAAAACTAGTAGTACTGATGACAAACAGCTGAAGAAAAGTCTTCAGCAGTTAAATCCTCTTCAGCTGATGATCAGCATAAGATGAAGAAAAAGCCATGTGAGATATGTGGATTGTTCAATCATCTTACTGATGATTGCTGGTACAAAAGGGTTCCAAACTCAAAAAGAAGGAGAAATTAATGAGAGCATCAATAAAATGAAAAATGAGTTTGAAACCAAGTTTGTACTAGCAACATCCAAGCCTGAAATCTCTAAGCCCAAAGCTAAATCTAAAAAGAAGGTAGGGATTACTCAGGCAACAGCTGAGGTTGCTCAGAAAAAGATGGTACAACATAGGAACTCATCATCAGCAAACTCCAATGTGTCTGAAGAGCTGAAGGCCTTATCATAGAATCAGACACAATTGGTGATGATGGTTCAGCAGCTAGTGGAAAGAGTCAACCACCGAGATGCTCCTGTGTTGAAACCACAGAAAAGGAAGTCCAAGCCAAAGGGTTCCTCTTCTGTACCATCTTCTTCACCTCAAGCTGTGACACCCAACACACCTGTTAGTGCTGCACCTGTAGCTGAGAGCAGACCCAAAACCAAGCAGGTTTGGGTCTCCAAGACAAACTAACACATGGTTGTGTTTGCAGGGTTCTTCACATGCCAAAGAAGCATCTGGTATGTAGACAGTGGAGGATCCATGCACATGACAGGAAGCAGCTCCCTTCTTAATGACTACTCTCAAGGAAAGAAGGGATTTGTTTCCTTTGGCAATGATGCAAAGGGTTACATCATTGTAAAGGCTTTGTTTCTAATGGGGAAATAAGGTTGATGATGTTAACCATGTGGAGAATCTCAAGTACAACCTCTTGAGTGTCAGTCAAATGTGTGACAAAGGTCATGTTGCCCTTTTCACAAGCCAGAACTGTCGGATTCTGTCATCCAAAGTTCTGAGTTTGATTGACAAGGCATTGGATGAACACACTCTCCTGAAGGCCAACAGGACAGGAAGAGTGTACGCCTTAGATCTTTCTAAAAAGATGGATCTAAAAGGCATCCTTGCCTATTCTCCAAGGCATCTCCTCAAGAGTCTACACTATGGCATAGAAGGCTGGGTCATGTTAATTTCAAGAACATGAATCAGCTTATAAGCCATGGTTTAGTAAGAGGATTGCCTCAGAAGGAGTTCAAGTGTGAAGATGACTGCACTGCTTGCGTGAAAGGAAAACAACACAAAGTTTCATTCCCTTCAATAGAAGAACCAAAGTCCACTGCCTGCTTACAGCTTCTGCACATGGATCTCTTTGGTCCTGTCAGAGTAATGAGCATGGCAAAGAAGATATACTGCCTGGTAATTATGGATGATTATTCCAGGTTTGCATGGACTTTCTTCCTGCACTCCAAGGATGAAGCAGCAAAGACAATAATGAACTTTGTGTTACATGTAGAAAAGCAGTATTCCCTACAGGTCAAGTGTGTGAGGAGTGACAATGGAACAGAGTTTAGAAACCACACACTTGATGACTTCTACCTGTCCAAGGGAATTAGAAGGCAGTTTAGCATTCCTAGAACTCCTGAGCAGAATGGAGGTGGTGGAGAAAGAACAGGACCCTCATTGAAGCAGCAAGGTCAATGTTGGCTGACTCAGGGTTGCCACTTACCTTTTGGGCTGAAGCTGTCAATACAGCTTGCTATGTATAGAATAGAGCTTTAGTAAATAAGAGGTGATGAAGACTCCATATGAAGTTCTTCATCATTTGGCCCCTCTTATTTCATTCTTTAGAGCCTTTGGGTGTCCTTGTTTTATTCTCAACACTAGCAACCCACTCTAGAAGTTTGCTAGTAAGGTGGATGCAGGGTATTTGTTGGTTATTCATCAACTTGCAAGGCATACAGAGTCTTCAACTGTAGAACAAAGTGGGTTGAAGAAACTCTGCATGTTAAGTTCAATGAATCTCCAAAGGACAAGATTCCACAAAACCCTGTGGAGTTGTTTGATCTGGACATACTGCAATATGTTCCTTATCAACCTCCATCTGTTGAGCTGTCAACAGATCTTCACCTGGTGGTACTGATGATGATGAAGTCAGTACTCACCTCTTCAGGTTTAGTGACAACCTGCCTAAGTCCACTGAACCTGATGCTCCTGTAGCCTCAGCAGCTCCATCCACTACAAATGCTGATGAGATTTCTGCTTGCTCGACTTCGTTTGAGCTGCCATCCTCTACATGGTTTCAGGAATCTCCACCACCATCTGTTGCTGCTGATGGATCTATAAACACTTGCACAGATATCATAGTCTATCAAGAGCTCAAGAATCACCCCACATCACAGATCATTGGTGATATCCATGCTGGAGTTTCAACCAGGAATCAATTGTCCAACTTCTGCTTCTATGCTCTCTTCATCAGTCAGCAAGAGCCAAAGAACTATCATATTGCTTTAAGAGACAATGGATGGGTGGAAGCTATGCAGCTTGAGCTTCTTCAGTTTAAGAAACAGCAAGTGTGGGAGCTTGTTCCATTACCCAAAGATAAGTGTGCTATAGGCACCAAGTGGGTATTCAGGAACAAAACAGATGAGAAGGGCCAAATTATCAAGAACAAGGCTAGACTGGTTGTTCAAGGGTTTCACAGGAGGAAGGCATCGATTATGATGAGACCTTTGCACCTGTGGCCAGACTAGAGGCAATCAGACTATTCTTAGCTTATGCTGCCTTTCACAGTCTTAAGGTTTATCAAATGGATGTCAAAAGTGCCTTCTTATATGGAAAAATAAAAGAAGAGGTTTATGTGTGTCAAACACCAGGCTTTGAGGACAATAAACATCCTGATTGGGTGTACAAGCTTGATAAGGCTCTCTATGGGCTGAAGCAAGCACCTAGAGCCTGGTATGAGACACTCTCAACTTTCTTCTAGAGAATAAGTTCACTAGAGGCACCATTGATAAAACCTTATTCATCAAGGCTGTGGGACAACATAAGCTCCTTGATCAGATTTATGTTGATGACATCATCTTTGCATCCTCTGATCCAAAGTTGTGTGATGAATTTACAAAGCTTATGAAGCTAAGATTTGAAATGAGTGCTATAGGAGAATTACAGTACTTTCTGGGTTTGCAAATCAAACAACAGGATGATGGAATCTTCATCCATCAGTCCAAGTATACCAAAGAGTTGTTGAATAAGTTGATTTTACAAACTGTAAGCCCTCTTCTACTCCCATGAGCAGCATCACACACTAGATGTAGATCAGAAGGTAAAGCGGTTGATGAAACCCTTTACAGATGTATGATTGGGTCCTTGATGTACCTTACAGCTTCAAGACCAGACATCATGTTTGCAACTTGTGTTTGTGCTAGATTCAGGCTGCACCTAAAGAATCCCATTTGATTGCAGTCAAAAGGATCTTTAGGTATCTGCAAGGGTACCCAATCACTAGGTCTTTGGTATTCAACTGGGCATTCTTGCAAATTAGTTGCTTTCTCTGATAGTGACTATGCAGGATGCAAAGTCACCAGAAAATCCACTTCTGGTGGTTGCCAATTCCTAGGCAATTGTTAGTTTCTTGGCAGAGTAAGAAACAAACATCAATTGCTACATCCACTACTGAAGCTGAGTATATTGCTGCTGCAAGCTGTACCTCTCAAATACTCTGGCTTTAGAACAACTTCTGGATTATGGCATTACTGAGACTAAGACTCCATTACTAATGGATAGTGCTTCAGCTCTTTGTATTGTTAAGAATCCAGTCCAGCACTCTAGGACCAACATATTTGAGATCAGACACCATTTTATCCGGGATTGCTATGAAAAAGGTCTGATTGATCCTAAGTTTGTTCCTAGTGCTGATGAGCTTGCAGATATTTTTACCAGCCTTTAGATAGTGCCACTTTCCAAAATTTGGTACTAAGGCTAGGTATGCTGCAGCTTGATTGATTTGACCTATGCTAGTGCTCTTATTTCACAACTACTGATGAGCATTAGGTCAAATACAAGTACTGATAAGTAATTTAGTCTTTAGCTCTTTCACAACTACTGAAGACTAAAAAGCTTCAAAGTACTGATGTACATTATTTGTTGAAAACAACTGATGTAGTGAAGTGGATTACAACTACTGATGTATCATTTTCAAACAAATAAGTACTGAAGAACAAATTTTGTTCACAAGTACTGATGTGTAATTTACACAAGTACTGAAGACAATTTGTTCACCAGCTCTGAGTATTTCATCAGCACTTGTGAACATTGATCACAAGAGCTGAAGGCATAAATACTCACAAGAGCTGAAGGGTCAATGAAACATCTGAAAGTCAGCCAAAGAGCTGATGAGTAAATGTGGAGGCTAGTATGAAAACACTGATTTGACGGAAACAGCTGATGAGTAATTCTCTTCAGCTGATGCCAACAGCTGCTGTTTCATACCAAACAACTGGACAAAACCATGTCTTCAGTAGTTTCACAACTACTGATGACTAACACCAGTCCTCAGTTGTTTACAACTGAAGCAATTCCATGTCTTCAGTAGTTCAAACTACTGACATCAGTAGTTCACAACTACTGAAGACTAACACCAAGTCTTCAGTTGTTACAAGTCTGAAGAAGAATATCAGGTCATCAGTAGTTCATACTACTGAAGACTGACAGTAACTCTTCAGACGTTTACAACATCTGAAGACAAAACCAAAGTCTCAGTAGTTTCAACTACTGAAGACCAACACAAGTCCTCAGATGTTACAACCACTGAAGGTTAAAACCACGTCATCAGTCGTTACAACAACTGAATAACTAACACCAAAACCTTCAGTAGTTTTCTTTCACCCTTTGACCTACCCTATAAATACCCCACCTTCAGAGCATTTACTCCTCACTTGACCTAATCCTTCAAAACCTCTGAAATTCCCATACACCATTAATGGCGACCATGCAACTGAAACCTCGACACAACTGTGTCGCCCATCTCAACAAATCGCCATTATGGGCTTAAATTTCACCAAGCCGTCGATCTTATGAACGACTCACCCTACAAAACGGCTTTTCTCCTGAACCCCACAATATACACCGACTCCTTGGTAGAGTTTTGGACGAATGTAACCGTCCAAACCGGAGAGCAGGATGGCGAGGTCTCTCTCCGGTCCTCCGTCAACGGCAACCCGTGGTTATCACTCCAGCTACCCTACGCCAAACCCTAGAGCTGGAGGATGCCACCCACCCAACTTCCTACCCCAAAGGTACCCTGGATCTCTCATTCACATCCCACGACTATCAGGGTAACCTCTCCGCCTCCACCTTGTTGAAGAAACACTTTCCTGACCCTCAACGACTCATCTTCCACATGGTGAACGTGTGTCTGGCTCCCAAACCTCTTCGTGGGACCAGATGTCCACAAGGTGGCAACAGGTATTGTTCTCTATCCTTGAAAAAACAACCTTTAAACTTAACTGATATACTATTTTTGGAAATAAAGGATATGGCCACAAAACCAATTCTAACCGATGGATCTTGTATCCTCGGTTCATTATGGCCATAATAGAGAACCAGCTTCAGGCTGAGGGACTAGTTGGCACTGGGGTCCCTGCCATGGCTATTCTAGCCGAGGTATACTCCAGGCACAACACTGACCAAACACTCAAACAGGCTGGCCGGCTGCGAAAACCCACGCAGCAGGAACCCACAGCCTCCACCTCCAAATCCAAAGTCCCACCAAACCAAAAGCCAAAAAGAAGCCCAAAAAGGCTACTCAGGGAGTGAGTCCCCTGAGGATGCCCCTGCAACACAAAGGCAGGATGTGCCTGCTGGTTCGATTCTCCCAGCAGGTACCACGACTCCACCCACCACAACCGCACAGGCTTCCTCTCAACAGGAGCCTGATGCAACCAATATTGGGGCAACCACATTACTGGGGTCTTTCTCACTTGAGAAGACTGCCATTGAAGAGCACAGTCCTCCCCCTGTGCACACTGCTTCGAGCCATCTCCTAATGAGACCGCCCCACAAAGCCCTACATTGGTTATCGCCAAAGTGCTGACCCATCTGAGCACTCCACCCTCTCCCCAGAAACCTATTCCTACTGGGGAGACTCCAACCAAAGAGGGGGTGGATACAAGTGCCGTGGGGAGCCCACAGCACAGAGAATCAGTCCAATCTCCCAGTGTGGCTAGGGAGATAG
Source organism: Flaveria linearis (assembly GCA_024085815.1). Lineage (NCBI taxonomy): Eukaryota > Viridiplantae > Streptophyta > Magnoliopsida > Asterales > Asteraceae > Flaveria > Flaveria linearis. The sequence goes on from CM044011.1 coordinate 44,612,011, forward strand.
GACAATCTGGTAAGGCTGCCACTTCCCCTGCATCAACACCTGAGCAGGGTGAAGCTGGTAACATCACTAAGACCTCACCAGAGGCAACTGCCGATGATGGATCCAATCCGGAGGCTAGAAGTCCCCAGTACCATGAAAAGGGGCACATGCTATTACTGAGCCACACTCAGGGCATGTACATCCTGACATTGTCAGGAGGTCAGGTGATTCAGCTCATGCTGATGATGACCTGAGCTTCTTCTACGATGTAGTAGCTCAAAACACTATCCTAGAGGATGAGATAAGCAGACTCAAAGAGCTGCTTGCTCAAATGACTCAGGATAGAAGTCCATCTGCCACCACTAACCCACAGATGGCACCTTCACCGAAGGTCTCATAAACACTGAGCCACTCCCACAAACTCGGCACCAACCCCTGCTTCTAGCACTAGCTCTCAGGGTCAGAACCCCCTGAGCAGTTGGATGCTATCCTCCAGAAATCCCTACCTCTCATCACACCTATGCTTAAAGACTTAGTCATTCAAACCCTTGTGAGAGGCTTCCCACATACATACAACCCATGGTGGAGGTTGCTATTTCTAAGGCATTGCTGATAGTCAAACCCCAACCAATGCACCCAAAAGGGGGGACATCAGTGCAAGTCAAGAGGAAGAGGAGTGAGGAGGAGGTAGAGGCAGAGAAAGAGGTGGTGGTTGAGAGGGAGTTGGTTGAGGAGACTAGGAAGGTGAGGGAGAAAGGGAAGAGGAAAGAGGGGAGGTTGAGCAAATAGAAGTGGCTGAAATCCAAAAGGATTTCAGTGTCACTCATAAGAAAGAGGGAGAGGAGGGAAAGAAGGTGGCTGACTCTGATCTAGCAGCCCTTGTCAAGGAGGCTAATGCTGAACACAGCAAATCAATGGATTCTGCCATTGCTCAGCTGTTCAGGCAAGGCTTTGACAAGGACACTGCCTTGCTAGATCAGGAGATCTGAAGATGGAAACTAGGGAGATAGAATACCGATGGTCTACTTATAGCCAAGAGGATCAAAAGAAACTCGAGGCTATGAGTAGATTCATTTCGAAGTATCTGGGCAGGCCAGTCCTTGATGTAAAAGCATGGACCAGGGACAGACTCTTGGCAATAACCACCAAGATCTGTTCGGTGGTGATTTCACTAAGGGACTGGTCGCAGAGGCCCTTTCTGAAGCAGGTGCTGGGAACAGGACACTATTAGTAAAACAGACCAAACCAGCCCTTATCTCTAGGTTACTAGCAGTGCCTGCCAACATTCCCACACCAACAACCTAACCACAACCCACTAAACCAACTCCTTCACCACCAAAACCCGCAGCCAATGATCCACCCTTGAAGATGAAGAGAAGGGTGTTGAGGCTGTAAGAAGAAGAAGAAGAAGAGGGGGATGAGGAGGATAGACTGCCTCTTTCAGCAGTCATTCCTCTACCAAAAGCCAAATCCCAAACCATCACCCCCACCTCACAGATGGAAGCTGTGAAGGTGAAGATAGAGGAAGGGCACAGCAGCATCTTCATGATGCTGAAATGCTTAAGTCTATTGACCAAGCATATGCTGCCTCTACCTCTATCATGAATATGAAGAAAGAAGCTCTGAGACTCTTCACTCTCAAACAACCTTCCAATATAACAAGGAGAGAGTGAGGACTTGGCCTGATCCTAGGGTGGCTTACAGGATCACAAAGAAAGATATTCCTGTGAGACACAAGAGCCAGATGAAGAGGATTGTAGATGAAGTAATCACAGTGGCTCTTGTGGTAACACCCTGGGAAATTGTGGATGAGTTCGAGAAAGCTTATAAAGCTAAGCTACCTCCTGAAATGATGTTGGAGAACAGGATGGTGAGGAAAGGCTTAGTTTATAAGAAGCTTGAGAACTTCCGCAGAGATGAGCTCAACCTGTTGCTAGAAGGCAAACATCCAGATGAATTTGCTTACAAGCAAATCACAACAGTTGAGCTCAAAAATGGAAACAGGTCAAGTATGTCTCGGAGATGTACGGCCGTGAAGGATTGTTCGATGGTGGAGATGAGGGCATGACCAAAGAAGAACAAATGATCTTTGTCCGAGCCTACACCAGAGAATGCTACAGGCTTGTACATGGGAGGTAGATCTCATGGATGGGACAACAGCTCTGTGTCCAATTCCCCAAGACAGAGTTCCCATCCATACTTAGCCAAACAAACACTAGAGACTACCTCTCATGCCAGTGCTTATCTAGGTCAACTTCTAATCTGATCTAGAAGGAAATAGACCAATCATTATGCCACCAATAAGTGGGACAACCAATAATTAGAGGTTTTGGCTGCATTGGTTCAGGGGGAGTTTGTTGGACCAAAAGAACCAATGAGCCAAGATCAGGAAAACCTCTAAGTCCCACATGCCACTGCAACAACTGCTAAAGACTCCCATCAGCTATTGTGTTCTCTTGCTTGAATGTCAGACTCAAGAGCATCTTAGCTCCAACCATCAGCTGTTCTGACAAAGTCTGAAGAACAAAGTATGAAGATCAAAGAACTGAAGAACAACAGCTGAAGAAGACTCCAAAGTACTGAAGACCAAGTACTGAAGTCTGAAGTACTGATCTTACAAGTACTGAAGACTTCAAGTACTGAAGACAAGTACTGAAGAATCAAAAGCTGAAGAACTGAAGAACTGAAGACCTTCTACTGAAGCACAAAGTCTGAAGACAAAGACTGAAGACAACAACTGATGATATCTACTGAAGTCATCAGCTGTTACATCATCTGAAGCTAAGTCTGAAGACCAAGTACTGAAGACTCAGAGTTTGTCACAACAGCTGAAGAAGTCTCCTTCAGTTGTTGTGATGGTTTTTCCTTTTCAGTAGTTTATTTTGTTTCAGTAGTTGTACAACAGCTGAAGAGCATGTTCTTCAGTTGTTTTAGTATCAGTAGTTATAAACGACTGAAGAGTTTGTTCTTCAGTCGTTATAGGATTTCAGTAGTTTTACTTTTGTCAGCACTTAGGAAACTTTTGTAAGAAGATGTCAGCTGTTGACATCTTCAGTAGTTTTATGTTTTGTCAGTTGTAATTTTAATATTCTGTTGATGTCAGAAAAAGGACATCAGCCCATCCTTTTGCCGCCTATAAAGGATGGGGAACCATACTGTTTTAATTGCCGAAACGTGCTATGCAATAGAACATTTATTGTTTCGCAGAACTCTTTTCTCTCTCTATGCTTGTGCTTTTACATGCAATATCTTTTATGTTCTTACATTAATCGCTAATTAATGTGCTAAATCCGCTGCAAACATAATCTGATTGATCAAACGAGAGGCTGAGATCCTGTCAATAAGCTAAACAATCATTAATACGGATTAAATTTTAGTGTAAATATATATGTAAAATTAGCATGAATGATTACAATATAATATTTAATATAAAATATAATTAAAATTATATATAGGTAATAGTTTAAAAATAAAATAATTTTACCATTTTTTAACTCTCTTATGTAAATAGTTTTATTTTTAAACATTCGTTTTAAGATTTTTTTATAAAAAATATTTTTTTATAAAAATCTAGTTTTTAAAAAAATATGATTTGTAATTATTCTGCTTGTTTTAATAGGATTGTTTTAAAATATTTCACCTGTTTATAATTTTTAAAAACAAATGATTTTAAAATATTTTGTTTAAAAATTATATAATGATTTAGAAAATTTCATATTATATAAACTTTAGTTTTTGTTATTTAGATTTAATTAAAATAAATGTTTATAATAATAGACATGAGAAATAGGTTGTTTATCCGCTATAACATTGAAAATATAGACATTGAAGTTAACCATTATTAAATTATAACAAAGGTCATCTGCTAAATTTTATAAATATAATGTTAGATATTTATGAGGAAAATTTGAGCGGTAGTTTTAAATTTAAAAACCATAAAGGTATTAAGAAATATCATGTATGTGTCATATATAAAAAGAGAATTTCATAAACAGAATGAAGCATAATTTATAAAATAAAACTGTTTAATTTATAGAGTTAGTGTAACATATCATTTATAAAGAATTTAGGTATTATAGGTGGTTGTTTATGATAAGGAGATAAATAGGTTGTTTATTAATTTCAAGATAACATAAAGTATAAAAAGTTAATAAATTAATAAAATATTTTTATTTAGTAATCTTAATATTTAAAAATGCAAAGGATTTTAAACATTGAATTGACCTTGGTACTGGTGTGATAGTCTCGCCTTCGCAAAGCTTACATCGCAGAATGGTCATCTCATCAAAGTCACCGGATCCATCTTGTTTAAGAGTACACTCAACCTTTTCAATAACTTTACTCTTGCATTTCCTGCAACTGGTGTAATACCATGGACTATCATCACAAAATCCTTTAATGGTGCCAAGTATAATAACCGACTGTTCCTGAAATGTTGAAACATATAATATTCGGGGTTAGATTAATAATAATATGTAAGCATAAAATTGTTTTTATGAAATGATTATAGCATACCGTCTGGATATCATGAATGTCACTAATGTTGCAAAAATCAGTGGCTGATAGAAATTCTTCCTTGAAAGACGTCATTAAGGAAGAAGAGAATCCTGATTGAGTTGATGAAGATTGTGACATTGATTGTGAGATGAACCTATAAATCAAAGGCAATAATACAAAAATCTAAATTATTATGTATACTTGTTAATATATATGTTATAAACATTAGAACATCATAACAACAAAATATTATAATATTTAAAAGACGAAGTATATAAATTGTTTACAAACCTTTGTTTGAAGTCTAAAATTTCATGAATCTGGGCATTAATGAAGACCTTGGTTACATATAAGCATTTGATACTTGATTAAGCTCTAAAAATAAAAGAGTTGGTTAATTTTAACATTATAGAAATACTTAAGTTATGATAGAATAATATTAATAGTGTTATAGAATGTTGATAAATCTAAACACATATTACATACCTCTAAAAGTCCGAAATTTACCAAACTGCACTATGACTACCAAATTTCTATCACTTTCTTTTCTGAAAGGAAATTTGCAAATTGATCAGCGTACTCATCCCAAAGGGTCACGCTCATATCTTTATTCCTGTTGACATAAAATACAGTAAACGAACATTTAATAGTATATAGTAAAATAAAATATTAAACTATATTAATGGAAGAATTAGATTACTGTAGATCTTTTAAGTCGAGGGTGATCATTTTTGATGTTTTCCCATCATTCTTTTCTCTTACTTCAATTGGGAGAACCTCACAACTGCACCAATTATATCTAACAAAATAAAGAAAATTTTAGAAAATTGATTAATATGAGCAAATTATTATTATTATATAATAGTAAAACCAACAATATAAAGTTAGAATAATAGAAAAACTAACCAACTGTTGTTTTCTCAGGCGTTTGCTTTGGAGTAAGATTAGCAAAAGGTGTGAAACTAAAACCGTATTCAGAACCCACAGCACCAGAACATTTCATAACAACAGTTTTTTCAGTGAAAGTAATTTTATGCGGTGTATTAAAAACTTTATATTTTGTATTATTTGCTGCCAAAGATGGTCTGATTACAAGTAGACACATGTTCTCAGTTAGCAAATCCTCATAGGCAACACAGTATTTTCTTTGAACAGAAGCTTTGAGTCTTGAACACTAAACATAAAATTAAATGATAATATATTAATTAAAAAATGATATATTGTTTGTAAAGTTTTAAGTACGGAAAAATATAAGTACAAATATTGAGAGTGTGGCATTACATTTTCATCCATTATTATCATTTCATAAGAAAACACCTTTGTCGGATCCGTGAAGAGTTTTCTAGTCCAAACCCTGATAATTCGAACTTTGATGGTATAGTCTTACGATAAAACATTTAGGTCATTGAACAATGTGATTTTCCCAGATGCCATTGTACTGTATTATTTCAAAAAAGTAACGCAATTATGAAGTTACAAATGATGAAAGATGGATACGTTCTGTAATCAATAGAAAAAAAAGTTGATACCTTCTGTGATATTGCAGAATGTTTGAAGAATTCAATTGATGTAAAGAACTGTATATTGATTTATTTATATAATTTGATAATTACATATTTATGGTATAAATGATCTCGTATCATTGGAAAGTATAAAACCATTCTATTAATAAATTAGAAACTTAGAAACATTAAATTTGCCAAAATTGTAATTATGTACAGATCATTACACGGGTTACCATAAATAAATTTAATCAAAATTTCAATTTATGTACAAACTAATTCTAATTTGTACAGAATAATTCTAATCATGTACAAAAGGTCAATAATCAAACTTACCAAAAATGTAATTTTATAAAGTTTTGTGTATTAACTAATTAACAAATTTATATTTTTTGTGATAATATAGATTTATGGTATGTGGATCATAACAGTTGTATATAAGTGTGAAATATATTTTAATTTTAAATTTAAGATAACGATGTACATAAGGACAGTTTACTAACTTATAAAAATTCAAATTTGATAATTATATAAAGGATTAAATGGAGTTTTGCGATTAATTGATAAAAAATATAATTAAGAATTTAATAAATTGTATTTTAAAGCAGTTTGTCAATATAGTTACTGATAATGCAAAAGTAATAATAATCTATAATGGCGATGATACTATTAATTAAATTAAAAATTATAAAGAGGGATAAAAATATAATATTTAAGAAAAATGATAAGTATTAATTAGTTAATTAATTAGTTAATATTATAAACCGTATAATTTTTTACATTGAGTAATATTTAAAGTATTTAAAGTAATTTGGTATTTATGGTATAATTTCTTGTTACAAGGTGGAATTAAATGAAACATTCTAAATAATTACAAAATTAAAGTTGAAGTTACAAAAGTAAATTTGGAAAAGCAATTTGATTGTCAAATGTAATATTGGATTAAAAGTCAAATCAAAAATTGATTAAAATACATTTAATCCTTAGAGTTAAAGTATAACAGAATATAAATTTTAAAGATATTAAAAAGTATGTGTTTAATTTAACAAAATGGTAATTATTAAACGTGAATTTTGTTCTGATATTTAAAGTAATTTGGTAAATATTGATAAATTTCTTGTTACAAGGTGAAATTCAATAAATCAATTAAATAATTACAAATTAAGTGTTGGGGTTACGAATAAAAAATTAATTTAATTTTTTTAAATGTATAATGATAACTTATATTTTTCTATTAACTGTTATTAACTTTAAAGAATATATGTGATGGTTTATAGTAAAATCTAAATTTGTATTAACCCAAAAATATAAGTTTTTATTCCATAATTTTATTTATATTAACACAAAGAAAATTGTTATGGAATGATGGTGATGACTATATATTTCAATAAGTTTATAGATATTAAATGTCTATTTAATATAAAAATTATGGCAATGTAATACATGATAATTTAGCATCATAAGCGAAACTAAAAAATTACAACAGACGCAACAGGTTAATAGTTGTGATTGCTATCTATTGTGCATGTAACATATTTTTTACTTACTACCATTTCATGAAACATAAAGCAAATTATGTTTAGTGTATCAAAAAGCTAAAGGCGGAAGAGTATTTTTTTTTCCAACAGTATAGAACATCTAGTTGATTAAATCTATAAATTTCCTAATGTTTGTTCTAATTAATATATATGTTATTATGATAATTATGATAATGTTTTAAAAAAATTCAAATATAAAGAATATGTTTATAATGATAAGAGAAAGCATCTGTTTCATTATATTTAAAGAAATTAGAGTTTAATTTATCAAAACAATGAAAACAATGTAATAGTAGGAAATTTAGCAACATTAACAACTGTCAAAAAATCCAAAACACGCAACAGTATGATAGTTGTGTTCATTACCTATTTTGAATGTAACCCATTTTGTTTACATAGTACCATTTATTGTAACATAAAGCAAGGCGTGTTGGTAGCAAAAGTTAAAGGACCAAGTAAAAATCATACCTTTGCGACATTCATCAAAACCAACATACCTTCATTTACAATATATTGGAATGTGCAGGTGTCCCCATACATAATGCCATTAGCTTTCATATACCTTCCCCATGACCTTAGAGCATAGCGCATGTGATTCCTTGAAGGTTCTGATCTAACCAATATTGAGTTAAATGGCCTTGTATATTTCTAATGTTTATCATTGGATGATTTTCAAAATCATTATACAAAGCAAGTTTAATAGAAGCATCTGCAATCACATTACATTAAATTATAAGGTAAATAATTTAAGAAAAAGTATGCTATAATGTTTAAAAAAAAGTAATACCAGACGTCTTTGGTAATCCGTATGAAAGTGATGTAATTGTCATGTTCTACGTCAACAACATCATTAAAAGCTGGAACACCATCATCAGCACCACCATCATCAGCATGCTCTACACCAACAGTAATATGATATTATGGCTTGTCAACAAATGATGTATAATCCATGTAAATTAAAAAAAATTTAACTTACTATATCAGTTAATAGTTCTAATATTAAGGTAAATTAAAAATATGACACTATCATAACCATCAACATTAAAACAGATAGTGATAACGTGGACTCATATTTTAGGATAAAGAGTAATAAATCTCCAATTTTTATAGGAAATTGAGAGCGTAGTTTATAAATTTTATAAGCATGAAGGTATTAAGAAATATCATGTAATTACATAAACAGTGTAACATCGTGTATTTTCGTTAAATAAAAAAATTAATTTTGTTTAATACGTTGATTTTTAATTCCAATAATTACAATAATTATAATAATAATAATACAATAATAACAATAATAATAATAATAATAATATAATAATAATAATAATAATAATGACTTAAAAAATGTATAAAAAATTGAATTTATAAGTCCAGGGGGAAATATTGTAAATTATGAAACTTAAAAATTAAAGTTCAGCATAAATAACAAACACTCTAAACCACAGGGACCATTTCTGTAATTTCAAAAAACCCGAACTGCTTTCTCTCTCTTCTCTCCCGACTTTCCGGCGGCCGTCCAGCCACCGCCGGCCACGGCTCCGGCAACCCTCAAAACCACCTCAAAACGCAACCGTTTTGTCCCAAACCAGTCCCAATACGCTCGTGAACGAGATTCGAATCTAACACTTTAATTATTCAACCTTACAACCCACGATTTCAGATCTTAGATCCACTTTATTCTTGAATGCGATTACAACTCACACACCCACTCAAACACTATTAATAAACAAATTAATTCGACCTGAACAATCCTATATATATTCCCAATCGAACTCAGTTTCAAATTGCACCTAAAACAAACAAGAACACCTCATTCGAATACCAACTCACCCGCGACCTGCAACTCAATTTTTAACACAGCTCCGATCAATTTTAACCAAATTGGATAAGGGCTTTCGATCAGGACTATCATTTGAAGCTTCCCTCAAGTTTAATTCGATTACAATCATCGTTTGAGCATCATTCGATTGACACGAGTGCCGCGACTTGTTCTTCATCAGGTTTATCTCCAAATCAATACCATATATGTAATTCGACACACACACACACTCGATTTCTCATGGGAAACAAAAGCCCCATGATTTCAGTTGCCATCGAAGTCGAATTGGTGGTCAATTTGGTCCGGATTCGAACTAGGGCTCATATGGAATTGGGGTTAATCCAAAACTGTGTTTAAAACAATTAAAACCGAGAATCCATTGCGGATTAGGCCCTTGGTTCACCGGTTCATTGTACACATGTTATCCAAGAGGTCCCGGGTTCGACCCTTGGGCACCTCACCTATTTTTTTGGGCCATTTTAAGTCTTTAAAAATTCCAAAAAAAATTACTAAAAATTATAAAAATGTTTTTACAAACATTACAAATTTTTAAAACCACATAATTATTTTCTGAAATTTATTTGACATTTATTTATTTATTTTATAAATTGTTTCAAATAAATAACATAACTAGCTAAATTTTTTTTAAAAAATAGACTTTAAATAATTGTTGAAATCACTAAATAATTATTGGATTAAATAATATTTATGTAATATTATTTAAATCATGATTATCTCAAACAAATATAAAAGTTTTATATCTAAATCGTTCCAAAAACATTTTTATTCCTTTTACTCATCTAAATAATTAAATATTTTAATTAATTATCATATAATTAGTTAATAAATTAATTATTTATTTTTCCACACTTTAACAATAAACCAAACAATTACAAATATTGATACAAATACATTTATTAAATTCTAAACGTAATCACATTCAATAAATTCATTTTATTTCAAGACATTCAAACTAAATAAAATTAGTTTATTTAAACTACCATTCAAGACCCAATAGAAATCCTAATACATTCCCAAATTCCCAAATCATTATTATTCTAATTCGAGACACCGTTCCTTAGTTAATCATAAGGAAATTGTTGGTGTCTAAACTATCACATCCAGATCCTAATCTCATCAATCAGTGAGTATTCATATCCCCTTTTTATATCATTTCCTATTTGGGGGAAATCATGTGATACAATATATTCAATCATGATATTCTATTGTTGTTTCATTCTGACTTCAATTCAAGACAGGTTATGTTATTACTTGTAATTATGTGAACATACTATGATAAACTGGACGACAGTAAAACCCTAATTCAATCAATCAATCAATCCTGGTATCAATGGTAGATCTACTGGTTCGGATAACCCACCCCATATGAATAGTCGAGTGGTGATTGTGCCAGAGGCAGGAGTTAATCTATGGTGTATGTGTAGAGTCTATTATACGCAAGTGTCAAGTCAAGGGGTTGTTATTGTGTCGGTTTATCTATATGCTTTACTATTGCAATATAAGTCTTAACGTTACCTTGTGAATTGGATTATTCTCAATCAATCAATCAATCTATATGTATACTCAAAACTGTGATTACTCACCAGCTAATTCGTTAGCTGACTTTATTTTCTCACATGATTTCAGGTTAAGCAAGTTAGTGGACTTCTACATGCTCATATAAGACCCGGACTTAGTCAAAACAAAGACAATTACTATTTATGACTTTAACTGTTGTATTTGTATCTATTAAATTCATGTTATCCTGTAATCTGATTTTAATATTATTTTCACTACTAGACAATCATGAGTTATGAACAATCAATCATTCCCTCGTCCGCTCCGATGATTCCGCCGTCGGTCGGGGTGTGACAGATTGGTATCAGAGCCATGGTTATAGCGAATTAGGTTATTAGAAATGGAATGACCTAGACTATAACTAAGTACCTTTACACATGAGTCCTCTCATGTATTTTATATGCTTAGATAGGATTTCATGTGCTTTACATGTTTATACTTGATTATGTGATTATATGCCTTATGTGATTCTTCTTATACTTTGAATCTTATCAATGTACACACGAATCTTAACTCATATTCTAAGGCATTGTGTGCCTAATTCAAGTGATTTCAAACTCCAAAACTCGATTGTTATTTGTAACGCCCCGAAATTTCCCGAAACAAGCCACTTAATAATAATGGGCTTTTAAGGGTTAATTTAAGAAATAAAGGGGTAAATTAGTGGGCTATGGATAAAATTAGTCTTAATGGGCTAGGCTTAATGGGTTTAAAGGCCCTAATCAGCCCTTAAACATGCATGAACAGCTCCATCTTCACCATTTCAAACCCTAGCCACCAAATTCGTAGAGAGAGAAAGTAGAGAGAGAAAGTGAAGAAATTCAAGATTTGGAGCTTGAAGGTTTGAAGGATTGAAGTTCTGGTGGATTGGAGCATCAAAACACAAGGAAAGAGCAAGAAAACAAGGTAAGAATCGACCTCTAAGGCCCTCTGTAGATCAAACCCGGATTCTAGGGTTTTGGGGTTTTGAAAAGTTTAAAGAAACACATAAAGGTCGAATTTTTACGTATGAAAATGTGTAAAAAGCTTAGATTTGAGTTCATGGAAGGTAAACTAAGGATTTGGACGTAAAAAGTTAAGATTTTGGGTTAAAAACGGGCTGGATCTGAGTTTTTGTTTATCCAGCGAAACTGGGCCCCGATCCAGCGAATTTAAGTATTCATCCAGCGAAACTGCACATTAGTTCAGCGAGACTAGGAGAAGTTCCAGCGAAACTACAGTTTCGCTGGGGCGAAACTATAGTTTCGCCGGTAATCTCGCTAAGACCTAGACTGACCTATAGACTTCGCAAGAATAGGGAATTCCAACGAAAGTTGGGCGCTCAAGGCAGCGAATCTGTCTAGCGAAACTAGCAGAAGTGCTGCCCAGCGAAACTGCAAGCGAAACTGTAGTTTCACTGTAGCGAAACTGTAGTTTCGCTGTAGCGAAACTGTAGTTTCGCTGTAGCGAAACTATGGGCGAAACTATGAAGAAAATGATGTTTTTGCATATTAACTTTCGTGCAGCTAGAGTATTCAGGCTATAGCTTAAGTGACTTAGAATCTAAGCTATTGGACAAGTTCAGGTGAGTTCTAGACCCCTCCTTTACCCGTTTTCAATGTTTTGGGGTGATATGCATACTAAATTACATACTTTTATGATGATGGTCTTTAAGACCCATTTATCAAGAAAGCAAATTTTCCTAAAGAAAAATGTGCCCTTTAAATAGTTCAAAATAATTTTCGGGCGCGCTGACCTGGCAGCCCGGCCCCAGCCAGGGGCGTTGCCCCTTGGACCCCACTAGGGGCTGCCGCCCCTAGAACCCCGCTATCAGGGGCTGCCGCCCCCGAACCCCCGCTGTCCCGCGGAGGGTCTGTTATCTGGTACATCTCTCATGATTGATGAAATGTGAATGCTTAGACTAAGAGTTTGCTTCTTATTATGTATTGTGTTGTGTTATATTATGTATAACTTAAACATGACAGTGAAACATAAAGAAAGGTTATGAGGCCCATAACATGTACCTTGATAAAGTGATAAAGTAAAGCCTTGCAAGCAATTGATAAAGGAGGGTTGCATTCGTTGTACCCTCACCAGTGATAAAGTGATAAAGTATGCTAGAACAGGCAGGTCAGTAAGTCCTAAATTGGCATGACAATAATGGCCTGATCGGGTACGGCAGTTAGTCCTTAATTGGCATGTCGGTAAAGTCCTAGGCGAGCCTAGGCACCGATAGTGACAGAGAATTGACGGATAAAGAAGAGTAATAAATAACAATAAATGATAAAGTAATGATAAAGTGATAGCTTGTGTATTTATATTTGATAGACAATGATTGTTTTCAACTGATAAAGCTAATATCTCTTACGCAAGTTATTTAGCAAAGTAAACCTAGAATTCACTCAGCGAAGCTGACTTTTGTATGCATATCAGTTGACAGGTAAGAGTTAGAGCTTATGGGATGTGAGCATGGAATGGAAGCTTCTTGGCACTCAAAGACTGGCATCCCCGATAAAGAAAAGCTTAAAAGGACTTTTAAATAGCTTTGATGTTTAAAGACAATGTTTATATTTATTTGTAATGAATTGAAATTACAGTATTTTCCGCTGCAATATATATAGATATCTATCATATATGAGTAAATGATTTCTTTAAATTATGTTATGCTGTGAATGACCAACTGTGAGGTCCCCCTGAGAAAGGTGGGCCTTACATTATTCATGGTTTTCAAATTCGTCAAAGGCCGTGTCTTACAACTTGAAACATGCTATGCTGGAAGAGTGGGATGCCTGTATCTCGGGGTGTTCTGTCTAGGCAAGGTATTCGTATAAATCCAAACCAACCGATGGATCTGTCTACCTTACCTGGGAACCCTCGGGATGAGTATCTGCTTATAGGTACGCATGTCTTCAATAAGGTTGTGTTGGACATAACACTTTGATTAGTCAACGTACTCGCTTTGATTTACGAATTAAACGACTACACTCGGAACATATCATTGTTATTATGCCAAATTCCCGATTATCGTTTTCATGTTGTATAGCTCATATTATCCAATTCTCATAAAATATCTTAATGATATTCCAGAATGTCTTCTCGTCAAATCCATTCACGGTCTCGAAACTCTGGCCGCTATTGTAGCACGTGAAGTTACTGCAGTCATCCCAACTCTACTTACCCATTTGAACCAAGGCAACAATACTGTTCAAAACCCAACTGCACCAAACCCTCCCCGAACTTGTACTTACAAACATTTCAGTTCTTGCAACCCCACTAAGTTTGGTGGAACTGAAGGAGCTACTGGATTACTACAGTGGTTCGAAGCATCGAGAACACTTTCCTAAATAGTGAATGCCCTGAAAATCTAAAAGTCCGGTATGCCACAAGTGTTCTCCAGAAACGCGCACTTACTTGGTGGAACGGAGAGAAACGAACCCGTGGAACTGAAACTGCTCTAGTCTTAACATGGACTGAAGTTAAGGAGCTCATGACTAAAGAGTTTTGCCCAAGAAATGAAGTCCAGAAACTGGAAGCTGAATTCAGGGAACTAACTCAAGACAGTGGCGAGAACCTCGCATACACTAACCGATTCCACGAACTGAGCCTTTTGGTACCGCATCTTGCTACCCCTACCTCCCGAGTCATCGGGAAATATTGGTGGACTACCCATGCAGATTCAGGATACGGTGTTAGGAAGAAATCCTTCGACACTAGAAGATGCTATTAGGCTGGCTGCACAGCTAACTGATAATCATGTGAAAGCTGGTTCTTTAACCAGGAAAGGATCAAAGAAAATACCGATAAACTTCCTAATGAAAACCGTCAAATCCGACCAGCCGAGCTTTCCAAGAACAAGAAGAGGAAGGCTCAATCTCAAAACTTTGCTGTAATTACCCCTGCTGTACCAATTAATAAAGTCCCTCCAACTCGTCAACCAGCGGTAAACAACCAACCGCTAATGAAAAAGCCATACGCTGGACCCTTTCCGCAGTGTAACAACTGCATGTATCACCATCCCGCTAACATTCAGTGTCGTCAATGCACAAACTGTGGTCGTTTGGGTCATAAATTTAACGTGTGCAAGAGTGCTGCTAAAGCTTCGACCAATGCACCAGTTCACCAACATCTTCCTGCAACTACCCAGGGTCGTGCATGCTATCAATGTGGTGATCCGAACCATCTTCGCAATCGATGCCCTCAACTTGTCATCCGATTTCTACGACTCAAGGACGTGCTTTCAACATCAATACCCAACAAGCTCAAGCCACCAATGATGTGGTGTTGAATAATTCTTGTTCTTGATTTTGTCTTCATAATGTAATTCAAGATTTGTAATCGTGATTTCCTTGTGTTACATTGATGTAATCTGAAAATTTCTAAATTTCTAATTGAGATATTTTTCCTTTCGTTGTTAAGTCGAACTTTGAACCGTTTGCACCGTGGGAGATGCAAGAGTTTGCAAGTCAACCTATGACTAAGGACACTCATATCTTCTAAATGATTCTAACTCATCAAAACAGGGGTGATTCCCTTACTTTGGTGATGATTCTTTATTCGTTTCAATAAATGGTTTCCAATGATGTGTTTTATGAAATTTCATCTTCTGGATTAGGGTGATTTCCTTATCTCGAGGACTGACTTCAGTTATTCACTTTGGAACTTACATTTCACAAATGACATGATCTCACCAAAATAGGATTGAAACCCGTACTTTGGTGACATATGTCAATCTTCAATTGTTTTCTTGAAGCTCAATCATCAAGATACACGTGAAATTCATACCTTGATGATAATATCATTCTTATGGATTGCATTTTCTCAAATGAAACGACCTCATCAAAGTAGGAGTGAATTCTGGATTTTGATGAAGAAGTTTATCTTGTTATATTTTGTTTTGTAAAAATTCATCGTTAAGATAGGAGTGAACCCCTCACCTTAATGATGAGTTACCTCGTCTTATTTTATGGATCCTCAACAAAGAGTTGGGATCGAACTTTTGATTGGTAAGTTAGAGGTCATACCTTAAGAGTACACCATCAAGTTAGGGTGAAAACCACACCTTGATGACTATTCTCATTTCTTGATCTCCAACTTACCATGGTTGTAATCAAGTGACGAGAGGCATGTAGTAACTGAAGGGTGAAATATATTAGTGTTTCGACCTATCAAGCTAAAGCATGATCTCTGAACTTGAACAGAGACCTGATCGTTTTAGGTTGATTTTGATTCCCAACTTGGAACATTTAAATTCTTAAATCGATTTCTTTCCCTTTGTCCTCATGTTTTGATCTAGCCATATCGAACCATTCATTCCTTATTTATTTATCATCAAAACCTGATTACATGATGGTAGTCTTCCTAAACAATCTTTTGTCAAGTAAAGATATTATCTCTGATCGCGATGGTCGCTTCATCTCTCGTTTTTGGAAAAGTCTCCAATCAGCTCTCGAAACTCAACTGAATCTTAGCACAGCCTATCACCCGTAAACCGACGGTCAGACTGAAAGAACGATACAAACCCTCGAGGATATACTCCGGGCTTGTGTCATCGATTTCAGTGGATCGTGGGATTCTCATCTTCCGTTGATTGAATTCTCTTACAATAACAGTTACCAGACCAACAGATGGCACCATTTGAGGCCTTGTATGGTCTGAAGTTGGTGAATCACATATTACTGGTCCGGAATTGATACAAGAAACAACAGACAAAATTCATAAGATCCGTGATAACTTGATCGCTGCTAGGAATCGTCAAAAGCATTATGCTGATAAAAGACGTAAGCCCATGGAATACAATGTCGGTGATCTCGTACTTCTTAAGGTATCACCTTGGAAGAGAGTGATTCGCTTTGGAAAGAAAGGGAAGCTAGCACCTCGTTACGTGGGTCCATTCAAAGTGCTCGAGCGAATAGGAAAGTGGCCTACAAGCTTGAACTACCCCAAGAACTCAGCAATATACACCCGACGTTTCATGTTTCAAATCTCAAGAAATGTCTTGCCGATGAAAATCTCCACATCCCACTCGAAGAGGTCCAGATTGATGAATCTATGCACTTTATTGAGAAACCTGTGGAAATTATGGATCGGGAAGTCAAACAACTCAAACGTAGCCGGATACCTATTATCAAAGTCCGCTGGGAATCTAAACGTGACCCAAAGTTCACCTGGGAACGTGAGGACCAAATGCAATCCCAGTACCCTTATCTTTTCGTTTCAGCTTCCTCGTGATTAAAATTTGGGGACGAAATTTCCTAAAGCAGGGGAGACTGTAACATCGTGTATTTTCGTTAAATAAAAAAATTAATTTTGTTTAATACGTTGATTTTTAATTCCAATAATTACAATTATTATAATAATAATAATAATAACAATAATAACAATAATAATAATAATAATAATAATAATAATAATAATAATAATAATAATAATAATAATAATAATAATAATAATAATGACTTAAAAAAATGTATAAAACTTGAATTTATAAGTCCAGGGGGAAATATTGTAAATTATGAAACTTAAAAATTAAAGTTCAGTATAAAATAACAAACACTCTAAACCACAGGGACCATTTCTGTAATTTCAAAAAACCCGAACTGCTTTCTCTCTCTTCTCTCCCGACTTTCCGGCGGCCGTCCGGCCACCGCCGGCCACGGCTCCGGCAACCCTCAAAACCACCTCAAAACGCGCCCGTTTTGCCCCAAACTGGTCCTAATACGCTCGTGAACGAGATTCGAATCTAAATACTTTAATTATTCAACCTTACAACCCGATTTCAGATCTTAGATCCACTTTATTCTTGAATGCGATTACAACTCACACACCCACTCAAACACTATTAATAAACAAATTAATTCGACCTGAACAATCCTATATATATTCCCAATCGAACTCAGTTTCAAATTGCACCTAAAACAAACAAGAACACCTCATTCGAATACCAACTCACCGCGACCTGCAACTCGATTTTTAACACAGCTCCGATCAATTTTAATCAAATTGGATAAGGGGCTTTCGATCAGGACTATCATTTGAAGCTTCCCTCAAGTTTAATTCGATTACAATCACCGTTTGAGCATCATTCGATTGACACGAGTGCCGCGACTTGTTCTTCATCAGGTTTATCTCCAAATCAATACCATATATGTAATTCGACACGCACACACACTCGATTTCTCATGGGGAACAAAAGCCCCATGATTTCAGTTGTCATCGATGTCAAATTGGTGGTCAATTTGGTCTGTGTTTAAAACAATTAAAACCGAGAATCCATTACGGCTTAGGCCCTTGGTTCACCGGTTCATTGTACACATGTTATCCAAGAGGTCCCGGGTTCGACCCTTGGGCACCTCACCTATTTGTTTGGGCCATTTTAAGTCTTTAAAAATTCCAAAAAAATTACTAAAAATTATAAAAATGTCTTTACAAACATTACAAATTTTTAAAACCACATAATTATTTTCTGAAATTTATTTGACATTTTATTTATTTATTTATAAATTGTTTCAAATAAATAACATAACTAGCTAAATTTTTTAAAAAAATAGACTTTAAATAATTGTTGAAATCACTAAATAATTATGGATTAAATAATATTTATGTAATATTATTTAAATCATGATTATCTCAAACAAATATAAAAGTTTTATATCTAAATCGTTCCAAAAACATTTTTATTTCTTTTACTCATCTAAATAATTAAATATTTTAATTAATTATCATATAAGTAGTTAATAAAATTAATTATTTATTTTTCCACACTTTAACAATAAACCAAACAATTACGAGTATTGATACAAATACATTTATTAAATTCTAAACGTAATCACATTCAATAAATTCATTCTATTTCAAGACATTCAAACTAAATAAAATTAGTTTATTTAAACTACCATTCAAGACCCAATGGAAATCCTAATACATTCCCAAATTCCCAAATCATTATTATTCTAATTCGAGACACCGTTCCTTAGGTTAATCATAAGGAAATCGTTGGTGTCTAAACTATCACATCCAGATCCTAATCTCATCAATCAAGTGAGTATTCATATCCCCTTTTATATCATTTCCTATTTGGGGGAAATCATGTGATACAATATATTCAATCATGATATTCTATTGTTGTTTCATTCTGAATTCAATTCAAGACAGGTTATGTTATTACTTGCAATTATGTGAACATACTATGATAAACTGGACGACAGTAAAACCCTAATTCAATCAATCAATCAATCCTGGTATCAATGGTAGATCTACTGGTTTGGATAACCCACCCCATATGAATAGTCGAGTGGTGACTGTGCCAGAGGCAGGAGTTAATCTATGGTGTATGTGTAGAGTCTATTATATGCAAGTGTCAAGTCAAGGGGTTGTTATTGTGTCGGTTTATTTATATGCTTTACTATTACAATATAAGTCTTAACGTTACCTTGTGAATTGGATTATTCTCAATCAATCAATCAATCTATATGTATACTCAAAACAGTGATTACTCACCAGCTAATCGTTAGCTGACTTTATTTTCTCACATGATTTCAGGTTAAGCAAGTTAGTGGACTTCTACATGCTCATATAAGACCCGGACTTAGTCAAAACAAAAGACAATTACTATTTGTGACTTTAACTGTTGTATTGTATCTATTAATTCATGTTATCCTGTAATCTGATTTTAATATTATTTTCACTACTAGACAATCATGAGTTATGAACAATCAATCATTCCCTCGTCCGCTCCGATGATTCCGCCGTCGGTCGGGGTGTGACAAACAGAATGATGCATAATTATTAAAATATCACTGTTTAATTTTTGTCTCAGGATAACATATAATTTATAAGGCATTTAGCGATTAAAGGTAACATATATCATTTATAAGTCATTTAACTATTAAAGGTGGTTGTTTATGAGGAAGTGTTAAATAGGTTGTTAATCAATTTCTTCAGATATATTCTATAAAATAATAGAATTAGAATGCTCAGATGAATGATAAAATATCGCTATTTATTTTCTTCAAATTTCTTCAAATAATGTTAGATTGAAAGAATATAACAATAGAACCTTCATGTGCTTCATTAGGAGCATCATCATGATGTAGATTACGTTCATCGATTTGTGGATCATCATCATCGGCAGGCATAGCAGCAGCATCTTCTGCACATTAAAAAATTAAAAAATGCAACTATAGATAGCGAACAAAATAAATAATGTATTTTAAATGTAATATATTAATTACCATCTATTTAAAACCTTTCATTATATGAAATAACGTAATTCAATCATGGAATAATAAAAGGAATATTACCTTCATTTTTGTTCGTTCCTTGTGGGATTTGTATATGTGCTGTTGGAGGTTTGAAGAATTCATAACCATCAGCATTAAAAACAGATAGTGATAACGTGGACTCATCTTTTAGGATAAAGAGTAGAAAATCTCCACTTTTTATAGGAAATTGAGAGCGTAGTTCATAAACACCAATTACAAACGCGAATTTCCCATGAAGTGCATGAACCTTCAAGCGACACTCAAAATCGTGGTTTGCTCGCACATTAAAGTAACGTCCATGGACGTCATCGCGAAGATGGTTGTGGACAAAGGCATTATCAATGGGCTGAAACATATATATATTAAACAAATTAAATCGTAAGATAATGGAATTAATCTAATTAATATGTGAACTGTTTATTGTGATTAATAATATACAAAAGGTAAATTTTAATAAATCAATTATTACTTATCAGGATAAGACCCAACTCATTTGACACGATATGATAAAACAAAGGAAGATGTTGTGAAGAGGAATCACTATGGACATGGATCAGCAACCAAAATCATGTTGAACGGGATAAACAACGACATAATCGTTCTTCTTTAAACCTAAGTGCAGTGACAAGGTTGCCCATCCAGTAGTCAAGGAAATTTTACCATTAATGGTACCAGTTTTTAATTCCCAAACAGTTTGATCATGTAGTTGGACACGAATCGTTGGAATAGGATGTTCGTGTTTGTAATAGTCTTGAACAAAAGAGTTCGGAAGTTGCTAAGATAAGACAAAAAGTAGATGTTAGGTAAAAAGAACAGGTGTAAATAATGAAATAAATCTTATATAGTCGCAAATTACCAAATAAGCATCAGCTGGATAAGTAATAAGTTTTAGAAACCCTCGTGGAATATCCATTTCAATTGAAAAAAATACCTGTTCATGACAAAAAAATACATGTTCTAGAATACTATTATTTCAATATTGCATTGTGAACATAATTAACATTTTAACACATTCATTATTTCTGAAATGTCAAAACAAAGTGGGTCAACCCAATCTTTTCTTTGAAGTAAAATAATTCCTACCCTCTTGTGTAGATTGTACTCTGTTCAGCTGTGAAGCTTTTCATAAAGGAAAGAAGGGTACAACAATAGGAGAGGTATAGTTATATCATTTTTTGCATAAGAGAACTCATGGGCATATCATATTTATATCATTTTTCATGAACCGTTAAGAGAACTCATGGGCACATCATGTTTATATCATTAGCTTGTGACACATTAATTCTACTCAGAACCATGAAAATACAATCTCCTAACAACAACATCAATTCACACAGGTTAAACAGATCTACTTTCAAAACAATATGAAAACAAATGAAATCTCACATATAATAATTACTTGAATAACCATAAACATCAGAACTCACTATCAAAGGCATGTAGTAAAATCTAAATTAACAAAATCATCACATCAGAAATTTCACAGCAATGATTCAGAACTTTCACAAAACTTTCACACATCTAAATTAACAAAACCATCTATTTAACAACAACATCAATTCATGAGTGGCTTCTTCATCATACCTACACCACACTCACCCATCCATCCCTCACTACGAATCGACCGAGTGTGTCTGTCTTCGGGGGGGCTCTAGTCACCGTGGACAGGAACTTCGGGTTCTTGAACCAGGCTTCGAGGCTGGAGAAGCCGTGAAGCAGATATTGGGTGAAGAAGTTAATGGTGAAAAAACCCTTGTTCAAATTGTTTGTAGATTATTATCGGTTCAACAACTAGAATCAAGAATCACAAAACAAAGATTAGAGTTAAGATTTTGTAAGTATTGTAAAGAATCTAACCTTGTTATATCATTTCGCAAGAAAGATTGTCGATGATGGCGTGAAATTCTTTCGATCTGCAGATTTGAAGTCGGAAGAGAGAAGGGATGAGGAATGTGGATCTAGGGTTTTGGTGAAGTAGTGAATGAAGTGGGTTCATGTAAGGCCCCATTCCCAGGAAACCTTACAGTTGGCAATTCATAGCATAAATTCAGTTCAATAACAAAACATTGCAGCGGAAAATAATTAAACATTCGTTAAAGACTTAGAAACCCCATTGTACTCATACATTTGTCTTTCAAGGTAAATAAAACATATTCCTTGTTCATTAATTACAATAAAGACTTCATTAATAGGAATGCCATCCATATTTCCCCAAGTAGCTCCGTGGTGCCATCCTCAGCATCAGCGCGTACCTGCCCACTATTATGCATAAAAAGTCAGCCACGCTGAGTGAGTTCTAGTTTTATATAAGTAAGAAATATAATCTTTTATCCTTTCCTATAATGAACACGCATACATCATACTACAAACATTACTTGCATCACATTAGGCACGTTCATTATCTTTTATTCTTTCATTTCGTTTTACTTCATCATCGGCGAGGTTTGCACAAAGCAAGCTCTCCATGTTGATTGACAACGAATGTCAATCCCCGTCGGTACACGTTATCCATGGTCGCTACCCCCGACGGTCGATCGATCCCCGTCGGTACACATCTTCATGGTAGTTTCCCCCGACAGTTGATCCACACTAGCAGGCACATAGCCCGCTCATGAATACGGATCCATCATCATACATCAGACTCACACATAAGTGAAGTCTATCATAGTGCTTGCAAGACTTTTCATCATCAAACGGGCCCGGGTTCCACTTCTCATTAGTATTATTTTTCACTTAATATATATATAATACTTAGCTTATTAATTACACAACATACCCAGTACTAGTCATCATAACATGTAACCGACCCACCGCGGGACAGCGGGGGTTCGGGGGCGGCAGCCCCTGACAGCGGGGCCCTAGGGGCAGCAGCCCCTAGTGGGGTCCAAGGGGCAACGCCCCTGGCTGGGGCCGGGCTGCCAGGTCAGCGCGCCCGAAAATTATTTTGAGCTATTTAAGTGTCACATTTTGCTTTAGAAAAATGTATTTCCTTGTTAAAACGCCTTGAAATCCTTATCTTGAAAACCTTATGTTTACTATGCATAATAGCCCCAAAACAAGGAAAAACGTTTAAATAAGGGGATCTAGAACTCACCTGAACTTAGCAAATAGCTTAATTCCTAAGTTACTTAAGCTATGGTCCGAATGCTCTAGCTGCACGAAAGTTAATACACAAAAACATCATTTTCTTCATAATTTCGCCCATAGTTTCGCTGGCAGTTTCGCAGCCAGTTTCGCTGGGCAGCATTTCTGCCAGTTTCGCTGGACAAATTCGCTGCCTTGAGCGCCCAACTTTCGTTGGAATTTCCTAGTTTCGCAACGTCTAAGGTCAGCCTAAGTACTCAGCGAGCTATCAGCGAAACTGTAGTTTCGCTTTAGCGAAACTGTAGTTTCGCTTTAGCGAAACTGTAGTTTCGTTAAGATTCTCCTAGTTTCGCTGGTAAAATGCACAGTTTTGCTGGATAAATTCTTAAATTCGCTGGATCGGGGCCCAGTTTCGCTGGATGAACAAAAACTCAGATCCAGCCCGTTTTTAACCCAAAATCTTAACTTTTTACGTCCAAATCCTTAGTTTACCTTCCATGAAGCCAAATCTAAGCTTTTTACACATTTTCATACGTAAAAATCGACCTTTATGTGTTTCTTTAAACTTTTCAAAACCCCAAAACCCTAGAATTCGGGTTTGATCTACAGAAGGTCTTAAAGGTCGATTCTTACCTTGTTTGTTGCTCCTTTCTTTAAGATTTGATGCATAAACACCCAGATCTTCAATCCCTTGATCTTAAAAGCTCAAATCTTAAGTTTCTTGCACTTTCTCTCTCTACTTTCTTTCTCTACGAATTTCTTTGTTGTTAGGGTTGGAATGAGAAGATGGTGGTGTCTTGGGCAGGTTAAGGGCTGGTTATGGGACTTAATCTTGCCCATGAACCCCACCTAGCCCATAACCCTTTTGCCTTCTTTTATTAAATACCCATTAATAAGCCTCTAATCCATTTGACCCGTTTTGACTTTTCGGGGTGTTACAAGTCTCCCCCACTTATTTAGGTTTCGTCCTCAAAACCTGTCAGTCATCAACAATTGAGGATAAAATTTCCTCATCTCCTCCTCACCTCCCACGTAGATTCTGATCCTTTTCGGTGTCTCCACTGTACCCGTATGAGTGGAACTACTTTATTACGTAAGCGCTTCTCTTTCCGATCCAGGATGGCCACCGGCTGCTCTACGTAATTCAGTCGCTCGTCAACTTCAATGTCCTCTAATGGTACAAATGCCTCATCGTCTGCTAAACATTTCCTAAGGTGAGATACGTGGAACGTAGGGTGAATTCCACTCAACTCATCAGGCCACTTCCCCTACCCTTGCGATGATGCGGAAAGGTCCTATGAATCTCGGCTTAACTTTCCTCTTTTCGAAACCTAATGATCCCTTTCCATGGCGATACCTTGAGCATAACCTTGTCACCAACCCAAACTCTATCGGTCTACGCCTCTTATCAGCATAAGACTTCTGGCGATCTTTTGCAGCTTTCATGAATGCCTTAATCTTATCTAACTTCTCCGTTGTGACCTCAATCACTTCAAGGCTCCCCAGTTCCTTTTGCCCGATGTCACCCCAACACACGGGCGTTCTGCACTTCCTACCATACAACATTTCGTAAGGGGGCATACCAATGCTGGCATGGTAACTATTATTATATGAGAATTCCGCCAATGGTAAGTGCTCATCCCAACTTCCTCCAAAGTCGATCACACATGCTCGTAGCATGTCTTCTAACATTTGAATCGTTCTTTCCG
This sequence comes from Flaveria linearis, assembly GCA_024085815.1. Classification (NCBI taxonomy): domain Eukaryota; kingdom Viridiplantae; phylum Streptophyta; class Magnoliopsida; order Asterales; family Asteraceae; genus Flaveria; species Flaveria linearis. Next base: position 44,636,956 of record CM044011.1, read on the forward strand.
ACTGACCATCCGTTTGGGGGTGGTAAGCCGTACTAATATGCTGTCTAGTCCCCATTGAGTCGTGGAACCTCTTCCAGAATTTAGACGTAAACCGCGTGTCCCTATCCGAAACGATAGACACTGGCACGCCGTGACGAGCCACGATCTCCTTGATGAATAGATCTGCCAACTTCTCAGAGGAAAACGTTTCACGAATTGGTAGGAAATGGGCGCTCTTTGTTAAACGGTCAACAATCACCCAGATCGTGTCGCTTCCTTTCGTCGTGCGAGGTAGCTTCGTGATGAAGTCCATCGTGATGTGTTCCCATTTCCATTCAGGAATATCCAACGGCTGGATTTTCCCATATGGCTTTTGGTGTTCTGCCCCCACCTGTAAACAAGTCAGGCACATGCTTACATACTTAACCACGTCACGCTTCATTCCTGGCCACCAATAATCTTTCTTCAGATCTTGGTACATTTTTGTGGCACCAGGATGAATAGAATATCTAGTTTTGTGAGCCTCATCCATGATCTTTCCCCTCAAATCCCCATAGAGAGGGATCCACATTCTCCCAGATCGAGTTCTAACACCCAGGGTGTTTTCCCCCAAATCTGAAGTTTGCCCTTTCATTCTTTCAGAGTTGACTCTGTCCTCTCTTAATGCCTCATCCTGAAACTCCCTCACTCGCTTCATAACATCAGGCGTCATAATTATTTGGTAAGCCCTCACCCGAATTGGTTCGGGTCGTCCCTTTCGGCTAAGGGCGTCAGCAACCACATTAGCTTTGCCTGGATGATAATGAATTTCGCAGTCATAGTCCTTGATCAGTTCCAGCCACCTCCTCTGCCTCATATTGAGTTCTTTTTGTTCAAAGAAATACTTCAGACTCTTATGATCGGTGAAGATGGTGCACTTCACCCCATACAGGTAGTGCCTCCAAATCTTCAATGCAAACACCACCGCTGCCAACTCCAAATCATGTGTAGGATAATTGGCCTCGTGGGCTTTTAGTTGTCTAGAAGCATAGGCTATCACCTTCCCTCGTTGCATCAACACGCAACCCAATCCTGCATATGAGGCATCCGAGTAGACTACCATGTCCTCGTTCCCCTCAGGTAGCGTTAGGACAGGGGCTTGCGTTAACCTCATCTTTAGTTCTAGGAAGGCGTTCTCCTGATCAGGACCCCATTCATACTTCACGTCCTTCCGGTCAGCTTAGTTAAAGGAGAAGCTATCTTGGAGAAATCCTGGATAAACCTCCTGTAGTAACCTGCCAGACCTAAGAAACTGCGAATCTCGGTTGGCGTCTTTGGAGATTCCCATTGCATTACGCTTCAACCTTCACAGGGTCCACTCTGATCCCCTCGGGATTAACACATGACCCAGAAATTGAACTTCGCGAAGCCAAAATGCACACTTAGAGAACTTAGCATATAACTTCTCGCTTCTGAGTGTCTCCAATACTTCTTGAATATGATTGGCGTGTTCTTCTTCACTTTTCGAATAGATCAAAATGTCATCGATGAACACTATCACCGATCTATCCAACATAGGCCGGCATACCCGATTCATAAGGTCCATAAAAGCAGCTGGCGCGTTAGTTAAACCAAAGGACATGACGAGAAATTCGTAGTGTCCATAACGCGTACGGAACGCTGTTTTAGGAATATCTTGTTCTTTCACCTTCAATTGGTGGTAACCAGACCGCAGGTCTATCCTTGAAAACCAGCTGGCACCCTGAAGTTGATCGAACAAGTCGTCGATTCTTGGCAATGGGTATCGATTCTTTACGGTCAGCTTATTGAGCTCGCGATAGTCAATGCACATTCGCATGCTACCATCCTTCTTCTTGACGAATAAAACTGGAGCACCCCATGGAGAGATACTTGGCCGGATGAAGCCCTTATCCAATAAATCTTGCAACTGGTCCCTCAATTCTACCATCTCTGAAGGAGCCAATCGATATGGTGCCTTAGCGACGGGCTGCGCCCCCGGTAGCAAATCAATTTGAAATTCGATTTCACGGTCAGGCGGCACACCAGTCAGGTCTTCGGGAAAGACGTCAGGAAACTCGCGTACTACTGGCACGTCTGATAATTGTGGCTCTGGCGCGTTCACATCTTTCACGTAGGCCAAGTAAGCGCTACACCCACGTCTTATGTACTTTTCGGCTGTGATCATCGACACGACCTTCGGCACACACAGCACACCTTATCCCCACGAACCGTAACAGAACTACCATCGGGCGCTGTTAGACGAATCATTTTCTTGGTACATACAATATTGGCTTCATAGCTAGCTAACCAATCCATGCCTAACACCACATCAAAACCTCCTAAGGCCATAACATGCAACCTAGCAGGGAACTTACAATCTTCTAACTCAATCAGGCAATCCTCAATCACTTCAGTTACCTTAGTGGATCTACCAATGGCGGTTTCTACATAGAAAGGCTCGTCTAACTTCCTACTCTTATCATGCAAAGAACGACAAAAGGCAGCAGACACAAAACTCCTACTAGCACCAGAATCAAAGAGCACAGAAGCATATTCGTGATCCACCAGAAACATACCTGAAACTACTTCTGGATCTACCCTGGCCTCCTCACGAGTTATGTTAACGCCCTCGCCTTTGCCTTTAAACCGCCACCCTTCCCTTTGTCTCCAGCTTTAACTGTTCCTGGTCCTCCTGATTTTCCTTTCTTGCAGTCTTTCTCCGCATGCCCTATCTCGCCACACTGGTAGCACTTCACCGCCTTGCACTCTCTAGCATAGTGGCCCTCACCCCCACATTTAAACACCTTCCAGTCCCAACCCTACACTCCCCAAAATGGCGTTTTCCACATTTTCTACAGGCACCCCCTTCACCTGTATTTTCCTGTCTCCCTGATTGACCCTCAGCTCTCATCTTCTTTTCTCCACCCCTGAAGTTATCACCTCCGAACCTCTTCCCATTTCCATTCTTGTTCCCACTCCACTTCTCCACCTTCTTTGCACAGGTATTGGGTCTCTCTCATCGTACAACCTTCCAGCTAAATCCACCACAGACCTAAACGTACCTGGTCTAGCCGCAATCATGTGCCTCCTGATGTCCACTGGCAAACCCTGCATGTATCTCTTGATCTTCTTGGATGCAGGTGTTACCATGTCTGGCACAAGTCTTGCAAGTTCATTGAACTTGGAGGTATACTCTTGATGAGTCATGTTCCCAGCCTCCAAATACAAGAACTCCTTCTCAATCTTGTCTAATTCCCGATGGGGACAATACTCCTCCAGCACCAACTCCTTCAACTCGGACCACCTCAGTTTGGCTATCGACCGCTTTCCTTCGGCCTGGACAATATTGTCCCACCAGCACACGCTGAGTCGATGAAAGAATGAGTGGCAAACTTAACTTTCTGATCTTCACGGCATTCACTAATTTCCAGTACCGCCTCCATTTCTCTGATCCATCGATGAGCGACAGTAGCATTGCCGTTACCGTCAAAGGTTGGGTGCTTGCACCTTTGAAATGCCCCATAGTTGCACCCCCTAACCGTCTCCCTCTCAGCCTCCTCATCACTGTCGTCATCGTGGATTACCACCTTAGGGTTTGATGGCTCCTCTTCAGATTCCTCCGTCCTCCCAGTGGACCTTCCAGAATTCTTCTCATTTTCCTTCTCCTTCCTATCAGCTTTATCTCCATCCTTGACTGCTTTAAGCACCTCATTCACCACCGAGGGTAAGACATCTTGCATGACATTGTAGACTTCATCGGCGATGGCCTCCTTCATAGTGGACTTGAGGGTGGCTGATCCCTCGCCCTCTGGTTGACTATGGAGGTCTGACTCCTTATGCACAGTCTCGGGAGCCTTAGCTTTGCTCCGGGTGACACGTGGTGTAGTGGTACGACCACCTCGAGGACGTCCACGTGTAGCCTTCCCAGCTTTCCTACCCGCCATATCTAATTCCTGTAAGATTTAAACACCGAAATGGTTATTCAAGTTAATTGCTCAGATCATTACAAGTATGGTAAGTCCTTAATTACAGTGGCCAAGTGTGATTAACTACTTACCTTACCCTCCTGTCCTAAGCAATCACTATCCTAACACATGTCAGCATTCAAATCTACACGTATATAAAACAAATAGCACGCGCGCATATTGCCAGTTTACTTGAAATATTTTACCTGATGGCACGTAGCTACTTGGGTTGGCATCCCTCATTTGGTCACATTCTCAGTTTAAGTTTAGGTTTAAAAAAAATGTTTTACCCATTTCTCTTAAACTTTGGCTCTGATACCAACTTGTAAGGCCCCATTCCCAGGAAACCTTACAGTTGGCAATTCATAGCATAAATTCAGTTCAATAACAAAACATTGCAGCGGAAAATAATTAAACATTCGTTAAAGACTTAGAAACCCCATTGTACTCATACATTTGTCTTTCAGAGGTAAATAAAACATATTCCTTGTTCATTAATTACAATAAAGACTTCATTAATAGGAATGCCATCCATATTTCCCCAAGTAGCTCCGTGGTGCCATCCTCAGCATCAGCGCGTACCTGCCCACTATTATGCATAAAAAGTCAGCCACGCTGAGTGAGTTCTAGTTTTATATAAGTAAGAAATTATAATCTTTTATCCTTTCCTATAATGAACACGCATACATCATACTACAAACATTACTTGCATCACATTAGGCACGTTCATTATCTTTTATTCTTTCATTTCGTTTTACTTCATCATCGGCGACGTTTGCACAAAGCAAGCTCTCCATGTTGATTGACAACGAATGTCAATCCCCGTCGGTACACGTTATCCATGGTCGCTACCCCGACGGTCGATCGATCCCCGTCGGTACACATCTTCATGGTAGTTTCCCCCGACAGTTGATCCACACTAGCAGGCACATAGCCCGCTCATGAATACGGATCCATCATCATACATCAGACTCACACATAAGTGAAGTCTATCATAGTGCTTGCAAGACTTTTCATCATCAAACGGGCCCGGGGTTCCACTTCTCATTAGTATTATTTTTCACTTAATATATATATAATACTTAGCTTATTAATTACACAACATACCCAGTACTAGTCATCATAACATGTAACCGACCCACCGCGGGACAACGGGGGTTCGGGGGCGGCAGCCCCTGACAGCGGGGTCCTAGGGGCAGCAGCCCCTAGTGGGGTCCAAGGGGCAACGCCCCTGGCTGGGGCCGGGCTGCCAGGTCAGCGCGCCCGAAAATTATTTTGAGCTATTTAAGTGTCACATTTTGCTTTAGAAAAATATTTCCTTGTTAAAACGCCTTGAAATCCATATCTTGAAAACCTTATGTTTACTATGCATAATAGCCCCAAAAACAAGGAAAAACGTTTAAATAAGGGGATCTAGAACTCACCTGAACTTAGCAAATAGCTTAATTCCTAATTACTTAAGCTATGGTCCGAATGCTCTAGCTGCACGAAAGTTAATACACAAAAACATCATTTTCTTCATAATTTCGCCCATAGTTTCGCTGGCAGTTTCGCTGGCAGTTTCGCTGCCAGTTTCGCTGGGCAGCATTTCTGCCAGTTTCGCTGGACAAATTCGCTGCCTTGAGCGCCCAACTTTCGTTGGAATTTCCTAGTTTCGCAACGTCTAAGGTCAGCCTAAGTACTCAGCGAGCTATCAGCGAAACTGTAGTTTCGCTTTAGCGAAACTGTAGTTTCGCTTAGCGAAACTGTAGTTTCGTTAAGATTCTCCTAGTTTCGCTGGTAAAATGCACAGTTTTGCTGGATAAATTCTTAAATTCGCTGGATCGGGGCCCAGTTTCGCTGGATGAACAAAAACTCAGATCCAGCCCGTTTTTAACCCAAAATCTTAACTTTTTACGTCCAAATCCTTAGTTTACCTTCCATGAAGCCAAATCTAAGCTTTTTACACGTTTTCATACGTAAAAATCCGACCTTTATGTGTTTCTTTAAACTTTTCAAAACCCCAAAACCCTAGAATTCGGGTTTGATCTACAGAAGGTCTTAAAGGTCGATTCTTACCTTGTTTGTTGCTCCTTTCTTTAAGATTTGATGCATAACACCCAGATCTTCAATCCCTTGATCTTAAAGCTACAAATCTTAAGTTTCTTGCACTTTCTCTCTCTACTTTCTCTCTCTACGAATTTCTTTGTTGTTAGGGTTGGAATGAGAAGATGGTGGTGTCTTGGGCAGGTTAAGGGCTGGTTATGGGACTTAATCTTGCCCATGAACCCCACCTAGCCCATAACCCTTTGCCTTCTTTTATTAAATACCCATTAATAAGCCTCTAATCCATTTGACCCGTTTTGACTTTTCGGGGTGTTACAGTTCAGCCCATGGGTTAAAAGATCCGCGTGTGTTTTTAGCTTTTCAGTATGAGCGGGAATTTAAAAGTTGGTTTTATTTAGGAGTGCCATGTGGCAAATTGATACTCTAAAAAATGGACATATGGCTTAAGACATTTTGGTTTATTAGTGTTTTATAGATATAACGGTGTGGAATTATTTTCTTTGTAACTATGTGCGATATTATTTTTTAAGTCGCATAATTACTTTTGTGATTGAGCATAATCAAATCTATGTATATTAATAAAATAAGGTTTTTTGGTAACACATAGGGCAATGATAGAGCTTGTAAATCTTAGTTTCCTATTTTTCTCTTCTAATAAATGATTGCATTAACCACTAATATTTTAATTAATTTATTTTAAGATTAAAACTATTATTTAACAAAGAAAAGAGATCTTTTTATTGTAATTTCTAAATAAATAATTTCTTTAATAAATAAGAAAATTTTCAAAACATCAAACTTTTTTAAAAATAAGAAATATTTTAAAATTGTGTTGTTAAAAAATATTTTTTAATAAAACAAAAATGATTAAAATTCAAACTTTTCATAAGAAAATTTAAAAAAAAAACTAAATTTTCAAAAGGTACTTTTAAAAAATAAAAAATAAAAATAGAAGTTTAAAAAATGATATCGATGCTTATTATTTAAAGTCTTTACTCATACGTAATTTCAATAATATCATATCTCAAGATATTGTTTCATAATTTCCAAAATTTTCATTACTAAGTGATTGGAGTTGGCTTAGTTTGGACCGTAATTTCCAAAATTTCCAAATCTCCGTTTTCCATTTCCTGTTTTGCAATACATATGAATGAAAACAAAATAACTGCCTAGTACACAACCATCAATGTTTTCCTACACTTGTGGGATTTTCCAAATTATATTTTGACAAGTTAAAAACTAAAATAAATGAAAATAAGTGGAATAATAAAATCAACTACTTGTTGTGTGAACAAAAACGAGGAGGCCTTAATTAAACGATTAAGTACGTGGATCCAAGGCGACCCACTTCTAAATCGAGCCTGGGTCTGTAGAAGTTGGGCCTGGGTCTATAGAAGTTGGGCCTAGGCCTGTGGTGGTCAGTGGACTGTGGCCTTCCCCATCGCATCATCCTCTCCGGCTTTGAAAGAGTTTGCCCTTAAACTTGGTAACGGGTCATCAGGTGCAAAATATGGCTAAAGGTCTGAAACATTGATGGTGGCAGAGACTCCAGAATTCTCAAGAAGCTCGATTGGTATGCATTATCATTAATCTTATAAAGGACTTTGAAAGGACCATCTGCTCGGAGACTCAACTTTGATCGACGTTTAGCGGGAAAACACTCCTCTCGAAAATGCAGCCAAACAAGGTCTCCAGGCTTAAACAGAACATGCTTTCGGCCTTTGTCACGCCGTATTTGAGAAGTTCTTTAGTCTTTGTAATTTTGTCGTGGATCTATTGGTGGATAGCCTTGATGTCAGCAGCCAAATCACTTGCTTCTTGGCTGAACTTTGCGGATCTATCAAGCATGGTTAAATCAAGCGGGGTGGAAGGATTTAATCCGTCAATTTCCATAAATGGGCTGATGCCAGTCGTCTTGTTAGGGGCCCGGTTATACGCAAATTCAGCCTGGGGAAGTAGATCCTCCCACTGCTTCAGATTAGTAGTAACAAGTGCTCTAATCAACGATCCGAGGGTATAGTTGGTGACCTCAGTCTGCCCATCCGTTTGTGGGTGACTCATCGTGCTGAATTTAAGCTTTGTCCCTATTTTCGCCATAAAGTTAACCAGAAATGGCTGAGAAATTTGACATCTCTGTCTCTAACCATTGTCTTTGGCACACCATGAAGTCGAACTATTTCTTTAAAATAGAGATTGACAATTTGAACCGCATCATATGTAGTTTGACAAGTAATGAAATGGGCCATCTTCAAAAATCTGTCAATTACCACCATAATAGAATCCTTTTGGCATTGTGTACAAGGTAATCCGATGATGAAATCAAGGCTGATGCCTTCCCATGGTGCAGTTGGAACCGGTAAGGGCATGTACAACCTATAAGGGGAAGAACAGCCTTTAGCACGATGACAAGGTAAACAACACGGGATAAAATGCTCAACATCCCGATACAGCTTGGGCCAGAAAAAGTGAAACCATAGAATTTGGACGGTGTTGTTAGGCCCAAGATGACCTACTAACCCACCTTCGTGGGCCTCCTGTATTATAATCAAACAGATGCTATGTCGTGGTATGCACAATAACTATCTTTTAAATAAATAGCCTTTGTGAACATGAAAATCGCCCTTAGCATGGATTTGGAAACCCTTATACAGCTCCTAAAGTCTGGGTCAGAAGGGTACTCGATCTGTAAAAAGTCAAACCCAATAAATTTTGGCAAAGAGAATTGAGCAGTGAATACTTACTAGAGTGTGCATCAGCCCCTTTATTGAGCATGCCCGACTTATGCTTAATAGTAAATGTGAACGTCTGTAATAACTCCACCCACTTGGCTTGTCGTGGCTACAATTTGTGTTGGCCTTGAATATACTTCAGGGCTTCATAATTTGAATGTAAAATAAACTCCTTGGACACCAAATAATGTTGCCAATGCTCAATGGCGCAGATAATGGCATAGAATTCTTTATCATATGTCGATTACCGCTTCTTTGCATCATTAAATTTCTCACTAAAGTATGCGATAGGACGACCTAGCTGTGTTAGGATAGCCCCAATACCCACCTCGGATGCATCATACTCTACTTTGAAGACTTCAATAAAACAGGGCAAGGCTAAAACTGGAGTGGACGAGAGTTGCTTCTTAAGCTCTTCGGAGGCGGTCTATGCTTGGGGAGTCCACTGGAACTATTCAGACTTGTGATTTCAGTCATTAGTGCCACGATAGTGCTGAAATTGTTGATGAAACGTAGATAAAAGGAAGCCAATCCATGAAAGCTCCTGACTTGATGAATGGACAGGGGAACGAGACAATCTTGAATAGCCTGAATCTTTTTCTCATCAACCTGGATGCTCTGTTCAGATACAACATAACCAAGGAAAGTAACTCAATTAGTGAAAAACTCATATTTCTCTAGATTGCCATAAAGTTTTTCATGATCGAGTGTTTGGAATAACTTCGAAAGGTGGGACTAGTGATCTTTTGGCATCAGGCTGTACACAAGAATGTCATCAAAGTACACCATGATGAAGTTGCCCAAAATGGTTTTAGCACCTGATTCATCAATCACATAAATGTACTAGGCGCATTGGACAAACCGAAGGGAATGACAAGCCATTCATATAACCCCTCTTTGGTCTTGAATGTTGATTTCCTCTCATCTCCTTTAAAAATCCAAATTTGGTGATAGCCACTCCTCAAACCCACCTTAGAAAATACAGTGGCCCCATGAAGCTCATCTAGCAAATAATCCAGCCGTGGCATGGGGAACCGATACTTGATCATGATCTTGTTAATAAACCAACTATCGATACACATCCGCCATTCGCCATTCTTTTTAGGGACCAAAAGAGTAGGGATTGCACATGCGCTGAGGGACTCCCGAATGAGCCATTTTTCCAATAGCTTATCAACTTGCTTGCGGATCTAGAAATGTAATCATGTGAATTCTACTTAGATTATTGGAAAACTCACACCTTAATAACTGACTTAACAATTAACTTGCAAAATTCAGTGGCCCAAATTCAACGGCTCTTTTTCCCTGAAAAAAAGCCTATTTTGCTTAACCCAAAAAACCAAGATACAATGGTTGTTTTAATGTAAATACAAAACTAACACATAAGGCTAGCAGGGTGTCAGCACCTACTCCTGGGCAAAAGCATGCTAAGGACTATCAAATTATCAGATTGGTCATTATAGATAACATACCTTATTGACGCCACATATATTATGTTGCCAACTTGTATGCAATCGTAATGAATAACAATCTCATCTATATACTGTAGAATATTTCCTTCGTATAATGTAAAACTCGAACAAATTTGAGAATAGTTGACTATTATAGTGCCTAACTACTAAACCTAAAATAAATCAAATTAATAGAATTAGATTAACATTTAGTCATTTAGATTTAACAAAAGCAAGAAATGAAACCCAAATTAAAAAGGTGTAAGAATTGAAGATGATAATCAGCCAAAGTCAAATTCTTAAATGCCTAACAATAAATAATAAATTTAATTTATGCCTCTCAAATGTCTTTACCATTGGACTGAAGTCCTCCCTAGTTCTCTAAAGTGTAAATTATGGCTTGAACACAATATAGATATCAAAATCAATCAAACAAATCAACTAACAACAATGAAAATGATTGTAATAAATAAACGAAGAAACAAAACTAGTTTATTAACCCAACCACTCAAGAGACAAAAAAGTTAGAAACCAACCTTGAAAGCTTGATTAGATGGTGCGGACTTGGTTGCCGGTCGCCGACTACCGGAGCTCGGATGCAAGTCACCGGAGGTCAAAACACAATAGTGAAGGCCGACTAGAGATGGGGGGCTGAGAGTTCAAATGGGGAGTGGAATAGTAGGTTCAACAACAATTATGGTGGGAAGGTTTTGGGTTAGGGTTAAAATGTAATATATTCAAGGGTAAAAAGGTAATTTTAGTATTTTAAAAAAATGTAAAAAGTTTACCCGTGCAAAAGTCGAACCCATGAACTAAGGCAGATCCACAGACTATGGTCGCGCGCGTAACCACTAAACCAAAGCCAAACACTGCTTATAAGTATGAACTCAATAATACTAAGGGGTTCACCTCCTTAAAATTTATGGGTTAACCCGAAAATTCGTTATTATACGGTGGACTATCCGTTCAAAAATCAATGTAATCACTTGACCCATACCCATGACCATAATTCCACCGCTGTATATATTATGAGTGTGTAAATAAACAATTCTAGAAAAATGTGGTAATGGCCGGTTTCGCGTGTTTTAAAGTGTGATGACACGCACATTGACAGAAATGTTTTTAAATGTTTTTATTTCTTCTCATTGTGAATCATCTAAATCTTCTAAATGGTATCATTTTTTATTTCAGACGAAAACAAGGAGGTTTCACAAAACAAATCGTTGAACTTTTAATAGTAATTTGTTCATATATAAAGTCAAATATGCCATGCTATATATTATAAATCACCTCCTAAACAAATATAACTTAATGAATCGTCTTATATTTAAAACATACAATATGTGGCATGATACATAACGTAAATGTGACAATTTTTTATAGAGATCAATCACAGACAAATATAAATTAAGTTAGAATAATAATATCAACAAACAATTGTATTTTATTCAACATATAAAATTGTTTTGGTAGAAAGGAATATAAATGTTGATATATTCCTTTTAAAATATTTCTAATCCAATGCAAAATTTGACTTTGACCAAAAAATATGTGAGTCCACTTTAAATATTCAAACTACGACAACACTATAAAATAAAGCGACCAACATGACTTGAAATGCACCCGCGGTCACGCACCTACACCTACCCTTTTACGCTTTTTTATACGTTTTGAAATTTAAAAAGTATGTAGGATCATATGTTTTGAGTATTTAGCCATGTGAGTCTAACCCACTCTTAAAGGTTTTGTCTATCATAGAGCACGTCTTGGTTTTAACCCGGTCAATAGTTTGATATGAAGTAATTTAGAATTAAGTTAAGTTTGTAGTTCAAATATTTACATATATACACACATATATATAGGGGTCGCTTGAAAACAATGTTTTAAATAAAAAAAATAATGTTACATATATGTAAGTACGTGTTACAAAATGTACTACTAAAATTTACATATATAGGAGTTATATATGTAAGTACGTGTTACCAAGTGTACAACTAAGAGTTACGTAAATGTAACTCATACAAGTTACGTATATATAAGTCGTTTCGTCATCATCGATGTTATTTGAAGTTTATAATAAAAAATATATAACGACTTCAAAAAATAAGGTTGAAATTTACTCAAATATACTTTAAACAATTAAATGTTAAATCAATTATGAATTACATGATGCGTAGTAATGGTTTCTAACGTTTTCATTTATAAACATGGTTTTTATTTGATCCATCTTATATATATATATATAATATATATATATATATATATATATATATATATATATATATATATATATATATACACACACACACACACACACACACACATATATATACGTGTATATATATATATATATGTATATATGTATATATATATATATAGGGGAAAGTTCCTCTAAGAATAATTTTTTCCCTAAGAAATCTAAGAAGCATTTATAGCCACTAATTACATGTTTAAGGGCATTTCCAGTAATTATATCAAATAAAGGAACAAAGGGGCATTATGGTAATTTGACAATGTAAAATAGAAAAACACAAAATTACGGTTTCAAAACACGTCTTCTGTCAATTATTCTCCTTCACCGTGATTCAACAATCGAAATCAAGTAAGTTCTTCAAATTATTTGTGAAATCCATTCAATTGTTGAAGTTATATTACTGATTTATGTTTTTTTGCTGAAAAACAGAATCAAAACGACCTAAAATGAAGAAGAAATCGACAATTCATAGCGACGGTAAGTTCCTTGAATTTAGTTACAAATTCGATTAATATGTATAGTGAATACTAAATTTCAAACCGAGATTCATATATGTACTGCATTCTAAACTTGATTTGTTGCATTGTTTGTTTATATAAGATGATTAGTTTAGTTACAAAGTCGATTTTCATATATGTACTATATTCCAAAACTTGTACCGCATTATAAATTTCAAATGGATTTTAATATATGTACTGTATTCTAAACTTGATTTGTAATTTTATAAGTATGAACATAGATTTATCATAATGTGCTGTATTCTTGGTATTTTAAGATTGGTTGTACCTATACATGCATGAACACTATTATGTACTTGTACATCATATTTTGTGTTGTATTTCAACAGATATGTACTATATTCTAAACATCTCATGCATATATCATGTTATATGCACTATATGCATTATAACATTGATATATATTGAGGTTGTGTTAATATGTTTCCAAATAGTACAAAGTATGAACATAGATTTTAAACACTATATGCACATGTTATGCTGTATTTCAATATATATGTACTACATTCTAAAATCTCATGCATATATCTTGTTATTGTGCTGTATTGCAACAGATATGTAGTATAATTTTAGGTTTAATGTTATAGGTTAGATTTCTGTGTTGCACATGTACTATATTATTTCGACAGCACACTTAATGAAAACAACACACTTAATGAAAAAAGCACATATAATGATAATACATAGAAACAAATACAGCACAAACATATAAACAACGAAACAAATACAGCACACATATATATAGATACAACACAATAGAAAAAACCACTGATTCATATAAGGTATTTTTAGTTTAAAACATCACATATAAGGAAAACAGTAGATGTAATGAAAACAACACACTTAATGAAAACAAACACAGTTAATAAACATAGATTTTAAACACTATATGCACATGTTGTGCTGTATTTCAACATATATGTACTATATTCTAAAATCTCATGCATATATCTTGTTATCTTGTGCTGTATTGCAACAGATATATAGTATAATTGTAGGTTTAATGTTATAGGTTAGATTTCTGTGTTGCACATGTACTATATTATTTCAACAGCACACTTAATGAAAACAGCACACTTAATGAAAAAAAGCACATATAATGATAATACATAGAAACAAATACAGCACAAACATATAAACAGCGAAACAAATACAGCACACACATATATAGATACAGCACAATAGAAAAACCACTGATTCATATAAGGTACTTTTAATTTAAAACATCATATATAAGGAAAATAGTACATGTAATGAAA